>JAOWBW010000151.1:50707-406252 GCA_026119855.1 Campanula takesimana | reverse complement strand
GGGGCAAGCAAAGAACTTTCAAAGTCAATGAATGATGATAAACTTGAAATTAAGGATGAGCTGGGCAAGGAGCTGAAGAAAGTTAAAATCTTCTCTAAAGGAGGAAATTATGGTTCAAACAAATACCGCACTTCTTACGGTTGCAGAAAAGTTACTCCCAAGATTGCCGCAATGACCGAAAGCCATGAAAGTTCAACCAACCGCATTGAAGTCAACAATATCAGAATTGAAGGACAATCTACCAAGATTGGACCTCCTATCCAATCGCATCAATACAGTAATGAACAGGCTTAATCGACAAGGCGTGATTCAAGCTGCGCAGGAAGCTTTTCAAACCTCCTGAAGCAGGTCAAGTAATATTCATGCTCAATGTGAGCAAGAGGATGAAGAAGACAGAGTTCTATCTCCATCATTATCCCTGGGTTGAACTTTACCAGCTTACCGCTTCCCTTTAACCGCAGCTTTGATGAGTAATGAAGTCGACCGCATCTAGTCTGCAGTACTTATTATTTGATCTGACCGCATGTGGTCATGAGAATTTGATGTTTAAAACAATCTTACTTTTGTTGTTTTCTGTGTTCTGTTTTTAACTTGACAAATATTTTCTCTTTTGTACCTTACTCCTTTGCCTCAATGATTATATTTGGAGTATGTTTATTGTGTTTGTTGCATTTCTACTCCTGATTATTTATCTTGAAATGTTTCAATAATATTTCTATCTTCTAGCATTAGTATTTTGTTTTTCTTTTTTAGGATGATAGAAATCTATGACATTGACTTAGAGTGTGCATTGACTTGGGACATGATATTTTAAAATATTTATTCTTGAAAACATGTTTTTACCAAGTACAATGAATTAGCCTTTGTTATAGTAGGTAATGGTCTCAATCAAATAGGGGGAGATTGTTGGGTATGCTTATTATTAAACCACTCCTATTACCTAGATTTGATTGATTCCCATAACCTTATTTTACTCTTTGTGGACTTTAGGATATATTGTAAGAAGTACTTGTACTTCATTTAGAATAGCCCACTTTCTAGTTTAATAGGCTTAGTAGATTAGGACCCTAAATTTTTCTAAGTCTGGAGATATGTGGCAAGTACACAACCTACCGCATGAAGACGATCTATCTACCGCATGCTTCATGCCTGCCGCAAAAATCACTCAACACATGCAAGACATCGACCGCATAATCCAAGCCTACCGCATGGCTCATTCGACCGCATGTAACCAGACTTGAATAAACTCAAGTTTGGTTCAAACTTAACCTGTTTACACTTATGTCCAAAACCTTGGTTATTTTTAGAACGTTGCAAATTCAAATTTCAAATATGAACCCAACTGTCATCATAGTACAGTTGGACCACCATGACTCTGCAACTAAAGGACAAAATCAGACTGAGCTCCAATTAGAAATCAACAGCTCATTGTCCTTCAACTTAGACCCCAAGCATTTCAAACAGCTAGTTTCTCATTCAAGCTATAAATAGTCCTTGTGTTCTTCATTGAACTGACGCTGAGATTCCTAAGAGAGAAATTGCTGTTGAAATTCTTGATGATTGAAGATCATACTCTCAAGATCTCCAGAATCCTTAGAATCTTCAAGCACTCAACCTTCAAGTCTTCATCAAATCTCCAGCAACATTCAAGATCATATCTCAAGCCTCATCACACAAGTTTCATTAGGCTCTAAAATCATATAGATTCAAAAGAGCTTTTGATTCTTACACACACACTCACCCCGATTGATAATCACATAGATTGAATCATTAGGGATACACTGGTCTAAGTCTCTAGATTTGAACTTCATAGAAATAGTGTTGATTCAATACTTCATCCTCTGTAATCTGTACTCAAGAATCAATATATACCTCATTCAAATCCAAGACTGACCATCTTGGTAAGGACGTAGATCTTTTAACAGATCGAACCGTTTCCAAATCATTGGTTCTTTACTTACTGCACTTTACCTTTCTGCAATTTACTTTAAGTCTTGTCATACTTGTTCATATTGTTCTTCACTTGTTTATATTAATCTTTTTTGTCTTTTAGTATTTGATCTTTTCAGATTTAAGAACAATTGTGGAATTGTGTTTGTTTGTCTACCTCATTGCCTAAGTTAAAATCTGACTAACTTATCATTTGCCGAAAATCTCTACGACACAAATTTTCAATCTCTCAACCTACCTCACTTGAACCTACCGCACACCAACCTAACCGCACACCAACCTACTGCATACACACCTACCGCTCACCAACCTACCGCATTGAACTTATCAAAACCAACTCTTAACTTGTTTCAACGAAAACTTCCGCTGTGCATTTTATACTTGACCGTGTGGTTTTTTTATCTACCGCAAAATTCAAGTGAAGCATACAGGTTGAATTTTGAAAAAGGGTTGAAATTTTAAATAGGCTATTCACCCCCCCCCCCCTCTAGCCTCTTCATACCCTTGTTTGTCTCTGGGACCACAACAGCCTTAGTCGGGCTCATTATATAATCCTATGGAGTCCACACTAAAGAACGAATTATAAAAGGGCTAAAATTTATTTTTGGAAAAAGCTAGAAAAGGGAGGGTTCGGGCCGAACCACCCTAATGACTCGGCCGAGTCAAGGGTGGGTTTCGGACACACCAAGCATAAAATCAGCTGAATCTTTTGGTTTCGGCTCAAGTCTTTTATTTCCAAATTTTGACGGGTTTGACCTATTTCTTCTAAATTGGTTGGGATTAATGAGTGTAAATACCCCTCTCTAAACCCTTTTCAGTACCAATTGATCTTGAATCAATATTGAGAGCCTCCAAAGAATTTGATAACACATTCTTATTCCAAGATCTTAAGATCAAAATTTTTTTTAATAAGAACCATAAATTCATATATCCCTTTTGATACAAAGAGTTTCTATTGATCTGGAAATCCAGATCTTGAATCGTTCTAGATATTCTTCGCCTATGGATACACATAGAGGGCGTTGATCTCAACTCCTTTAAGTCTGTGATTCTGCAATTGAAGACGTGTTCCTGCGATCGTGATTCAAGAACACGAAGAAACAAATAATTGAATATCTGAATATATAAAGCATACTCACGGTTAGTATTCTAAATTCACCATATTTAATTTAATCATCTTGAATGGATCTAGGCTTTTGGATTTAATTTCCGCTGCGCATGATGGCACAGAACCCAACAGTGGTATCAGAGCCCCGTTCATCATGATTATTTTACTAACAACATGTTGATTATATAATTTGATTATATGTGTTAGCACGCTTTGAATTTTGATTCATGATGTTTATAAGGTTTATTTTATATATATATTATGAGATATATGATGTTCATAAAATCGTACCATTAATTGATTAATATAATTGTTACGTGGGATCTAAGATTGCATTTAATTTGATTAATAGGTTCCTTGTGATCATCAAAGATTAATTGGATTAATTTTCTGATGATCCTAGATTCATGAATAAATTGTTTATTCTAGGTTTTGAATGAACATGATGATTCGATCATCATGAACACCAAATCCTAATTGAATCAGGAAAAGCAATTTTAGGGTTTAAAAATTGAAACTTGAATCAAGTGTGTTTTTGAACACAAGGATATTCTGAGTTGAATTTTGTTTTTCAGATGGCTGGTTTTCAAAACCGTGTTTCTGTGAATACCCCTTTCCGAATGCGGGCGACGCACGGGAAGTCTTTTTATTATTTATCTTATTTTATCTTTTCTATGGGATTAGGATATTCAAGTTGGCATTTAACTTATTAAGAGTCACCACGTTGTTTTTATCGGCTAAAACATTGAGAAAAGCTAACAGAGAGGGTTCGGGGGTCAAGTTACGACAAGACAAGAATATTAAGTAATCACTCCTATTGCCCGATAGATCGGACTTTCTATCATGATAAATGTGTTAGTAGTTGTAGACACCCCATTTTGGACATTCATTCATAATCATCTACTTTTTGTGTGTCTCGCCTTTGATTTGGGTCGAAGCTCGTTAAGTTTGGACATGTTTCGTTAAGTTTCTGACTGACTCCATTAGTCAGGGGCCTAAATGAACATCAAAACTGCTGCAGAGGGAAAATGTTGATTCCAGCACATGGATGTCTCGTACGAGATATCCCCCCTTGACAGTCGGGTTTTGGTTAGTTTCCTTATTGATCTTGACCCCCTTTTCTTGGCAAACACTTAAGCAATCCGAGGAAAACCTACTGGACGATGCTTGAGTCCAAAAATACCTCTGTGGATATCAAGTCTTGGATTCCCATCACAACTTATCCTTCTTGGCTAAAACCCTAGGTCAAGAACTCCTATAAATATAGAGGTTTTTGAACCGAAAAGCCTCTAGAATGGTCATTCACCCAAAACCACTCCAAATCTGATCAAAGAGGCGCCCATAATCAGCCTCTCTTCCTCACCCATGAAATTCAAACCTTCACAAAACCATTCAATCCAAGTTCATTGGATCATCAAGGCCTTTAGTCAAGGCCCATCCATAGGATTCTTGAGAACACTTAGGTAAAACTCTTTGTTTTCCCTTCTTATCTCCTTCTTTGTCTATGAAGTAGGGTGATTCATCAAAGGATCAGCCTAGAGCCTCTCTAATTCATAGAGATGGTCTCAAAGCATATGATCTGACATTCCAAATAAATAAGAAATTATTTTATTTGGTCCCTTTTGTGTACGTTTTGCATAATTTCGAAACAATGATGATGATTTCTTAGCAAGACCAATCCTAGATTGGGTGAATTGGGTGCTCCTTGACCTTCCCAATTCATAACTTAACCCCCGAATCCAGATATCTCGGTATGTGTTCCGAAAACAACATGGTGGCGACTCTCAAATCAAAAGGTAAAGAGAAGGATGAAACCGTTCCAAACCCGCGCGCAAACAGTGGTGACTCCGCTGGGGATCAATCACAGTAAGTGGGTTAGAGTTTCATCGAAAGAAATAATCGTTGTTTCAAAATTCAGCATTCTGTACTGAATCTGTTCCCAGACTGAGATGCCTCGTATGAGGGATCACTTGTCTCATACGAGACATCTCACTTCTATTCGGCTGGTCTGACTCCCTAGTTTGAAAAAAGGAATTTTATTCGGTTCAAACACGTATACAGGGTTTCAAATCTGCTCCCCTCTGTTTCTGAGTCTTTGGACCTTCTTAACGATGAAGAAACTCCCCGTGTATCGAAAGGTAACCTTTGTTTTGCAGGAGTACTTGCTAATTGTTTTATTCCTTACGTTACTTGCGTTTGCTTTATGTGTGAACTACTACGGCCTGAGTTCCTCAACAGAGGGAAACGTAGGCAGCCACTTGGCCCGGCCATTACATGTTTTTGTTTTATTTTAAAAAAAAAACTCTCGATTTTCTCTTTGTCACTTAGATCTTGACTCTCACATACGTGTACACATGTAGAATAATTTCACTACATACCCTATAACCCCAGGGTCCCAATCAGAGGACGGTTGTCGGTCAGCACCCCCATTCTAATGAATGGCCCTTGTCGGTGTTCTCTAAAGATGGTGTACCCACTCCGTGACACGCCCCTAGACTGTGTTCATGGGAGCCTTAGCCGTAAGCCTTGCATCAACCTCATGCATACATACTAGTTAATAAACACTCCTCGAGACGGTCGGTTCGATTCTTAGGGTTGTTTTAATCTTTCCCCAAGATAACGCATCTTTACAATCTATAATCCTCCCTTGTGATATGACGAATGCCCCTTCGGTATAATGTTGAACAAAGGATTTTGAAGAATGGAGAACCTCTCTACGGAAATCCGAGTTTGTGTTTCTCCTACTTTCATTATTGGTGCGGGATTGTGGATGCATTTTGGCTTAGTTTCGACCGCGCCGTTCAACATGTCCCTTTCGGTTGTCCCATAAAATTCACAAGGTTTCATTGCACCAAAGCGGTTCGTTAACAAAGTGCAAAACAACTACGGAATCACTTAGGTTTGGTTAATTTGAATGGTGGATTCCGATGAGAATATGGGACCCTTTCCCGGAATTGTCCGTTTGGGAGAGTGCAATACAGGTGAAAAAACAAAGGGCTCATATTCTAGGGTGACAGAATCCACTGTTCCAGGATGAACTAGAGTAGTACCTCTCAAAATGGATTAAATTCCATCCGACCAATAGGACTAAAAACTGCAATCTGACTGTTAGGCTGGATGCCTCGTACGAGACATCCATGTCTCGTACGAGACATCCTCCGTTTTCTGTGAATCTGCCGTGTTAGTCAACCCTATTTCATAAAAGACTTGTTGTTGGGACCCCATCCTGGATTTGACATAGTTTTCTGCACTCTAGGTCCGTCCGATCAGAAAAGTAGCTCAACACTCCTGACACAATGCCCCCTCGCACAGAATGTCTCTCAGAGAAATCTCACAAAGTCTGCGCTTCAAGATGGAAGGCCACCGAGGTTGGAAGGAAGCATGCCCAAACGGAGAGGCCCTGAAAATCAATATCATGCAAGAATTTCGCTTCAGAGGGCTTGACTATACCTCTTATTATGCTCTTGACCAAGTCAAAGAGCGTAACGAGCAAAGCAAAAAAGACTGGGCTGAGATCGAGAAGATGATCGACGGCAGTAAGCTTAAAATATTACAAGCCGATAATAATGAGATGAACAAATGGTACAATGCCGCTATCAAGAGAGCTCAAGATTTGGAGGACAACCAAGAAAAGGTCATCATGATGAGGTAGGTAACTACATCAGCCTGCTTTATCAAGACCTAAAGAACCAAATGGAGGAAGAACATAATCATCACCTCAATGTCATGAGGGACCATTACGAAAGCATCATGCAAAGCCTCCAACCCAAGCCACAATGATTCTACATCGATTTAAGTCAAATACGACTTGGGAGAGTGTTCCATGAGCTTGAGAGGGAAGGCAAGCTAGCACCTATGAAGGGATACAAACCCAAGTATGAGGGGGCCGGAAAGGGCTTGCTCCTGTATTGCTACTACCATCAGTGCCGCGGTCACCACACCGACAAATGCAACAACTTGAGCGATAAGATCCAACATCTCATCTACCAAGGCACCCTACAGATAATAGGCAACGGAATTGGCCTCGTTTTGAAGAACGAGGGATCCAAACATCACGCTGTTAGTACCCGGCCTGAAAATGAGTTTATTAGGACTTTTCCAAAAATACAAGGACTTTATAGGAATTAGAAACCTTGCAAAGGCTTGTCCCGGATTCCCAAAATATCTCATTTATGACAAAATCTATCAAAATAGGTAACAAATGGTTTCCTTAAAACCATGCAGAAACCCTAGCTTAAGAATCAAGTCAGCCAGCAGGATTGGTCACGCGGCCAACATTGCTACGCGTCGACCTTGGCCACGCGGCCACTATTGTCGCCGGCTTCAATCATGGCCAGGCGGCCAACCTTGCGCCGGATGATCTCAGCCATCAGATCTTCCCATCAGTTTACTATATAAACCAATTCCATTCCATTGGTTTAGGGTCGGATTTGGAGAGCTCTATGTCCGAATTTTGGAGTTCTTAAACACCCTTTTCTCCCTAATTAAAGATTCAAACACTCAAGAAGATCCAAGGTTTATTTCTTGCCAACATAGGTAAGTGTTCTAACTTTTTCTTCATGTTCTTGCATTATTTTTAATGTAGATCTTTTATATTCATGTTCGTACATGTTTATTCATAGTTTCTTCATGAGCTTTGCATGTTCATTCATATGTTCATAATATGTTCTTCGCATGTTCTTCGTGTTCATAGATTAAAACCTTATTTATGCTATATTTAGGGTTGTGATCTTCATAATTACATGTTATTTCATAGCCGATGATGATCGAGGGTTCATCAACCCGAGGATGATCTAGGAACTACTTCTAAACCCTAATCTTTAGGTAATTCCTCCTCATTACGCATGATCCCGATTCTTCTGCCTATTCTAATTCTCTGCGAACTATGCTAACCTGAGCTTCTCACATTGAGAGGAACGTAGGCAATCTTAGGATCCGGTCTAAATCACTAACACACTACATACACCGCATCATGATAGAAAGACCGATCAATTCGGGCAATAGGAGTGATAACGTTCAATATTCTTCTCTTGTTGTAATTTGACCCCCGAACCCATTAACATGCTTTTCTCAATGTTTTGGCTATAATTAAAACGGCGTGGCGACTCTCATATTTTAATGTTGCTATGAATATTCCCAATTTCAAACACACGTATTCACAGTGGCGACTCTGCTGGGGACTGCTTTGAAACTTTTTCAAACTTGGGTCTAACTTTCGTTTACATCATGATGCTTGCCATGTTTACACATGCACGCACTTGCCATGTTTACACATGCACACCTGCCATGTTCTCACATGGACCTTACACTTTGCCATGTTCTCACATGCACCACACCTGCCATGTTTACACATGCACACACCTGCCATGTTTACACATGCACACACCCGCCATGTTTACACATGCACACACTTGCCATGTTCACACATGCACACACCCGCCATGTTTGCACATGCACACCTGCCATGTTTACACGTGCACCTCACACACACTTGCCATGTTTACACATGCACCTCACACACTCGCCATGTTTACACATGCACCCTACACACACTTGCCATGTTTACATATGCACACACCTGCCATGTTTGCACATGCACACTTGCCATGTTCACACATGCACCCGCGCACTCTGCCATGTTAATACTTGTACTTTGTTGATACTTGTACTTTGTATATGCCTTGTATCCTTGTACCCTTGTTATCTTCGCTTTAGTATTAGGGTCAAACAAAACTCTGCTATGCTCCCTTGTACATTATTCTCTCTCTCTCTCTCTCTCATGCATTGCATTGCATCATCCTAACATTAAAAACTTCTCTCTTTTCTCCCTAAAAAGAATTAGTTTCTTGCCGCACACTACCACTAGTCCGTGTCAGCACTGCACAGGTCCCCATTACCCGGAGTATTCGGTGTGAAGGAATTAGTGCGCTACTGTCGCACTCTTTTCGAGTCACTCATCTATTCCACTCACCGTATACGGTGGGAACCTTTTACCTAACCCGTGTCAACCCACACTAGTATAGGTAACACACCTAGGTTTTGACCGGTTGGTTTGGCTAGCTTTTCCTTAATAGTCAATTAACGTGTCGTCTATGTCGAGTCATCCCCAAGTCAATGATGAATCGAGATCTTTGAGAGAAAGTGCACAAAAAAGTGATTTCCCTACAAGGGACGTGCCATGGTGAGATGAGTGTTTTATTGTCAAGATCTCCGCTCATCATTAACTTGCGTAGGATGCAACATAGACATCACGTTAAATGCCTTTAAGGAAGGGTTAGTCGTAGGATCCGATGGTTGGTGGAAGCCGCTTGCCCTATAGGACCCTCGCCCAAATTGTCCGTTTGGGGGTGTGCAATGCAGATGAAAAACGAGGGGTCTATAGACGTAGTGATGGCCTCCACTAATCGTAGTCTTCTAACTAGTTGCGAAAAAGGGTACCCCTTCCAACCAATTAGGGTGTAAATAATGTATGTTTTTGTAAATTAAAATATACTTTGCATGAGCCTTCCCCCTCTCCTAAAAGCTTCATTGCCCTTCAACCTTTCAGCAAAGCAAGTTTGGATCCGTTCGGGTGGTCGACTACAACGTGAAGCTTCTACTCCGTCCACGTTCTCAGTCTCGCCATCAGCAATGTCAACTCCCGCTTCATCTTCAGCCTCTGCTCCTCCTGCTAGTGCCGCCGAGCTCAACACTGAGGCTACTCTCAATGGTATTCCCCCAAGCCTCCAGAACTTCTCGCCGGTCTCGAAGCCAAGATCAAGAATCTCGAAGAAAGCAACAAGATGTTGGAAGACCAGAACCAACAGTTGAAGGGTCACATTCAACAAAAGGGAACTAAACTGGTGCCCGATGGTGAGAATTTCATTTATGTCGAGGATGAAGAGGTCAATACCAACTGTCCCCCCAACGCCAATGCCACTGCCTTCCCATTTCCAAGCTACCGCAATATTCCACCTCCTTCCCTCTACACCCAACAAGGTTTCACTACCATGAGCAAGAACAAGGCTGTCTATGAACCTTCCCCCGAACTGCTTGGTGGCTACCTCTCTGCTAGCAAACTACCCGCACCCTCGTTGCCTCTGAGTATTGGGATGGCCGCTACTACTACTTCCACTACTCCTCCCGTCATTCTATCAGAATCTATACCCGACATCTCCAATCACCCTGTGGTCACGGCCATGCAAGAGAAAATGCGCAAGTTGATCGAGACCGTGGATAAGCAAAGTGCACCGACTACCAAGACAATCAACCCTAGCCAAGTGGGGGCTCTCCCCAAGGATTTCAAGATGCCTAAAGTGGCAATGTTTCATGGTGACTCGTGTCCTAAGACTCATTTGGATAGTTATGTGTTGGACATGAGGGCTCGTGACTGCACCAACGAACAAATGTCTCGCGTATTCCATAGCACTTTGGATGGTATAGCTCTGCGTTGGTTCTTGGGGCTAGAAACAAGCGAGAGGCAAACTTGGGATCAAATCAGCGCCATTTTCTATGAGAAGTATCAAGCTAACTTGGATTGGCATGTGAATTGGACGGATCTTGAGAACACTATGCAAAAGCCCGGCGAGGCTATTTATGATTTTTACAAGAGGTGGAATCATCGGTTGTGCGAGGTCCAATACCCACCAAAAGCAAAGGAACAGAAGCCGATTTTCTACAAGTGCTTGCTACCAGAGATGAAAGCAGCTATAGGTAATGGTTACTTCCCTGATTTGCGGGAAATGGTTGACCCCGGACTAAGGTACGAAGCAGGGTTCACTGGGATTGTGCCGCCAAAGGAAAGTCTAAAGACCAACAACAACAACTCCTTCCGCTACAAGGCTCCTACTGCGCATGCGCCTCCTAGGGGTGGAAAGGAGGCCGTCAGGCCAAGTGAATATGGTCCAAAAAGAGGTCCCGCTAGATGTCCAAGCCGTAACAAGGAATGGGGCTCCACAACAGAGGAGCATTTTGATGATTTTGGTATGCCCATGGGGAGGTCTTTGACGTGTTAGTCAAGAGAGGTCTTATCAAGCCTTTAGAGAATTACCAACCCCCTACCCGAGAACTGATTTGGACGCCTCCAAGTTCTGCAAGTATCACAAGCACATCGGGCACACAACGGATGGTTGTATTCAATTGAAGCGCGTAGTACAAGGGTTGATCAATGACAAGAAGATTGAGAAGCCGAAGGGTCCTAATGTGGTGAATAACCCTCTTCCTAACAATGGGGATGGGGTGAATATGGTGCAAACATGCGAGATCAGTATCCTGGAATGAATGCCTTTGACAAGATAGGGCTCACGATGGTGGATATATTCATGGCATTGGTGACGTTAGAAATGCTTGAACCGTTAGAAGGACATCTCCCTCACCTTGGTTGCGATTTGTCAAAGTTTTGCCACTACCACAAGTGCACCGGTCACACTACCGAAGAATGCTTTGAACTCAAGAAAGCCGTGCAGGAGCTCATCCACAAGGGAGTTGTCGAAGACCCTAGAGATTATGTAGCTAGCAATGTACTCATGGTAGAACTTAGTGAGATCACTGATCCGGCCGAGCCTGTTGTGGCGGACTGTGATAAGATAGGTTGTATTTCAATGACTAATAATAAAGAGCCTTCTTGCTACTTGTTGTCCTTAGAAGAACTAGTGAGTGAAGTCGAATCTCTAGAGGGAGAGAGTCCCAAACCCTCTCAACCTCTTTCTTGGGCCGAAATCTTCGAGGAGACCGAAAAGACCGAAGTTTCACCCCCTTATCCTGACACGCCATTGTCTTTGGAGGAGCTACATGCAGAAGTTTGTCTCCTTACGAGATCCGGTCAAGTATACAAATCCGACCCAAAAGGTGCAAAGAAAGTCTTTGGGAAGGAACCCGAGCAAGCCAACCTAGACAAAGAAGACCCTATCCTCACCCAACTCAAACAAACCCAAGCCCATATTTCACTTTGGTCCCTACTCACCTCCTCCCTAGCCCATCGCCTCATGCTCGAGCAAAACCTCGCCGCCACCATGGTACCATCCACTACTACCCCGGAAGACGTCACCCACATGATTGGTAATATCCACTATGGAAACATCTTCACTTTCTCAGAGCTAGACAAGCCAGTGTTCGGAGTTGATCATAATGAGCCTTTATACATCACTGTCGAGGTAAATGGCAATAAAATTCCACGTGTATTCATTGATAATGGTTCTGCTATTAATATCCTGCCCTCAAGGATGATGGATGTGGTTGGCGTTCATGGTGTTGATTTACGCCCATCCAAGCAAACCATCAAAGCTTATGACTCTACATGGTTACATCAATCAGGCGCTGTCCCATCTTCCCTGCACCAGTGTGTGAAGTTTCAATCTGGTAACAAAGTGACCATCATCTACAGTGATCTCGTAACTGCCCAAGGGACGGACACCAAGGGCGTTCCTGTCTTACAGATATAGCATGGGGAAGAGAGCCGACTCTTCAATGGCTTCGAAATAGTCGCTCAAGCACAGATCTGCACCATCGACCTCACCAAAACAACGGATAAAGTGGCACCTGTTGTCAAGATACTGCGTAATATGGGCTTCGTACCGGGGCTGGGGCTAGGTAAGTGCTTGCAAGGTCCCACGAGCCTGGTCAAAGAGATTGATCACCGAGGATTGTTCGGTCTTGGGTATACTCTCACCCCTGAAGACAGTTGGAGCAACAAAGGATAGAATTGCTTAAAAAGATGAAGCTTCCCTGCAAAAAGCCTGAAATGCGGCCATACCGCCTGTCCCTGAATAGCTACTTTGTCAGGGAAGGCGAGGAGTTTTCGTGTTTTGAGTTCGCCGAGCCATGGATTGACCACACCGGGAAGTTGCAGAAAGGGTTCGAGATTTTCAGAGATGTGGAATTCGATCGGTCCAACATGAAGCTGACTTACATGGAATATGACAAAGCCATGGGCAGAGTTAGAACCATCAGGCATGAGTACTCCACCAAGGTTGCAGATGACTTGGCAAATCAACTTGAAGCCACAACCCTTGACAAGCCAGCAATAGAAGCCGCAGAAACTCCGAGTTTGACTGAGACGTGGGACGGCCAATATCTGCTTCAACATCTGGGTAATCCGGGGCTGCACGAAGACATGGTTGCCGTCATTGGAGATGATTCTGAAGATAAGGTGGACCCAAGGACATTGGTGGTGCCCATGGGGGACAAGCTCAAGAATTGGTGCATCATTGGGGGACCTATAGCTACTCCGGAATTTATGGTGGGAACATTGGGGCTTACTCCTTCTCCTGTCGCCACTCCTGCAGCATCTCCTGTCACTCACCCAAAATCCCCGTCCACAGAGTCTAGTGTTTTACATTTTGAATTTGAGTCTTCCTCTAAGTCTGACGACCTTACGTCCGAAGACTATGATCTTGTTGCAAACGCTATATTCCCTTTTGCCATGAATGAAACCCTCGACCTTTCCGAGTATCCCTCCATAGTCACTCTTTTAACTGATAAATTGGCTAGTAATCAAACTAATGACATACACTTAGTTAATAATGATTCATTAGAAGAGGCGGACACAGACACATTAAATGATGAATACATTAAAGAAGTTTCAGAACAGGTTATTAATCAAAAAGAATCTCAGGCCCAAGCTGCCGATGAGGTGTTAACGTGCGTGAATTTGGGAACCGAAGCTGAGCCTAAGGAAGCGCAGATTGGAAGCTTCTTCAGCGGAGCCGAAAGGGAAGCACTGATTGAGATACTCAGAGAATATGTGGATGTGTTCGCATGGTCTTATAAGGACATACCGGGGATCGACAACTCGATCGTAGAGCACAGAATCCCGACAGCACCAGACGCTAAGCCAGTCAAACAGAAGCTGCGCCGCATTAAGCCGGAATGGTCTTTACAAGTGAAGGAAGAGATTGAGAAGCTACTCCGTGTGGGTTTCATCAGGGTGATCGAGTATCTAACTTGGTTATCAAATCTGGTGACTGTCAAGAAATCCAACGGTAAAGTCAGAGTATGTGTGGATTTTCGGGATCTCAACAAAACTACGCCGAAGGATGACTTCCCCCTGCCAAATATCAACATGTTGGCAGACGCGACCGCCCATTATGGGGTCAAGTCGTTTGTTGATGGGTTTGCTGGCTATAACCAGATCGAGACAACCGAGGAGGACCAAGAAGCGACCCCCTCCACAACCTCGTGGAGGACCATCAGTCGGCGAGTTCGAGCCATGTTGAGAATGCAGTCTCCTCGGAACAAAGCCGAAAAGGAAGAACTCGTAAAGTTACTGTAACACCTCAACCATTTTACAACAGTGGGGGAACCGACACTCAGAGAAATAGAAGGGGCCCGCGACCAGGAATGGAGTTCGAGATGTGAGTTCGCATTATGCTGCCTCAAGGAGTACCTCGCGAATACCCTAATCCTGCACCCGGCACATGGGAACGAAATTCAGACCCCAACACCAACGACAGAATCGTGGCCCTCGCGCCAGGAAAAGGAAATCAGTGAAAAAATGCAAAGATTTTTGGAAAAATACCCCCTCTCAGTCCCCCGCTACACAAGAATAGGGACCCCTTTCACAAAATTGTTCGACCAACTGAGACAAATGGGCAGGATGCAACCTCTAAGAGAACATTCACTCCTCTCCGAATTACCACCCCTTCAACCATTTGAACCTACCAAAAGTTGCTCTTACCACCAAGACGAAGGCCACGACACCAAGGCTTGATGGACAAGAACATGCTCACCGGCGTGAGAGGATTTTGGTTCTATAGGGAAAGCGAAAACTTAGAACTCCTCGGTTGCTACGAAATCGAGCCTTATGTGAGGAACGGCCTAGAGGTACTCTCGCACCTGACTGCAGAAACGATTCAAGACATCTCAAGAGAAATAGAGGATTTAAAGCAACGCGTCGACGCAATGACCAAAGCTCGTGGCACGCCACAAGACTAGACAGAATGGCAGATTTGGATGGCAGCCCGCTCAAGGAATCAGTCAACCTCAGTAAGCTCAGACGCTACTATGACTAGACTCCCCTTCTCTAAAAAAAAAATAAATAAAAAAAAAAAAATTGTTTACTACGCAAAAAGAAGCCCGATAGACTGAAAACCCGCAAAGGGCGGTCTATGCAAAATAAGGGTGCGTACAAAGCTCGCTAGACCGAAAACCCGCAAGGGCGGTCTAGGCAAAAGTTAGAGCATTCCCCCTTCTATCTTCCCTTTCTCTAAAATCATTCTAGTCCGACTGGAGTGAACTACGGTGACCTGAGCCCCTTAGTCCTATTTGTAAAAGGGGAACATAGGCAGTCTTTCAAAAGGTGCGGTCTAAAAAACAAATAAACATCCAAATCTTGCCAAGCAATAAAGATAGAAGTTGTGTTTTCCGAAAGCAAAAACTTTTATTTCCATAGTCATTGCATGTTAACACTTATTTGATGAGTCTAAGCTCGACATACTTTTTGAATAAATAACCTATTCTGAAATTTAAACTTAAACAAAAGTAAACTAAGTTAAACTAATGTGTTTGCAACGACTATGGAAGGATCCTCGGAACTACTCTTTAGTGCCACTCGTGCCTTCGGTCCCTTTCTTCTTGCTTTGACCACGGCGAATCTTTTTCTTGTTAGGGTTCTCACAAAACCTCCTCTCAAATTCACTAACCCCTTTAGCTTTGACACTAGGAGTCTCCCCATCCTTTCTCTTCCTTGAAGTCCCCGCTCCATCTCCATTAGCCATGCTCCTCTTCCTCTCATAGGCCGTCGCCTCCTTCACCCTCAATGAACAACTAGGAGCACAAGATGCCAAAATAGTGCCCCTTAGGGTCTCTAGAGTCTGCTCCGCTTGCCCAAGTCTCTCAATAAACCAATCCAAATACTCTCGTGATAGGTAGGTGTTGTTGGAGCGTGTGATGAGAGTCCTATGGCTAAAACCGGCCTCGCCCCACATTTGAGAAAGGAGAACCGAAGCGATATCATCCAAATGAAGTATGCCAAAAGGAAAATGGGTCCTCTCCTCATCCCAACCCTCAGGGATGGTTTGCACTAGACCATATTGACGGAGTACTCTAGCGGGGTAGTAAAAAGTGGTCCCAGAAAATGACGGAACTTTAATCATGTGCAGTCCCACTTGCTTCTCCCTCACAGAATTAATGTGCCAATGGGGCACCACCCACTTGATATCATCGGTCACCATCTCCGCCATGTACCTTTCCCAACCCTTGAGAGTCATGCCCTCGAACCTCTCCTCCATACCTCTGATACGGTGCATCCACGGGGCCACCGCCGAAGAAACCGCTGGCTTGTTCACTCGGAGCCTTTCTTGCAACCACATGGTCAAAAGTCTATCACTGCCGCACGGCATTCCGCCATAAACCTCAAGATGAGGAATCCTACAAATGAGCTCCCCAAGGATGGCCGGTACAATGTCATGTCCCGAACGAGCCGCATTCACCATGGTCAAACATCCCTCACTAGCACATCCGACTTCGGAAGGAAAAAGAATAGAAGCAAATACACACACAAGGCAAGATGGTCCAAAGAACGGTCCGAGGTCACATCCGCGTGCATGAAGTGCCTTGGCATCCAAGAAAGGTCGACGTAGCCACCTCTAGCATACTTACCAATGTCATCTGCGGGCACACCAAAAGCTATCAACTTGTCATGCAAAGAAATAAAATCAAAGGGCAATGCAAGTGTACCCTTCCCTTCACAACCGCAAAGCGCCTTGATGTCTTCATAAGTGGGTACCATCTCATTAAAAGAAAAGTTGAAAACATGAAGAGTGTTGTTCCAAAAACTTCCCGCAAGCTTGCAAGAGGTTAGTGTTGGAGTTCATGTGCAAGAATGACCAAAGACACTTGATCCCATAGCGCTTCTCAAATTTCCTACGACAAGGACCGGATATCTTGGCAACCCACTTATCCAAAGATGTTATGAAAGCTCCTTTTTCAAGTCTAGAAAGCCTTGCATTGTGATCCATGGCAAGAGAAGAGCAAGTTGATGATTGGAACTCAAAATTGATCAAAAGAGCTGCTGGTACGAAGTTGAATAGGACACAAACTCCCATTAAATACTACACAACTCCCGATTCTTGCCAGTAAAAGGAAAACCGGAGGCGGCGCAGGACTTGGCCACGCGGCCACATATGCTCTTGGCCACGCGGCCGATGTTGTCCTTGGCCAGGCGGCCAACTTCGTCCTAGGCCATGCGGCCAACATTGCTCCGGGCCTTGCCATGGCCACGCGGCCACTATTACCCCATGCAGAAATCCAGTTTGTTTCCTCCCACTCCGTAACGGATCCATGCAACTACGTACCTGCCCCCTTCCATGGCTCATGCATTGTATAAAATTAGGAACATTTGTAAAATAACTAGTTTGCATAAGTAGGCTCCCACAATAAAATTGCATTTTTAGAACATAATATACATACATGCATTTTATACATTTGTTCTATACATACATATCCCTCTGCTCTCTACTAGCTAACAGTGTAGGAAATAAAGATGGACCCCGCCTAATCAGAATCTTCCTCCGTGGTGTCTCCACGCCGCGCTAAAGCCCGAGAGCTACCGGCACCCGAACTCCGTCCCCGGACCGCTCGACCACCAATATGAGAAGAGCCCGCACCATTCGGAGACCGTTCCCGACGTTGGGGTGACGCAACGTCGTCCCTCTGACAAGTACATGAATGGTACGCCTCCCTCAGTAAGCGCATCAACACGTTCTCCCGCCGAGCTGAACGGATATATGCCTCCCGAGTCACCTGAAAGGGAAGCCAAGGCAAATGATTACAATGCAGAAAGAAATAAGTGTGTGCAAACATGACTAATATAAAGCATAAAGCCGTACCCCGGCGTCGGGCGGAGGAATGAATCTCTCCTCAACAAGATCTGCGTCAGTCGGCTCCAAGCTAAGCTCCACCTCCCGGCCGCCCCTCATCACTCTCACGCTACTCGAGCGAAGGGGCATGTCAACCAAAGGCCGACTCCGACCAACATACCGGGCCGAGTTCGATCCATCTCCCGATAACATCCTAGCCCGAACCTGAGGGCTGATCAGCCGTGTCCGCACGTAGCCAGTATAGTCGTCACTTCCTCTGTAATGCTCTGCCGGAGTGGGAGCCAAGAAAGTCGCCAACCTCGCGGGACGGAGCATATCCCGAGGAGGGTCATAAGGAGCCCATGGTAACGCACCAGCCCTGTGCTGACGAACCACCCTCTCTCCGAGATACATGGCCTCCCCGGTGAGACCCACAAGCAGAACCCTAGAGGCAGTCAACTCCATTACATAAGGACCCACCGAAACCTCATTGGCCGGACTCCATGGGTAAAATCTAACCCCAACAGGTTCAGACATCATGAACACCCTCCTCAGATCAGCAGCATCCACCGTCTTCCTGTCCCGGTTTCTGCGGGGAGGAGCCCTTACACCAGTACGACATGATGGGAACAACCTTGTTGGCACTCATCACCAACTAAAAAGGGGCGACGCCGAAGATCTCGTACACCCAAGCCTGTGCATACAATGAAAAAGGACATTTCAAACCAAAAGATAGAGCGGAAATCTCAACAATGTGAAAAAAGAAGGGTAGTCAAGAGCATACCTCAAAGGCGAACTGAAACCCTTTAAAGTCCGAAGAGCTAGCCCTCGAGCAATGGTCCAAAGCCCGGTAAATCTCAGCCAAACCGGCTCCGCCCCAAGAAATCCCACCGACTAGGTCCAAGTCCACAAAAGCCCCTAGCAGTGAGTACCGGCAGACAGTAGCCCCACTCGGAAACAAGATCTCTGAAAAGCTATACCATAAGAACAGCCGAACTAAACAATCCAAATCATACTCCCCCTACCGAAGGCCTCAATACCACCTTCACCAAGCGGTTCACCTTCCCGGCCTCCACTCCATAACCCTTGACACCTCCTCCCAGATCAGTGTCAACTCCCAGAAGAGCCTGTCTATAGTCCCGCCGCTCCGCCAAGCTCTCATCAAAAGGCAAAGGGGTACCAGTAAACCTCAACCCTGTGATGGCCGCGAAATCCGTCGGCGTGATGGTAATCTCCCCCCAACTAAAGTGGAAGGTATGGGTGGTATCCCACCAAAACTCCCGGCACACCTCTATCACCGCTGCCACCTTTAGGGTTCCCCCAACCATGCGGACACTGTCAAAGAATGGACCAAACCCCATAGCCTCGATCCGAACACGCAAACCGCCCGGTCCCTCCAGCAGGGACGCCCACAGTTTGCCCACAGTCACTGTGGACCCACGAGTCTTGATCCTCTGCAGGTAAACACAGCACATGTATGTTACCATTCTAGCAATTTACAAATCTAGCAATTTAAATTCTAGCATTCCATTATTCTGGCATCTCATACTATGTATAAAACGTGCAAATGTGCGAGAAGGAGAGGAGTGAAAATTCGAAATTTACCTCTCGTGTCTCCGGAAGCCCCATCGACCAGTGACGCTCAGAGTCGATGTAAAAATCATAATCTTGGTCGAACGTAGACCGCAGCAGATTATTGCGGTAATTCCGAGTCACGGCTCGTGGTCTCAAACCGCCCCGTGGAATCAAGGGCGTCGCTTCAAAGCCCACTCCCGGGTCAACCCCTACATTTCCCTCGCCCTGAGCATCACCGTGCCCTTCTCCTTGTTGCTCTTGTTGTGGAAGCATATACCCACCTTGGCCTGGAAAATTCCTGAATAACGCCTCATTGATCCAATCTGCCATAGCTTCAAGAAATATGTGAAATGAAGTCTTCAAAATTATAAAAATCCGAGCCTTCTCTCTCTAAAACTCAATTTTCTCTCTCTAACTCGTCAACAATGGAGGAAGGGAGAAGAAGAAAGAAGAAAGAAGGAGAAGAGGGAGGGTTTCTGGTGATGTGACCAAGGAGTCAGCCCGACGGCTACCTTGGCCACGCGGCCACTTATGCGCCAGCAATCCCAGCCGTCAGATCAGCGATCCGCGTGAAGGAGATCTGACCACTCAGCGGTCTTGGCCACGCGGCCAACCTTGTCCCTTCAGATAAAATTCCATTTTTGCCCCTGATCTTTTCCCCTTAATTCATTTTAAATGCCTTTAGCACTATTTTGACTGATATTCGTTACCTTTGGGTACGGAAAGCCCCTTAAAATTTCCATTCTTCACCGAATATTTGCTTAGGATTCGTATGATTACAGAGACTTCGGCGCCTCTATGTCATACGCATCCTAGATCGATCGCGATTGCCAGAAGCCTCGGCGTTTCTGTTTGCGAGAGATCCAGCATCTGTTATTAGGATTCGTATGGTTGTAGAGACTTCGGCGCCTCTATGACATACGCATCCTAGATCGATCGCGATTGGCAGAAGCCTCGGCGTTTCTGTTTGCGAGAGATCCAGCATCTATTATTAGGATTCGTATGATTGTAGAGACTTCGGCGCCTCTATGACATACGTATCCTTGATCGATCGTGGTTGGCAGAAGCCTCGGCGTTTCTGTTTGCGAGAGATCCAGCATCTATTAGGGTTCGTATGATTGTAGAGACTTTGGCGCCTCTATGACATACGTATCCTTGATCAATCGTGATTGGCAGAAGCCTCGGCGTTTCTGTTTGCGAGAGATCCAGCACCTATTATTAGGGTTCGTATGATTGTAGAGACTTCGACGCCTCTATGACATACGTATCCTTGATCGATCGTGGTTGGCAGAAGCCTCGGCGTTTCTGTTTACGAGAGATCCAGCATCTATTGTTAGGATTCGTATGATTGTAGAGACTTCGGCCCCTCTATGACATACGTATCCTTGATCGATCGTGGTTGGCAGAAGCCTCGGCGTTTCGTTAGCGCAATCGGCAGGAGCCCTGGCGATCCTGATTGCGTTTACCATTCCATCTTGGGATTATTTAGACAACGTAGTCTTTATTTTTCCCAAATGACTTCATTTCCTAACGAATGTTCGTTCTTCATACAGGATAGTGCCCGTAGGTTTATTATCCCTAGCAGAAGTCCGATGGCTCGCTTTTCCCTAATCGCTCTGAACTACGACCGGCTTGATTCCTCTGAGGATACGTAGGAAACCTGAAAAGGTTCAGCCACCCGACCGACGCGGTCATCTATCATCCCCAGCAGGTGCACTTTCCTCAGCAGAAGACGTTGCTCCCCATCAGAGGACAGTCATTCCCAATTTCCCATCAGATTTGAACTACGTTTGGCTTGATTCCTCCGCGGATACGTAGGTCGCCTGTCAAGGTTCAGCCGTTCCCTTACCTTTCATCTGTTTTGAAACTCATGTTTCAGACGGATCCTTCTCTTATCGTCGACCCCACATTGCCTTGCAAGAAGCGTCGCCGAGGGGCTACTGTTAGTACCCGACCTGAAAATGAGTTTATTAGGACTTTCCCAAAAATACAAGGACTTTATAGGAATTAGAAACCTTGTAAAGGCTTGTCCCGAATTCCCAAAATATCTCATTTATGACAAAATCTATCAAAATAGGTAACAAATGGTTTCCTTAAAACCATGCAGAAACCCTAGCTTAAGAATCAAGTCAGCCAGCAGGATTGGCCACGCGGCCAACATTGCTACGCGTCGACCTTGGCCACGCGGCCACTATTGTCGCCGGCTTCAATCATGGCCAGGCGGCCAACCTTGCTCCGGATGATCTCAGCCATCAGACTTTCCCATCAGTTTACTATATAAACCAATTCCATTCCATTGGTTTAGGGTCGGATTTGGAGAGCTCTAAGTCCGAATTTTGGAGTTCTTAAACACCATTTTCTCCCTAATTAAAGATTCAAACACTCAAGAAGATCCAAGGTTTATTTCTTGCCAACATAGGTAAGTGTTCTAACTTTTTCTTCATGTTCTTGCATTATTTTTAATGTAGATCTTTTATATTCATGTTCGTACATGTTTATTCATAGTTTCTTCATGAGCTTTGCATGTTCATTCATATGTTCATAATATGTTCTTCGCATGTTCTTCGTGTTCATAGATTAAAACCTTATTTATGCTATATTTAGGGTTGCGATCTTCATAATTACATGTTATTTCATAGCCGATGATGATCGAGGGTTCATCAACCCGAGGATGATCTAGGAACTACTTCTAAACCCTAATCTTTAGGTAATTCCCCCACATTACGCATGATCCCGATCAATTCGGGCAATAGGAGTGATAACGTTCAATATTCTTCTCTTGTTGTAATTTGACCCCCGAACCCATTAACATGCTTTTCTCAATGTTTTGGCTATAATTAAGACGGCGTGGCGACTCTCATATTTTAATGTTGCTATGAATATTCCCAATTTCAAACACACGTATTCACACACGCTCCTTTTCCACTTCATTAGTTAAAAAGTTAGCTAGACAAGTTGTTTTTTCCTTTCTAGAATAGTTGCTTCTTTTCATTTCTTAGACTAGACTAGTTGTTCATTGCTTTTTAGAATAAAAAGGGATCCTACTCACCCGAAAAACATTGTGGGTGAGAGCATGCCCTCCTATCCGCTTCAACTCTTTCTTTCAGTAATAGTTATTTTTCTTTTAAAGATTTCCACATTATTGTCTTAAATCCAAAAGGAAACTAGTGTAGAGATGGTAGAGGTGCACAATGAAAATCACTATTCCAATGCAATTCCATTCTCCAGAACGCTCCCAGTACTTAACATGATGCTAAAAGAAGGGTACTTCCCCGGTCTTGGACTTGGCAAGCATTTACAAAGGATAAAAGAACCACCACCTATCGTTCTATACCCCTATAATATGGTCTAGGGTATGTGTCACCACTCAAGGGTATCCCTAAGAAAGAAATGGATTGGACCTCATACATAGTACCAATAGCACCGCCCTATCGAAAGAATCTAAACGGGAACTTCGTACGCGAGGGGGAAAACTTTCCATACTTCATATTCCCTGAACCATGGATCGACCATAGGGGGAAGCGCCAACCAGGCTTTGAAATCTTTAGTGACTGTGATCCGTACTCACTTGAAACAGAACCGACGCAATTCTCGTGGCTACCTCGAGAATTAGGGGGTACCAAGGCCGAAGCATTCAGTGAGTGGGACTTTGTGTTGGGAGAAGAACTACTGTGCGAATTTCTCAACCTTTGCAAGCTAGAGGACACCCAGATCAACGCAATAGACAAGGGGGATGCTCCGAACCAAGACTATGTTGGTAGTGGTGCCCTAGGCACGTTTAATAAACGTTGTAACTGTTATCATTTATTTCATATCAATAAAGAGATGTTTTTATTATTATTGTTGTTCATGTTTACTTATAATAATATCCGTCCCTAGTACTTGTTAAGCACTAGTATAAAGGCTAAATGATCATGGGATGATCATGTAAGATTTATGGGTACTTGTTTAGAACAAGGTACTGGACATGACCCGCTGTATGAGATTTATGTCATGGTCTATGTCGTACATATATCTCATATTTGTTATGTCATTCGAATCCTTAGACATGAAGTTATTATAGTCTTCCACTTGATGAACATTATGTTTGACATATTCAAACGCTACCTTTAACTGGGTAGTTATAAAGTGTATGATTGGCATAATCGGATTCACGTAGGGAAGAATAATAAGCTAAATGGATTTGTCCCTCTTCGGAGAGATCTCAAGCTTAGGCCTCTCGTAGGAATGATGTTGATGAAAATGTTCGGCCGGACTCAAATGAATTGATTAGATTAATGTCATTTGGATTATCAACATATTCGGAATCGAGAAATTATTGAACAAAACAAGTTGACCGTTTGACCATGACTTGTGTTTAATGAGATCGTGGACAAAGGGATTGTGACATATTCTAAAGGAATGCGAACTTGTATCTAGTTATACTATTTGGGTAGGTATGATGGTTTGCTAGAACCTAATCATATCTTATGGATTCATGTTTGAACCCATTGCCAACTTAGTATAATCCTAGAGGGTCACACACAATAGAACGAATCCTTAAAGGACTATATTGGAAAATTAAGGCTCTCTGATCCTGGTGTGCGACTGCACAAAACAGGCTGGGCGGCCGCACATGTTTGGGCGACCGCACACCTGATTTTGGGCAACCGCACAGTGAGTCGGGACAGGTTTCCTGATTTAATTAGGAAAAGGATTTTGGACGGGTTTTGACACAAGTTTCCTATTTGGAATAGGTCTAACTTGTATATAAACAGCCAAAATTCGGGCCAGAACAAAACCTAGCTTTTGTGCAAGTCTCCAAAGAGTTTGAGAGAGTTTTATTTTGTTCTAAGACATCCTAGATCGAAGAACAAAATAATACACAAAATAATATT
Organism: Campanula takesimana; assembly: GCA_026119855.1. NCBI lineage: Eukaryota > Viridiplantae > Streptophyta > Magnoliopsida > Asterales > Campanulaceae > Campanula > Campanula takesimana. The sequence goes on along the minus strand of JAOWBW010000151.1, from coordinate 381,968 downwards.
CCATATAGTTCATATTAGTTGTGAAAACGTGTTTCACAATTTTAGTCTAGCAACCAAGATCAAGGGTTCTTGATATTCGTTCAAGGTGTGGATACAGCTAGATTTTGAAGCTCATCATCTTCAAAGTTCGTGTTCTTACTTGTTCGTGATTAAGCTTCAATTTCTCCACCAAGATCAAAGACCAAATTCAAAGTCATCAAGGGTTAGTTTTTCTAGTATTCATATTGCAAGTATTTGATTTAATCATATGAATGGATCTATGGGCTTTGGGTTTCATAAAATTTTAAATGCTATTTTCTGCTGCGCATGTTACTTGGAAACCCAACAGTGGTATCAGAGCCCCGTTCATGTTGATTATTTCAATACCTAGATCATGTTGTGTGTATATAAATTGTTTATGTGCCTATCATGATATGAATATTGGATTATATGATGTTTATGTGTTATATGATTTTATGTGGTTTATTGTTTTACAACTTTAATCGCACTATTGAATCGCACTAAAAATTATGTTGGATTCTGAATTGTTTGATTATTAATTTTTGATTGGATCATAGTTTTAATAATCGGGGAAAACAATTTTGAGACAAATTTTCGAATTTTAAAAATTCATTCTGATGCTATTGTGCGACCGACCGCACAGAAAACCTTGGGCGGCCGCACAAGTTTGGGCGGCCGAACAGTTTTTTCTTGGGCGGCCGCACAGTTGTCAGGATTCTGATTTTGATTTTCGGTCGAGTCAGAATCTGGAATTTTGATGGGGTCCGACGAGACTAGTGACAAGACCAGCCAGACCTGCTGATCTGGGGTTGGTTTTGGGCAGTTGGTTTGGGTGTGGATCCTGGGGTTTGATTTTCCTATTTGTTTTAGTCTTGTTCTTCTAAGATTGGTTCAAGGTTTGGATGGCTAATCTACGTTCATCGAGATTGTGTTTCCCAAACTTGATCGCAATCAAAGTTTCAAAGATAAAATGAAGTTAGAATTATGAAGTGTTCATAATTGCTAAAATTAAGAAACAAAGTTCTTGATTCAAAGATTGGAGATCCATGTGGAATTGTGGATGCAATTGGCCTACGTTCATCGAGACCATCTATTGCTTAGTTTCGGCCACATGGACTACTTTCTTGGTTTCTTGAATTAGTGTGGAATTGTGGATGCCTTATGGCTTAGTTTCGGCCGCACTTCTTGTTGTCTTGATTTGGAGATAATAACCAAAGTTGAAATAGTCTCGTCCTCATAATTATAGAGAAACTAAAGACACATAAATATTATGCTTAAATTAATGGAGATTAATTTAGTGACTAAACTTGATGCGTAACATGTATATATTATGTGCTCATAAATGTGTTATTTGCTATATGTGATGAACCTTCAAAGAAAGTTTTAAGTCCTTCTGCCATGCCATGATTAAAACAATTGTTTGTACATGGGTAATTTTGTGTGGGCTCGCCAAAGTCAGGTGCATTGATTTTATTCATGTATGAGCAAGATGAGTGAATAAGAGTTTCCTATGCGTTTAAAATGGTTTGACTTAATTAAGCGTCAAAACTGTTTTTGGGCTTAAGGCAAAGATGAGATTTAACATGCTTTTTGAAATTGGATTTCTTAAAGAATCTCATCAAAAGAACTGAGAGTCATATGAGATATGATTGACAAGAGTTGTCTAACTAATTAATTTGATTTTGAGCGGTGCTCCAAAGCGTAGTTAAAATTAAATTAAAGCGGGATCTTAACCCATTTAAATTATACTATACATTGGATGTAAAAAGAAGGTTGTATAATTTAGTGGGAGTAATTTTGAAAAATACATTGTTTATTTCTTTAATGAAAATTGATACTTATTAAATTTTGGAAATTTTGCATAATTGTAGATAATGACTAACAACACTCAATCAATTTCGTTGCGATCGATCCTTGAGAAGGATAAGATCCAAGAGAATGGTACTAACTTTATGGATTGGATCCGTAGCCTAAGAATTGTTCTAAGGCAAGAAGATAAGTTGTACATTCTCGATGGGCCACTTCCTGCTGAACCAGAACCTACTGCCCCTAGGGCAGAAAGAGACAATTACAAGAAACATCGTAATGATTCTAGAGATGTAAGTTGTCTCATGCTTGCTACTATGTGCTCAAAACTCCAACAAAGTTTGGAACATTTGGAAGCCTATGAGATAGGCGTGGAGTTAAGAGCCATGTTTCAAGAGCAAGCTAGGCAAGAGAGGTACAAGACCATTGTTACAGTCACTTCTTGGAAAATGAGTGAAGGGCAACAAGTGAGTCCTCACATGCTTAAAATGAAAGGTTATGTAGAGCATCTTGAGAAACTTGGCTATCTAATTCCATTGGAGCTAGCCACGGATCTCATTCTTAATTCATTGCCTAAAAGTTATAATCAGTTTGTGATGAATTATAAAATGCATGGAATGGATAAGAATCTCTCAGAGTTGCATGGGATGCTCAAAACCGCGGAGATGAAGATTGTGGAGAAAGGTTCTCCTGTGTACTTGGTTCATGGTGGGAAGAAGGCTGGTGCCAAAGGAAAGGGTAAGGCAAAAGTTGTCAAACCCAAGATAAGCAAGGCAAAGGTTGCCAAGGCTTCTGAGGCAAAACCCCATACACAAAAGGATGCAATTTGTTTCCTTTGTCAAGAAATTAGTCATTGGAAACGTAATTGCAAGGCTTTCTTGGAAGAGCAAAAGAAGAAGAAGGGAAGCAAGGCTGCGTGGACTTCAGGTATCTATATGATAGATATTCTCCTTTCTACCACTGATTCCTAGGTATTGGATACCAGATGTGGTTCTCACATTTGTTTAAATGTGCAGGGACTAAAGAATAGGAGACTCCTTAAAGAGGGTGAAGTAGAGCTACGCGTGGGGAATGGAGTAAGAGTTGCTGCATTAGCCGTAGGGACTTATGAAGTCACTTTACCTTCCGGTTTAATACTTTTTTTGAACAATTGCTATTATGTACCGGATTTAAGTAGAAATATTATTTCAATTTCTTGTTTGGATAACGAAGGTTTTAAGTTTTTTTATTGAGAATAAGAAATTTTCTATTTATTTAAATGATGTGCTTTATGGTATTGCAAATTCATTTAATGGCCTTTATATCTTGGATGTCAAGAATGAAAATAATGAAAATGTCTATCATATGAATAAGAAATCAAAACCTAATGATGTAAATCATTCTTATTTATGGCATTGCCGTCTTGGTCATATGAATGAGAAGCGTATCTCAAAACTCAATGGGGGCGGTCTCTTAGGTTCATGTGACCTTGGGTCATATGACACTTGTGAGTTGTGTCTTCTTTGAAAAATGACTAAGACACCTTTTACCAAGCTAGGTGAAAGGGCAAGCGACTTATTGGGGTTGATACATTCTGATGTATGCGGACCATTAAGTAGCAATGCTAGGGGAGGATTTCAATACTTCATAACCTTCACCGATGATTATAGTAGATTTGGGTATGTTTACCTAATGAAACATAAAAGTGAAGAATTTGAGATATTTAGAATATTTCAAAATGAAGTAGAAAAATAACTTGGCAAAAGTATTAAGGCACTTCGATCAGATCGAGGTGGAGAATACTTGAGTCATGAATTTGATGATCATCTAAAGAATTGTGGAATAGTTTCACAATTGACTCCACCTGGAACACCTGTAGATACCCCGGGAAACCACAACTTGGCTAGAGCGGTGAATTATCCTAGGGTGTCTAACTTGTTTTTAGAGTCGCCACCTATGTTTGGAGGAACATAAGAAAAACCTATTGATAATAGCCTAAGTTTGATTACGAAAACAGAGATTCTTTGTTTTGAGGTTCGGGGGTTAGATTACGAGATGGGAAGTACCGAAACACCCATCTCGCCCAACTAAAGTTGGTCTTGCTTGATCAAAATCTACATGAATGATAAACATTCTTCTTCTTCTTCTTTAAATCATAAAAAGGGGTTGTAAAATAGAATTTGGAATGTAGGAGATAACTCTTTAACCGACCTCAATGAGATGAGGTGATCATTAGAGTCATGTCCCAAAGTGATTTGGGTGATTGAACTTTGATAATACAAAAGAAAGAGAAAAGAGATGAAGTTGAGAAGGGGAAAGAAATAGCTTTACCTAGACTTCGAGAGACTTCAAACACTTCTTGTTGAATTACTTGGAGAAATCCTTTGGAAAATGCTTTGAAAGTAGGAAATTTGGTAAAGTCAAGGTCTTTCGGTCCTTTTTTGGTCAAAGTTTTTGTCTCCTTGAAAATGGAGGGAGGTTTTTATAGGTGAAAGAGAGATGTTTTTGGTGCCAAAACTCAGTCACCAAGAAATCCTTCCCGGGCAAAATCCTGTAAATTGAGCAAGGGAGAGAATCCTGGCCAGAAATCTGTAACTGACGCCCAGAGGCGCGCGCTTCCTGATTTGGGGGCGGGAGGCGCGCGCGTCTGGCTCCTCCTGTCGGAGGCGCGCGACTCAGAGAAGGCAATTTTGACAGAATGGACTAGAAAGTCAGCCCTGTCGTTCAGTTTAGTCCCTAGACTTAACGAAGTCAGTCAGGAACTTAACGGAAGTGACAGAAACTAACGAGAAACACTTAAAATGGGGAGAAACACAAGATCAAATGTGCAATCGGGGTGAGCGGTCCAAGGCGCGGTGTCTACAACACCACAATGGAATGGTGTGTCCGAGAGGAGTAATCGGACTTTGTTAGACATGGTTCGATCAATGATGAGTCAAGTTGATCTTCCAATATCCTTTTGGGGTTACGCTCTAGAAACCGCTGCTTTCACACTAAATCGTGTTCCAACTAAATCGGTTCAAAAGACTCCATATGAGATGTGGAGCGGAAAGAAGACTTGTCTGTCTTTCATGAAGATTTGGGGTTGTGAAGCTTTTGTCAAAAGACTTGTCTCAGACAAACTCGCACACAAATCTGATAAATGTATTTTTGTGGGATATCTTAAGGAAACTAAAGGATATTACTTTTACAACCAAACGGACAACAAAGTGTTTGTTGCCCGAACTGGTATCTTTCTAGAGAAAGAGTTTCTCTCCAAAGAAATCAGTGGGAGTAAAATAAATCATGAAGAAATTCGAGACCCAGAAAATAACATTGAACCAATAGTGGAACAAGAACAAGAACCACAAGGAATTGTGGAACCTGTTCAAAATACACAAGTAACTCGCAGATCTAGTAGGTTACGATCCGAGCCCAAGAGATATGGATTTCTCGTAACGGATAGTAATGAGGTGGAAATCATTGAGAATGATGAACCGACAACCTACCAAGAGGCGATGTCTTCTCCTTATTCGGATAAGTGGCTTGGAGCCATGCAATCTGAATTGTAATCCATGCAAGATAATCAAGTTTGGAACTTGATTGATGCGCCCCGAATGTGTAAAAACCATAGGATGCAAATGGGTCTTCAAGAAGAAGACTGACATGGATGGGAAGGTGCATACTTATAAAGCTAGACTTGTAGCGAAAGGTTATAGGCAAGTTCATGGTATTGACTATGATGAAACCTTTTCACCCGTGGCAATGATCAATCAATAAGAATTTTGCTTGCCATTGCCGCATATCATGACTATGAAATATGGCAAATGGATGTCAAAACCGCTTTCCTAAATGGAAAACTACAAGAGGATGTGTATATGACACAACCAGAAGGTTTTGAACAAAATTCTTAGGTATGCAAATTGCAGAAATCCATTTATGGATTGAAGCAAGCTTCTAGGAGTTGGAATCTCCGTTTTGATGAATCGGTCAAAGAGTTTGGTTTCATCAAGAACGAAGATGAGCCTTGTGTATACAAGAATATTAGTGGGAGCATAGTGCTATTCCTGATTTTATATGTGGATGACATATTACTCATTGGAAACAACATTCCTACACTTCAGTCCGTAAAGACTTGGTTGGGAAAGTGTTTCGCAATGAAAGATATGGGTAAAGCCGCATATATACTTGGCATTAAGATCTATAGAGATAGATCAAGGAAGCTACTTGGTTTAAGCCAAAGTACATACATTGACAAGGTCATTAGAAGATTCCGTATGGAAAATTCTAAAAGAGGAACCTTGCCGGTGTTACATGGAGTTTCTCTAAGCAAGACTCAATGTCCTAAGACAAAAGATGAGCGTGAGAAAATGAATGATGTTCCATATGCTTCGGCAATTGGGTCCATCATGTATGCCATGATTTGTACTAGGCCGGATGTATCTTATGCTTTGAGCATGACAAGTAGATACCAATCTGACCTCGGAGAGAATCACTGGGTGGTTGTAAAAGCGATTCTTAAGTACTTGAGAAGGACTAAAGACTCATTTTTGGTCTATGGAGGAATGGAAGATGATCTCATTGTAAATGGTTACACGGATGCAAGCTTCCAAACCGACAGAGATGACAGTCGATCGCAATCGGATTTTGTGTTTATGTTAAATGGTGGAGCTGTAATCTGGAAGAGTTCCAAGCAAAGTACAACCGCTGATTCTACAACGGAAGCTGAGTATATTGCTGCATCGGATGCTGCAAAGGAAGCTGTTTGGATTAAGAAGTTCATCACTGAACTTAAAGTGGTTCCTAGTATTGCTAATCCAATAGACCTTTATTGTGATAATAATGGTGCTATTTCTCAAGCAAAGGAACGAAGGGCACATCAAAAATCCAAACACATACTTATGCGTTACCATGTCATTCGAGAAATCATTGATAGAGGTGACGTGAATATATGCAAAGTACCTACTGATGACAATTTCACGGACCCGCTAACAAAGGGACTTCCACAAGCTAAACATGAAGGTTATGTTAGGTCCATGGGTATTAGATACATGGGAGATTGGGCCTAGGGCAAGTGGGAGATTGTTGGTAGTGGTGCCCTAGGCACGTTTAATAAACGTTGTAATTGTTATCATTTATTTCATATCAATAAAGAGATCTTTTGATTATTATTGTTGTTCATGTTTACTTATAATAATCTCTGTCCCTAGTACTTGTTAAGCACTAGTATAAAGGATAAATGATCATGGAATGATCATGTTAGATTTATGGGTACTTGTTTGAAACAAGGTACTGGACATGACCCGCTGTATGAGATTTATGTCATGGTCTATGTTGTACATATATCTCATATTAGTTATGTCATTCGAATCCTTAGACATGAAGTTATTATAGTCTTCCACTTGATGAACATTATGTTTGACATATTCAAACACTACCTTTAACCGGGTAGTTATAAAGTGTATGATTGGCATAATCGGATTCACGCAGGGAATAATAATAAGCTAAATGGATTTGTCCCTCTTCGAAGAGATCTCAAGCTTAGGCCTCTCGTAGGAATGATGTTGATGAAAATGTTCGGCCGGACTCAACTGAATTGATTAGATTAATGTCATTTGGATTATCAACATATTCGGAATCGAGAAAGTATTGAACAAAACAAGTTGACCGTTTGACCATGACTTGTGTTCAATGAGATCGTGGAAAAAGGGATTGTGACATATTCTAAAGGAATGCGAACTTTTATCTAGTTATCCTATTTGGGTAGGTATGACGGTTTGCAAGAACCTAATCATATCTTATGGATTCATGTTTGAACCCATTGCCAACTTAGTATAATCCTAGAGGGTCACACACAATAGAACGAATCCTTAAAGGACTATATTGGAAAATTAAGGCTCTCTGATCCTGGTGTGCGACTGCACAAAATAGGCTGGGCGGCCGCACATGTTTGGGCGACCGCACACCTGATTTTGGGCAACCGCACAGTGAGTCGGGACAGGTTTCCTGATTTAATTAAGAAAAGGATTTTGGATGGGTTTTGACACAAGTTTCCTATTTGGAATAGGTCTAACTTGTATATAAACAGCCAAATTCGGGCCAGAACAAAACCTAGCTTTTGTACAAGTCTCCAAAGAGTTTGAGAGAGTTTTATTTTGTTCTAAGACATCCTAGATTGAAGAACAAAATAATATTCCATATAGTTCATATTAATTATGAAAACGTGTTTCACAATTTTGGTCTAGCAACCAAGATCAAGTGTTCTTGATATTCGTTCAAGGTGTGGATACCGCTAGAGGGTGAAGCTCATCATCTTCAAAGTTCGTGTTCTTACTTGTTCGTGATTAAAGCTTCAATTTCTCCACCAACATCAAAGACCAAATTCAAAGTCATCAAGGGTTAGTTTTTCTAGTATTCATATTACAAGTATTTGATTTAATCATATGAATGGATCTATGGGCTTTGGGTTTCATAAAATTTTAAATGCTATTTTCCGCTGCGCATGTTACTTGGAAACCCAACAGACTACACCAAGCTCATCGAGCGTATCCAGAATTGGTATACAACTGGGGGACCCATAGCAAGTGAAGGGTTCCTAACCCAAGAGTTAGGATGCACTCCCCATCCCCATAGAGAAAGAAAGTTTGTAACTCTTACCTTAGAGTCAGATTCCGCTACCGATGAGCTCACCCAAGAGGACATGGATGCCATTGCGGAACATGTATTCCCCTACTTTCTTAATGAAAAAATAGATCTTTTCGAGTATCCTGAGATTGCTAGCGTCATAAATGATGAATTAACAAATAACTCTAACGAATTAGATAATAATGAGTCATATGACGAGATAGATCAACAAAAAGGAACAAATATTAAAAGAAATTAATAAGCAAGTAGGTCATCATAGCAGAAATGGTCCTATTGATGCCGAAGAAATGCAAACAGTTAATCTGGGCAGGGAGGATGATCCGAAAGAGACCAAGATTGGCAGTTTCTTCAAGGGGGAAGACCGACAAGCCCTCATAGCGCTTCTCTGATAATTCGTAGATGTGTTCGCTTGGTCCTACAAAGATATGCCAGAGCTAGCCAATTCGATTGTTGAGCACAAGATACCACTGCTTCCCGATTCAAAACCAGTAAAGTAGAAACTCCGCAGAATTAAACCCGAGTGGTCGGTATAAGTCAAACAAGAGATAGAGAATCTCCTGAGTGTTGGGTTCATCAAAGTAATAAAGTATCCAACCTGGTTGGCTAATACTGTGTAGGTTTCCAAGGCAAATGGAAAGGTCCATGTTTGGGTTGATTTCCGTGATCTCAACAAAGTATCTCTGAAAGATGATTTCCCTCTTCCCAAAATAGACATGCTCGTTGACAATACCGCGAAATATGAAGTCCGTTCATTCGTAGACGGATTCGCTGGCTATAACCAGATCCTCATGGCCGAGAAAGACCAATACAAAACAGCGTTCACCACACCTTGGGGGACATTCTGTTATACAGTCATGCCATTCGGACTCAAAAATACCGGAGCCACTTATTAGAGAGCTGTAACTGCACTACTCCATGACATGATACATAAAGAGATGGAGGTGTACGTTGATGATATGATCATACACTCCAAAGGCTCCGATGGGCAGCACTTCGTCGACCTTAGAATGTTCTGTGAAAGGTTGAGACACTACAAGATGAGAATTAATCCAGCCAAATGCACGTTTGGAGTAGTGAAAGGGAAAGTCCTTGAGTACATGGTCACCGAGCGTGGTATAAAAGCGGATCCCGCTAAGATCAAAGCCATCATTGACATGCCTCCACCTAAGACACAAAAAGAAGTCAAAGGATTCATGGGTCGCCTTCAGTACATTAGTCGTTTCATTAATCAACTCACGACGATGTGCGAGCCCATTTTTAAACTCCTCAAAAAGAATGCATCCCTAGAATGGACCGAAGAGTACCAAGAAGCCTTTGAAAGGGTCAAGGAGTACTTAGTGAATCCGCCAGTATTGGTTCCACCGCATAAAGAGAAACCGTTGACCTTGTACCTCACAGTCAATGATACTGCACTAGGGGCTATGCTAGCACAAGAGCAACCCGATTCGAAGAGAGAGAATGCCGTATACTTTGTCAGCCGTCGCTTCCAAGGGGCTGAATTGAATTACTCTACATTAGAAAAGTCGTGTGCTGCACTAGTATGGGTAGCTGAGAGACCAAAGCCGTACATGGAAGCATTTCATGTACAACTGATTGCCCAAATGGACCCAATAAAGTACATCTTTGAGAAGTCACATGTCTCCTCTAGGATAGCCAAATGGTACTTCATGCTCGCGAGGTACAATATCACTTACATCACACAGAAATCCGTGAGAGGAAGAGTCTTCGCAGATCATTTAGCCGAATTTCCATGTGATGAAGCGAAGTGGGAAGACCCGCGATTCCCTGATGAGGACATCATGACAATAGCAGAAAATAAGTGGCAATTATTTTTCGATGGCGCAGCCAATAAACGGGGATATGGCATTGGCATGTTACTAGTAGATCCCTCATATTTCTGCACTCTACTCGCAATCCGCCTTGATTTTGAGGCCACTAACAATATTGCCGAGTACGAAGCTTGCATAGCGGGGCTTTAAGCAGCCTTAGAAAGAAATGTGACCGAACTAGAGGTATACAGAGATTCACAAATTATAATCTATCAGTCACTCAAGAAGTGGAAGGTACAAGATCCTACACTCCAGAAATACAATGACCATATCCAAGACTTGGTCAAACAGTTCAAAGAGGTCACTTTCTACTATCTTCCTAGAGATAAGAACCACTTAGCAGACTCGCTAGCCATTCTAGCATTACTTGTTGAAATCCTTGAATGGACTGAGGTCAAGACATTCAAACTCGTGAGGCGAACGACTCCTGCTTATTACTCAATCATAGACCTGCACGACTACAAAGAAGAGTGTAACTCTGTGAATGCCTTGGACGATAAACCTTGGTATTTTGACGTATGGCGCTTCCTCCTAGATAGAACATTCCCATCAGACACATCACCTAAAGAAAATATAGCCCTCAAACGGTTTGCCGCCCAATTCGTTATCATAGGTTATCGCCTCTACAAGAAACACCACGAGCAGTGTCTACTCTATGCCAATGAGCACGAAGCCATAGAAATCATGGACCAAGTCCATCAAGGAGTCTGTGGAACCCACATGAATGTCAATATTCTAGCAAAGAAAATTATCTGACTAGGGTACTATTGGGCCACAATGGAAGCCGACTGCACTGAGATGGTTAGAAAATGACATAAGGGCCAGATACATGCCAACCTGCAACACGCACCACCGTCCGTGTTATACCCCATGACATCCCTTTGGCCATTTTCTACATGGGGAATAGACGCCATTGGCAAAGTTTCACCGACAGGTCATAATGGACACTCATTCGTGTTAGTCGCTGTTGATTACTTCACTAAGTGGATTGAGGCTCAATCCTACAAAGTCTTGAATGCCAAAAAGGTGGCTGAGTTTATTAAGACCAACATAATATGCCGATATGGGGTACCTCATGAGATGATATCTGACAATGGCACTCACTTTGAGAAAGAATGTGACTAATTACTTGCAGAGTACAATATAGAGAGGTATAAGTCATCACCGTACCGACCATAAACCAATGGAGCAGTCGAAGCTGCTAACAAGACCATAGAGACCATCATCAGGAAAATGGCTAAGACTGGCAGAGACTGACCCGACAAGCTACCCTTTGCACTCTGGGGCTACCTTACTTCGATCCGTACCGCCACCGGTGAAACTCCATACGCCCTAGCCTATGGGATGGAAGCAGTGTTACCAATCGAATTAGAAGTACCATCAGTAAGGGTTCTCCTAGAAAACCAAGTGAATGAAGTCGCATGGTTGAACAGCCGTTATGAGCAACTAGCCCTGCTAGATGAACGACGACTTCAAGCCACCGAGCATATCCAAGCGTATCAACGGAGAATGGCCCGAGCATTTAATAAGAAAGCCAAATCCAGAAACATCAAAAAAGGGGACCTTTGTCATGACCCAAAAACCCGTCTCTATTTTATTAGTAATAATTAATTAATTATTTAATTATTGCCCAATTATTTATTTAAATTATTTATTTATTTAATAATTTATGTGTGCACTTTATGTTTCATTATAATTTATGCCTAGCATTTTATTTGGGGCATTTGTGCTGGTGTAGTATTATTTGGTCTTAGTGGTTAGTGGGGAGTATTAGAGTTTGTGTAGTTAGTGGAGGAGGGGGTCTAAGTGTAAGTTTTTGAAAATAATTCATCATATCCCTACTCCCTCTCTTCTCCCTCACCTCTCCCTCACTCTTTCACACTCAATCTCCCTGCACACTCTCTCTCTCTCTTCCATAGCAAAAGAAGGTAAGCTTTTTCCTCTCCCTTCTCTCTTCCTTTCCATCATCTTCCCCTCATTATCTCTCATTTCTCTTAACATGAAACATGTTTAGATCGTCGATAGGATCGTAGGAAGCAAGGAAATTTCGAGTTCCGTCACCTTTCATAAAATCCGGGTAAGTTGATTTTCCCCCATTTTTATGCTAGAAATGTCATTCCATGTTGATATGATGATATGTTTACTATATATTGCTTCTTGGATGATTTATGAACTTGTTTCCATTTTTGGTTGATTTTGTGATATTTTGAATGTTGGGATTCGAATCTTGTTTTGGGTAGCTAGATGTTGTTATTTAGGTCCATTTCAAGTTCACAAGTTGTTTTGGTGCATTATTATGCTTATTGGAAGTCTTGATTTTGAGTATTAGAGAAATGGTGAAGTTTTGGGTAAGATTAGGTTTGATTTGGTTACCTGGGTTCTTCTGCGTTTTTCTGAATTTAGGAGGTGCTCGACCGAGCACGTCCCTTGACTCAGCCGAGCGGAGCAGACCAGAAAGTCATAATTTTGGAGCCGAGGTTGCTCGGCCGAGTCATATAGAACTGCTCGGCCGAGCACCCCTGTTTTAGGCATAAATGTTTATAACTTAAAAGTAAGCACCCAGAACAATAAGAAGTCAACCGTAAGCCTATGTAAACCGTGTAAGGAGTGTGTTAGAGTTATAAAAGTGGTAAATGAGTGTTAGGTGGTTGTCATTACCCCCTTGTGACGTTTTATGGTATTTCCTACTTTGATCAAATTTTCCGTTTTTCGTTCAATCATCCGGAGGCCATAACTTCTTCATCCGATCTCCGTTTTAGTCGAGTAAACTATCGTTTTAAAGATATTCTAGAGTACTAAGAGATGAGGTGGTTTATTTGGTTGGGATTCAGGATTAGATTGTGTTGAGTTTTCAGTAGGTGTTCTATAACACACAACGTTTACGATCGGTCCGTTGTGATAAAGTTTGGGATAATTGTTTGTGTGGGTTGTGGATAACTCTAGTGTTTAAAATGGTTCCTTTGTGAACAAATATGTGTGGAATTTGACCAAGTATCGTTTTGTATTTTTTTGGACATCTTTTGATGTGTTGTTGGATTGGTGCACCTTTTTGGTGATTTATTTGAAATGGTTCCCTACTTTGGAATCATTAGTTGTTTATTTCAGCTAGTATTTATTACTTGGCATTGTTTGAAAGTCCAGCTGGTATTTGTGGTTGTGTTGGGCGATGCGAAATATTATAATGGCGCAAGCCAAGTCCATTATAATGTTGACCATTGTTTTGCCCCATTATTTCCCTCCTCCAGATTGGCCTTGGATGTGAGATGAGCTAGCTCCCTTCTTGGGAAAAGTCTAGCTATTATAAGGGGTTGCGACTTCGTGTCGTATACTCAGTTATCGTTTGGTTACGTGGTTCCGGTACCGGGTTTCTCTTCGGCTATTATGCTACTATGAAGAGGGTTTGAGCGATTGATTGGTCGGTTCTGACCAGGGTTTTCTCTTCAGCTTTTATGCTACTATGAAGATGTTGATTGGTTGATTGTTGGAGCTGCGCAGTGATCTTGGTTTGGTTCTGTCAGTTGGGAAACCTTGGCTAATATCCTTTGTTAAGTGTTTATTTCCGCTGCTATCTGTTAAATGATAATTGCTATGTGCTATGTGATTTATTATTGATTATTGCATCATAGCATGTCATGTAGTTGCATTTGTAACTTATTGAGATTTATCTCACCCCCTTTCTTTTATCTTTGTTTTTCCTTAACCCCCCCCCCGGTGGAAAGGATTAGACTCGCTGATCACGAGACAGGACGTCGCGAGGGTTGAGCTTTTGGGGCAAGTTGTCATTGGTGGGTTTACATTACTTAAATGTGTAACCTTTTGGGAATAGTGTACCAAACTTGACGTCATTAGAATTTGTATATTTTATTATTTTGGGTGTAAGCTTATGGAGCTTACACTAGTTTATATTTTGTTGTTCAAGTTGGATTTCAAAACTTTGTGTTATCATCTTTTGGTATAAAAGGAAAATTTTATCTTCATTATTTTAGAGTTTATTGTTTAAGTCGACGTCCAGCTCGCGTACTCCGGGCCCGCGGGGTCGGGGTCGCGACAGTTGGTATCAGAGCTATGGTTTAGCTCTAAGTATAAGTATAGGTGGACTAGAATGACCTAGGAGGGTAGTTGTGTTCAGAGTGGGTAACGGTTGATGTTTTATGCAGATAATTATTCACAATGGCTAGAAGGAGAACGGGTGAAAGTTCTAATGGGGCTCAAAATCAAAATGATCTACGGGAAGAGAACCGGGCAATGTTTTGAGGAATGTTTGAGGCGGCCATGAAGGCCATTCATGACCAAGGGCCGAGGGAGGAGCATGTGGCACCTCCGCGATATGGGTTGGAACAATTTCTGAAATTGAAACCAAGAGAGTTTGACGGTGAGCCTGATGTAAAGAAGGCCGAATTGTGGATTGAATCAATGGAGAAAATTTTTGACGTTTTTGGTTGTTCGGACGAGGATAGAGTCCGATTCGCGGCTTATAAACTAGTTGGGGCCGCAGAACATTGGTGGAAGGCACTGAAGACCAGTTGGGATGCTACTCTTGTCCCTTATGCTTGGGAGTTATTTGTGAGGAAATTCAGGGAACACTTCATTCCTTTGGTGGATCAAAATAGAAAGGAGGTCGAGTTCCTTAGCTTGGAGCAAGGCGTGTTGACAGTAGCACAGTACTCGGCTAAGTTCACAGAATTAACCAGGTATTGTGACTACCTTGTGCGGACCGAGGAGCAGAAAGCGATGAGATTTATCAGGGGCTTGAAGACAGCTATTAGGACTCAACTTATAGCCCATAGAATTCAACTTTTTCAGGATGCGGTGGACCGTGCCTACTTAATAGAGCAAGATATCGGGGAACACAAGAGGAAGACTGAAATGGTTAACCCGAGCAAGCAAGGAGGTCAAAACAGAGCTCAACCACAGCAACATCCGGATAACAGAGGTAATACTGGAATGCAAACTCGGTTCAGAGAGCAACCTCAGGGGCAACCAATAGTGAGAAATCAAGTTGCTAATCAAGGAACATGAAATGGGAAGATCTGCAGCTATTGTCAGAGGGAAGGACACTCAGAAGACAAGTGTTGGAAGAAACAAGGAAAATGTGTGAACTGTGGTCAGTTGGGGCATTTTGTGAGAGATTGTCCTAGAGGCAGATATCAACCATCCGGGAGAGACGCGGGTTCTGTGCAAGGTCATAAGAGGGATGTTGCGGGGAACCCTAAAGGTTCAGAGTAGGGTATTTGGGATCAATCAGCACTCATCAGGTAATTGAGCAACTTCAGGAGGTATTATTTTGCGTCGAGAGAGCGAGCGCGTGCATTTTAGGATCATCGCATTCTTATGTTTCTGTGCATTTAGTTGCATTTATTTCTCCTGAGTCTTTGACTTATGTGTTGTCAGTGTCTACTCCTATGGAGGAGTGTAGGATATCTGATGGAGTCTTATGTGCTCATGTTGTTCTTAAAGGTAGATATAACTTACCTGCTAAATTAATCATACTGCTATTATGAGATCTTTGATGTTATTTTGAGAAGGGAAATGTCGTGCTTGGATCGATTGTTGTAGTAAGATTGTTACATTCTATATTCCTAATTGCCAAAAAAAAATTCTATTTTATGAAATCTGAGTATTTAGCTTCGGTGGGTGACAATGGGATGTCTATACCAATTGTTGGATGTATTTATCGTTTGTAAAAATTTCTATTTTATTTCTGAATAGTACCTAGTATTTGGGGAGAACCTTGGGTTAAATTGAGTTGTTATGGTACAAGGTTGTAGTGCTAATATTTAGATCAATGTCCTTATGGCATCGGTTGGGTTATAAGAGTTGAGGATTCAAATTGAGGATTTCTGGATAGGAGATTTTTGTTTACTTGTAGTGCATCTACGCGAGCGCATCGAAATTGGATAGTATGAAGAAAAGCATGATGTGTTATGGGATATGAGTATATTATGGAAGTTATAATCATCAATATTGGTGAGCGCGTTAAGTTTGAAAGGACTAAGAACATTTCGAGAGAGTAATAAATTTACGACCTATATTAAAGGAATTTTGAGTTTTAGTTAAATGGTTGTTCTATGGTTCTAAATCTTGTCTTGGTGGCATTTCTTGTTTTGGATTACAAATATGTGAAGAAAGTTGGGTATAAATACTTGGGCATATTAAAGAATACTATGATTTGGTATTGGGTCAGTTGGAATGTGACTAGCTAATGGGTTTATTATGATGGCAGTACTATTGAGCCTAAGTATCTTTAAGTTAATGAATGTATACGTGAAAGTCTAATGTGGGTCAGCTGTTGGAGATGTAGGGATTGCTAAACTTCTTTGGGGTATATAAGCGCGGATTATTAATTCAAGAAAGGGAATTAGAGGAAATCCCTTGACGATAAAAATTGGATTATTTTTCGGACTACTGAGTATTTGTAATTGTTTTAAGCTTTCAAAGATTGAAGTAATGTGATGATGGTACTATGACATGGATTTAAGTAAACATTTTGTATTAAAATTTTGGGTTTACATTGTACCTTTAGTTTAAGGTACCATCTTAGGCGAAAGCACTATAATGGGAATCCTTAGAGGTATAGTCACTTTGGTGAATATTATGGGGATGGAAAATTTCTTTAACTTTTCATATTTTTAGAAGCTAATTAAGCTCGAGATGGTTTAATGTTTTGAATTTCTGAGGAGAAATCCTAAGTATGCGATTTACAAATGGAAGTATCCTTGCAGTGTAATTAAGGTTATGAATAAGATAAGCTTGTAGTACCTCGAGAGTTATGTTTGGGAGCAATTTGGATTCTCCAATTTTGAATATGGATTTTAATGAGTGATTATAATAATGATGGAAGGAAGTTCTGTGTGGGAGTTATTATGTTGTGAGCATTATTTAAGGTTGCCACATGATGGTTTAGAATGGACAATTGAGAAATTCGGGAAATAGTGGAACTATCGTATCCGTGGCTATTTGATCTTTCGGGTAAGTAACTTAAAAATTCGGGTCGAATTTTCTTTAAGGGGGAGTGAATGTCACGACCCAAAAACCCGTCTCTATTTTATTAGTAATAATTAATTAATTATTTAATTATTTAATTATTTATTTAAATTATTTATTTATTTAATAATTTATGTGTGCACTTTATGTTTCATTATAATTTATGCCTAGCATTTTATTTGGGGCATTTGTGCTGGTGTAGTATTATTTGGTCTTAGTGGTTAGTGGGGAGTATTAGAGTTTGTGTAGTTAGTGGAGGAGGGGGTCTAAGTGTAAGTTTTTGAAAATAATTCATCATCTCCCTACTCCCTCTCTTCTCCCTCACCTCTCCCTCACTCTTTCACACTCAATCTCCCTGCACACTCTCTCTCTCTTCCATAGCAAAAGAAGGTAAGCTTTTTCCTCTCCCTTCTCTCTTCCTTTCCATCATCTTCCCCTCATTATCTCTCATTTCTCTTAACATGAAACATGTTTAGATCGTCGATAGAATCGTAGGAAGCAAGGAAATTTCGAGTTCCGTCACCTTTCATAAAATCCGGGTAAGTTGCTTTTCCCCCATTTTTATGCTAGAAATGTCATTCCATGTTGATATGATGATATGTTTACTATATATTGCTTCTTGGATGATTTATGAACTTGTTTCCATTTTTGGTTGTGTAGACACCCCGCCTTGGACCGCTCACCCCGATTGCACATTTGATTTTGTGTTTCTCCCCATTTTAAGTGTTTCTCGTTAGTTTCTGTCACTTCTGTTAAGTTCCTGACTGACTTCGTTAAGTCCAGGGACTAAACTGAATGACAGGGCTGACTTTCTAGTCCATTCTGTCAAAATTGCCTTCTCTGAGTCGCGCGCCTCCGACAGTAAGAGCCAGGCGCGCGCGCCTCCCGCCCCCAAAGCAGGAAGCGCGCGCCTCTGGGCGTCAGTTACAGATTTCTGGCTAGGATTCCCTCCCTTGCTCAATTTACAAGATTTTGCCCGGGAAGGATTTCTTGGTGACTGAGTTTTGGCACCAAAAACACCCCTCTTTCACCTATAAAAACCTCTCTTTACCTCCATTTTCAAGGACCGAAGATTGAACTTACAAAAACTATACCAAAATCACTTTCTAAAGGTTCTCCAATGATCTCTTCAAGCAATATTTGAAGTTCTTCAAATTGTAGGTAAAAGTCCATCTTTTCCTTTCTTTTCTACTTCATCTCCTCTCTCTCTTTTTACTTTAATCAAATGTGCAATCACCCAAATCATTTTGGGACATGACTCTAATGATCACCTCATCTCATTGAGGTTGGTTAAGGAGTTATCTCCTACATTCCAAATCCTATTTTAAATCCCCCCTTTTCATGACTTAAAGAAGATGAAGAAGAACATTTTCATTCATGTAGATTTTGATCAAGCAAGACCAACGTAAGTTGGGCGAGATGGGTGTTTCGGTACTTCCCATCTCGTAATCTAACCCCCGAACCTCAAAACAAAGAATCTCTGTTTTCGTAATCAAACTTAGGCTACAATCAATAGGTTTTTCTTATGTTCCTCAAAACATAGGTGGCGACTCTAAAAACAAGTTAGACATCCTAGGATAATTCACCGCTCTAGCCAAGCCGTGGTTCCCCGGGGTATCTACAGTGGCGACTCTGCTGGGGAGGTTATTTGAGGGTTAAACTTGCATTTTGATCGAAATCTACATCTTTTCTGGGCATTCTGTTTCCTGATGGGGGAGGCGCCCGCGTCTGGCCTTTTACGCCTATGGCGCGCGCATCCCGCATCAAGAACCAGAATCGCCCACTTCTTCATATTCTTCATCTTCTTCTTCTGTTATTCTGCACTAATCACTTCTGCAGGGGTTACAATATGAACATGGGACCAGGGCAATCCCCTGAGTCCAAAGTCTGACATTCTGACAGGTGTGCCCCAGAAGCGCGCGCCTCCCATAAGCATTGCGCCATGCGCGCGCTTCCCATATCAGCACTCAGAGGCGCACGCTTCTGGGTTGATTCCCAGAACAGAAACAGGTTTCAGTGACTGAGCAGAACAGTGGGGTGTGGGCACAGTTGCCTGCATCAGAACAGAATTGAACCCTCGGACTGTTTTAATTTTGCATTTTATTTACCGGTCACACGGGTGATTCGGGAGTTGTAATTTTATGTGCTTATGTGTTTTGTGCGTTTTTCTTTCTTTTCAAAAAAAAATATATATATAAAATAAAAAATAAAAAATTTTGTCACTTGTTAGACCTCACACTACATGCACATATTCCTATGAACTGCTCAGTATCGAGTCGCACAAGTCCAACCCCAAACCCGTCGAGGCCCGTCCTAGAAAGTTTCAAGCTCCACCAGACCTTGGCTCTTTCGAAGCGGTAAACCTCAGCCCGTGGCGTAGTTCAAGACTACATGCCGGGGGTGACCTTTGAGCCTCATATTCAAGCCGAGCACAAACCACACAATTCTAGTTAGTGTCTAACACTCCGTGACTCAAGTCGGTTTCCATGTACCGAGATTTCCCTAAACTAATGTCTTCAAATCATACATGCCAACTTGTTGAAAGGGACGCAATAAAAATCCGTCCCCAAAAGTGGTTATTTTGGACGAAAATAAAAATCCGTCCCCGCATGTATGCTTTACTACATTAATTTAGTTTAATCCCGATACATGTAGGATTCACAAGCGCGATGGAATCTGATGAGTATATGGGACCGCGAGATGGTCTATATACTAGTGTGACGATTCCATTATTTTCTTAGAAACCCCAAAAGGGATTCATTCCCTCCGACTTATAAAAAAAAAAAAAAAGAGTCTTTTCTTTTGTGGTTCGAGTCGTATGCCCAACTGTGTGTTCTAAGCCTCTTCATGGACCGCAAGTGTTACTCAAGACTTACAAGGGCCTCTTCTGCAATATAGGTTCAATTGGTACTTACAAAGTCTACCGGGATTCAGCAAATCGGTTAGTCCGTGAAGAGATCACTCCAACAGCTCCAACATCAACCATGACCGGCAGCAGCAACACCATGTCTCTCGAACAGCTCTCAACCATGGTCCAACTCCTCCAAGAGCAAGTCTCCACCCTTAACAAAGAGGCACAAAGCAAAGACGACATTTGGCAATCCCACCTCGACAGCCAAAGGGAGGCCCACGAGGCCGAAATGGAGCTAATGAAAGAAAAGCTCACCAGCCTTGCCAAGGGAAAGAACAAGAACAATGATGATGAATCCGAATGGACCGAGGGTTTGTTCAAGAGTCCTTATGTCAACACCCGCACCAAGAAGATGGGGGAACCAAGTTCCGAGAACAATGAGCCCAAAATGGTGGATTCTATCATGGCCTACATCGACCAAAAATTCAATGGGCTCAACATGGGGAAAGGCTCCGACACAAGCCTTTATCAATCATCCATCCTCATGAGTACTATGGCCGCTTTTCCCGATAAGTTCAAGATGCCCGACATAAGCAAATTCAAGGGCAACTCTTGTCCTATGGCTCACATTGAGACTTATATTTGGGCAATGGTTCCAAAGAGGGTCTCCCCCAAGGTGATGGCTCAATGCTTTCCTCTCACTCTCGAGGGGGCGGCAAAAGATTGGTATGCTACTCTCCCGCTCACTGTCCGTCTTGATTGGGACTCCGCCATGCTTGCCTTCAAGAACCAATACCAAGGCAACACCACTCACCGGCCCACAAGGAAAGAGCTAGAGAACACTACTCAACGAGACAATGAGTCCTTCATCGACTTCACAAGGAGATGGAATGACAAACTCTCTGAAATTGTTGAGAGGCCGAACACAAAAGAGCAAATGGACATATTTCTCAAGTGTCTCAAGATTGATCTCCGCACTCACCTAAGTGGGGCTTGCTACTCCGACTTCTCCCAAATGTATGAGGCGGGGGTACGCATGGATGACTTGCTCAAGGAGATTAATAAGACCACTCCTACTTACCGCTACAAGGCCGCTTCCAACTCCACAAAAGAGGCCTCGGTCAACGCCGTCACTATTGACAAGGGGAATTACAAAAAGGTTCCTCCACCTCAAGGGAAGAAGTCCCGAAGTGACCGTGTCTACACACCTCTCCAAGGCATGACTCAAACCGAAGTGTTCGAGGTCCTCAAGGCAAAGGGTCAAGTCACACCCGTGCAAGGGTACCAACCCAAGACGATCCTCTCCAATCATGCTCACCACAAATATTGTGGCTACCACCAATATAATGGCCACACCACCGAGGATTGCTTCGTTCTCCGCAATGTCATTCAAGATCTCATAGATAAGAAAGAATTTGTAGTGACTAATGACGAGCATGTCAATGTAATAGAGATAGGAGAACTCGAGGGGACCACCCATTCGATCCCAATTGTGAATGGGGGCCCCAATGTTATGAATAAAGTTGACAATTCTTGTTATGTAGTGACTTATGATGAAGTAATGAGGGAAGTACTAGAGAATAGGAAAAAGAAGCAAGATGGGAACGTCAACATGCTAACTCGATCCGGTTGAGTCATAGCAAGCAACCTTCCCACTTCCGCACCGAGCTCCTCTTCTCAAAAGCCACAAGCTCACAACGCTCCCGAAGATCCTCTACTTGTCCAACTCAAGAAAACTCAAGCCAACATCTCTATTTGGGACCTCATTGCATCCTCAAAGAAACACCGAGATCTTGTCATCCGCAATCTCGATGATACATCAGTCTCTCCCGAGGACCTCACGGCAATGATTGGTCACATTCATTTTAGCAACGTCATCACCTTTGCCGATATGGACCTTCCACCGTTTGGTTCCGACCACAACGAAGCTATTTACCTCAAGGTACGAGCAAGGGGGAGGCCCGTCTCAAGAGTCTTAGTGGACGGAGGTTCCGCACTCAATCTCATGCCTGGTAGAATCATGGGCATACTGGGGCTTAAGGATTCTGATTTGAAGCCTTCTACTCAAGTGATCCGAGGTTATGAAGCACCGCCCGTACAGTCATGGGTATGATCAAAATAGACATTGAGTTTGGGAGCATGGTCATGTCCGTTCCATTCCAAGTGCTTGATATCCCGGCCTCGTTCAACTTACTGTTGGGTCGACCATGGATTCACAGTGCTAATGCCGTACCGCCAACTCTCCACCAATGTGTCAAGATCCGAAATGGCGATGAAATAGTGACCGTAATGGCTGAAAACATCACTATCCACAGAAAAGGTGAGCCCGTCCACCAAGTTCAGCATGGTCTACCAGACTCCACTCTCTCCGGCGTCTCAATCAACGCCATTGACAAAGAAGGGGGAAACGGATCATGGACCCCCAGCAATCACAAAGTCCTCCGCATGATGAGGAATATGGACTACTTCCCTGGTTTAGGCTTAGGGAAATATCAACAAGGAATCCTACATCCCGTGCAAGTCCCATTTTTCAAGAACACCTTCGGTTTGGGGTATGAGCCTTCCAAAGAAGACTTGAAACAAGAGCAAACAATCAAGAACGAAAAGGCCCGAGCTCGTAGAGAAGGCCGTCGTTATGATGTCCCTAATCTGAGGCCTTACCGCAAGACGTTGAATGGTTATTTTGTCCGCCAAGGGGAAGACGTTCCATACATGATCTTTCCCGAGCCGTGGGTTAACAATAAAGGTGTCAAAAAGCCCGGCCTCGAAATCTTCTCCGATTGTGAGATCCAGATATCCGAAAGAGAACCAACTCCCATGTCGCCCCGTGAATGGTGGGGAAGGAAGATGACTATAGAGTCCGAGACAGAAATCACCGTGGGGGAAGAACTGACAGATTTAGCCTCCATGTTTGAAGAGCTTGCCATGATGAATGAATGCCAAGTTAACGCCATCCATAACGAGACTCTCAGTGAGATCCCGCCAAGCTCCGAGCCGATCAACAATTGGTATTCAACAAAAGGGCCCGTGGTATCCGAGGAATTCTTAGTCCAAAAAATGGGTTGCATACCCTGCACAGCAACAAAGGAAGAGCAGCTCACACTTACTTTCGAGTCCGAGAGTGTCTCTAATACCCTCACACAAGAGGATTTGGAGGCCATAGCCAAGCGTGTGTTTCCTTTCTTTGCTAATGAAAAATTTGATATTTCTGAGTACCCTGAGATTGCAAACATCATAAATGATGAATTAACTAATAATGAACTTAACAAACAAGTTAATAACGATTCAAATTATGATGAAATAGACCACGAAAACACAACATACTTAAATGAACTTGCTCAACAAGTCCGTAGTCGTGGCGAGAATGGTCCAAAGGCTGACAAAGAATTGCATGTTGTTAATCTGGGTACCGAAGAAGAGCAAAAAGAAACTAAGATTGGAAGCTTCTTCAAGGGGAACGAAAAAGACAGATTGACTGCACTACTACGGGAGTTCGTGGATGTGTTCACATGGTCATACAAAGACATGCCGGGTTTAGACAGAAAGGTAGCGGAGCACAGGATTCCGATCAGAGAAGATGCCAGGCCAGTAAAGCAGAAGCTCAGAAAGATCAAGCCAGAATGGTCTCTGCAGGTCAAAGAAGAGATTGAGAAGCTCCTCAGTGTGGGTTTCATCAAGGTTATCGAGTATCCGACATGGTTAGCCAACATTGTGACAGTCAGGAAGGCGAACGGCAAGGTTCGAGTTTGTGTAGACTTCCGGGATTTAAACAAAGCTTCCCCAAAGGATGATTTTCCACTCCCTAATATCGACATGCTAGTCGACTCCACTGCTGCCTACGAGGTTCGCTCATTCGTGGATGGGTTCGCTGGGTACAATTAGATTCTCATGGCTGAGGAAGATCAATATAAGACAGCCTTCACAACACCGTGGGGTACCTTTTGCTACACAGTCATGCCATTTAGGTTAAGAAATACTGGGGCTTCCTACCAAAGAGCCGTGACAGACTTGTTCCACGATATGATTCACAAAGAAATCGAGGTCTATGTGGACGACACGATCATTCACTCCAAAGGGACCGATGGTCAACATTTAATCGATCTCCGCAAGTTCTTCGAAAGGCTTCGTCAACACAAGATGAGGCTCAACCCTGCAAAGTGCACGTTCGGGGTTATCCGAGGCAAAGTTCTTGGTTATATGGTCACTGAAAGGGGAATTGAAGTAGACCCCTCCAAAATCAAGGCAATCATTGACATGCCTCCTCCAAAGACGCAGAAAGAGATTAAAGGTTTCATGGGCAGACTACAATACATCAGTCGGTTTGTGCACCAACTCACTTCCATATGCGAGCCAATCTTCAAGCTACTCAAGAAGAATGCGGCTCTAGAATGGACCGATGCGTGCCAAGAAGCCTTCGACCAAGTGAAGCATTACTTAACGTGCCCTCCTGTTCTAGTTCCGCCGCACAAAGAGAAACCTCTGTTGCTCTATCTCACTGTCAATGATGAAGCCCTAGGGGCTATGTTAGCACAAGAGCAACGAGAGTCCACAAAGGAGAACGCCATTTATTTTGTCAGTCGCCGATTCCAAGGAGGCGAAAAGAACTACTCTGTCTTAGAGAAGTCATGTGCAGCATTGGTTTGGGTCACTCAAAAGCTCAAACACTGTATGGAAGCTTTTCCGATCAAGCTAGTAGCAAAGGTGGACCCGCTCCGCTACATCTTCGAGAAGCCTTTCATGTCAACAAGAATAGCCAAATGGTACTTCATGCTCGCCGGCTATGATATCACTTACGTCACACTAAAATCCGTCAGGGGGAAAGTGTTCAGTGACCAGCTTGCCGAATTCCCGTGTGACGAAGTGAAGGGGGGAAGATGTACAGTTCCTCGACGAGCATTTAATTTGTACTGCAACCGAGGAAGACAAGTGGCAACTTTTTTTCGATGGCGCCGCCAATAAGCACGGTTTTGGTATAGGGGTATTGCTTGTCGATCCAAAAGACATCTACACTCCCATTGCCATACGCCTGGAATTCGAAGCTACCAACAACATCGCCGAGTACGAAGCATGCATAGCAGGGCTCGAAGCAGCTCTCGAAAGAAACGTCACGGAACTAGAAGTGTTCGGCGACTCTTTGCTCCTTATCAATCAGCAATCGGGTAAATGGCGAACCCAAGACCCGACTCTCCAACAGTATGGTCAGCACCTTGAAGAACTGGTTGAACAATTCCAAGAGATCACTTTCAACTACCTGCCAAGGGATAAGAATCGCTTCGCCGATGCACTGGCCACTATAGCTTCATTAGTTGAAATGCCCAAAGGGGAAATGGTGAAGCCTTTCAAAATTGCTCGAAGGAACAGTCCGGCATATTGCATGAGTATCGAGATCAACGAGGTTTAAACAAATTCTCCGTGGTATTCGGATATCATGAACTTCCTCAAAGACGGCACTTATCCCGAGAACATCAATAAGAAGTCTCAAGCAGCTCTGCAAAGGTTAGCCTCTCGGTACGTACTGATTGGGGACCGAGTCTATAAAAGGCACCACGACAGGATCAATCTCCTATGCGCCAATGAGACCGAAGCTCAAGAGATAATGTGTGAAGTGCACGAAGGAGAATGTGGACCCCACATGAATGGGTTTAT
Organism: Campanula takesimana; assembly: GCA_026119855.1. Lineage (NCBI taxonomy): Eukaryota > Viridiplantae > Streptophyta > Magnoliopsida > Asterales > Campanulaceae > Campanula > Campanula takesimana. The sequence goes on along the minus strand of JAOWBW010000151.1, from coordinate 356,249 downwards.
GCTAGTCAAGAAGATACTTCGCATTGGTTACTATTGGAGCACTATGGAACGAGACTGTATCGAGAAAGTCAAAAGGTGTGCCAAGTGCCAATTCCACGCTAATCTGCAACATGCTCCACCCTCACAACTTTACAACATGGTCACACCTTGGCCTTTCTCTTGTTGGGGATAGACATCATCGGTAAAGTTCATCCTGCCGGGAGCAATGGGCAGTCATTCGTCCTAGTGGCAGTCGACTACTTCACAAAGTGGGTCGAAGCACAAGCCTATCGAACCCTCAACGCCAAGAAAGTGGCCGAATTTGTAAAGATTAATATCATGTGCCGATACGGCGTGCCTCATGAAATCATTTCCGACAACGGCTCTCACTTTGAGAAGGAAATGGATGCACTTTTGGTAGAATACAAGATCACCAAGCACAAGTCATCTCCTTACCGGCCCCAAGTAAATGGCGCAGTCGAAGCAGCAAATAAGACCATCGAGACCATCGTCAAGAAAATGGCCTCAACAGGAAGGGATTGGCCCGAGAAGCTTCCATTAGCATTGTGGGGCTACCGCACATCAATACGATCCGTAACAGGAGAAACTCCTTATGCATTGGTCTATGGTTCTGAAGCCGTACTCCCTATCGAACTTGAAGTACCATCTCTACGGGTCCTCCTCGAGAATCAAGTCAACGAGGTCAACTGGATGCAAAGTCGATACGAACAGCTAGCCTTACTCGACGAGAAAAGGTTAAGATCACTCGAACGCACGAGGGCATATCAGCAAAGGATGGCAAGAGCTTTCAACAAAAAAGTGAAGCCTCGAAACAACAATGTGGGAGATTTGGTTTTAAGACAACATCCTCCTAATGCCATGAATCCCCTGGGGAAATGGGGACCCCGATGGATCGGTCCGTACGTGGTCAAAAAGATACTAAGCGGTGGTGCTGTCCGGCTCGTGGATTTAGATGGTGACCAGCTGCCAAAGGAGGTCAACCTCGACAAGCTCAAGAGGTTCTACGCTTAATAAACAAAGACCATTAAAAAAAAAAAAAAATCGCTCGCTAGGTTGAAAACCCACAAGGGCGACCTAGGAAAAAATTAGAGCACGTGCAAAAAAGAAGCCCGCTAGATTGAAAACCCGCAAGGGCGGTCTAGGCAAAAAACAGGGTGCACAAAAAAAAAAAAAAAAAAAAAAAATGGTCTTTGTTTGTTTGAACTACGAAGACCTGAGCCTCCCAACTGGAGGAACGTAGGCAACCTTCGGGTGCGGTCTAAAACATATCAAAAATACCCAATTCACTTCAAATAACAAAATGCAATTTCTATTCATTCAATGAATTATTCAAACCATTACAACGGATTTATTGAGCAACAAAAGACATCAAAATATTAAATCCTAAAACAAAGTGGTCTAATTGCAATCTCTTAGGGTACAAAGAAAAATCTAATCTTTCTTAGGTTTGGGAACCCATTGCTTCTTGTTATGTACTTTAGTCTTCTTGGATGGGGACGGAACATTCTTGGGACCGCCAAGACGGGAGAAAACGCTAGGACGGGACGGAGCTTCATCAACGGCTTTCCCTTTACCCTTATCAAGCGGAGCCTTAGCGGGGACAACCATGGGACGCTTCCACACATAGGAGGAATTTCCTTTACCTTTCTTCTTCTTGGGAAAATGACGGGGTCTATAGTCCCGCACATGAACCACCGGTCTCATGGGGTCAATAACATCGTCATTGGGCCTTCCCAAACGATCAAAAACGCTCGGACGCTTCTCCACCATCGAGACGGACCCCATAGCTGGAACGGCGTTCACCATTGGAACGGACTTCTCACCCTCGGGGACGGAAACCTTAACTTCAAAGGAGAAAGTCATTGGGGCCATTATGACAAGAATTTTGTGATTTAAGAGGAGAAAGTGTTTTCAAAAGAATGCTGTGTGACCATTCTGGTCGAAAATAGTTCAAATTTATAGCTGTTGGAACATTCTAATCAGAAAAGAAAGGGGCTGTAATTCAGCAGGCCAGAAGCGCGCGCCTCCGACCAAGGCTTCACAACGCGCCGCCTCCCACAAGCAAGGCCCGACGCGCGCGCCTTTGACAGCAGTTCAGACAGAAACAGCCCTTGTCAGTATAGAACAGAACCCAAGCACTTCAACATATCCAACCTGCAGCAAAATCAAATCCCAGCAACAAAAAGGAGTTCAAGCATCGACAACAAGCATCCTTTGGGCACACATTTGTTTGTAAAGAGTTGACATCTAAGATCGAGTCGTTAATAGAACATAAAAATGAGTAGTAAAATAAATAGGATTGTAAATACATGTTAAGTGTTATTACAGGCAAAAGTAAAAGTGTTTCAATCCCTCATCCTCTCAGCCACAACAGCTCGGGCACGTCATCACCAACACTGTGCTCACCCCCTGCTACCGCTCTCGGTCTCCTCATCGTCATCATCATCCTCATCATCATCAGACTCAGAGGTCTCAATCACAACATCAGGACGGGTCCTCTTGGCAGCTCTCCCTGATGAACTGGCGCCACCCCGGCTCTGGCTACCCTCTCGGCTCAGACTCCTACTATGGCTCAGACTCCTGCTCAGTGACTGCCTCACCGAAGAGACAGCCTCATCAATGTCCAGTGCAGCATCCCTGCAGCCTCGTCCCATGCCCCGAGCACCTCGGGCAGCTCCTCTCGCAGCACCAGAGACAGCACCAGCAGCATCTCTAGTCATGGCAGCAATATCCCTGCACAGCTCCAGCACCCTCTCCTCCAGCTGACGGAGCCTCCGCCTCATCCCTTTGTTCTGCTTACCCAAGTGCCTATAAGAAGCTACGGGCACCTGTTGCAACAAAGAACAGGGAAAGGAAATTACATCAATACAAAGGACAGAAAAACAAGACTAGAACTGAGAAAATGCAAAGATGGTCAGAAAAACATACCACAGCAGCCTGAGCGGGAGGCTCTCTCTCCGGTGACATATCCTCGGGAACAATCTCCCTCTGCTCCTCAAAGACCCCGAAGTTTGAATAAGTGTAATAAGGAGGAGGCAAAGGAGGATCAAAACAATACCCGGCACCGGTAGTATAAAACCGAGCGGAGGTCGAAGGAGCAGCCTGTGATCTCCTCGGATCAGCGAACATAAAGCCCTGCATCAAGTTGTTCTCCCTGAAGAGGCCATAATCCTGATCCAAGTGAATATAAGGGACGGCATCAACCCCTACCATATATGCCACACGATCAGCCTCTGAAAGTGACCTCCAGTTACGAAGGCAGAAAGGAGGGACGTCTGGAACTGCAGGACGAGAAGGGGTGTAAAAGTCTGTCACCTGGGTACCATGCTGCCAAAATACTCTATCTCCCAAGTACAGAGCCATGCACTCACCCGAACTCATCAAAAGCCGAGAACGGGTAGGAATAAGAGTGTGCTCAAACCAGTGCTGAACTGATCTCCACGGATACAAAGAGAAGGCAACAGACTCAGGCCTTAGGGTGTCCAAGTGCCGTCGGGCCGAAGTAAGACTAATGGGGCAGGCCTTCCTTGGCAATCTTGAAATCCCTCAGATTCAGGATAGCAAAAGCCCAAAGCTGTAGACAAGAGGCAGAAACAAAGTTAATGACAGTCAACGAAAAAGGCAGTTATGACTAAGGCAAGGAGAATATAAAAGGGACAGTGAGTGGTATACCTCCCACAGCAAGCTGAAGCCCGTAACAGAGCTGGTAGTCGAGCGGCTGGTCAAATCCATGCCGTGGTAACAAGCAACCAAGCCCGCTGCGCCCCAGTTATACTGGCCGATCTGGTCCAAGTCCACTAACAAGTCAAGCAGAGCCAAAGAGGCCGAAGATCCCCCGTTGGCAAACAGAGTGTGGGATAACAAGTACCAAATGAAGCAACGGGCCACAGCGTCAACCCGATCAGCAGTAACACCTCGAGTCTCAGCCATCAAGATGCTGAAATAAGCCCGGATTCTCCCCCATGTCACTCGAGAATTCTTAACCTCGAACCGGCAATCAACCAAGGCCAGTAACTCATCCGGAGTCCGAACAGCCCCTCTCAAACCAAAAGGGACAGGCACCCCCATGAACGGCAAGCCCGTTAAAGCTGTGAAATCTGTAGGCGTCATAGTCACCTCGCCCATGGGTAAATGGAAGGTATGGGTGGTATCCCACCATCTCTCCCTCAATGCCTGAACCACATCAGGGTCATTCTTCAAAGCTGGGAGGCTAGTGACAAAAAGACCAAAATGAGTCCCTGTGACTCGGGCCAGAACATTCTCGGGCAACCTCTTCCATATAGAGATGGGCCCATGAGCCCCACCGCGAATCTCTGTCAAACGGGTCCACTCCTGAAAGAAAAAAAAAAAAAAAAAAAGGAACAGCAAAATTTCATCAGCATGACTGCTAGAAAACGGATGAACTCAACACAGAGATTTCAACGGCAGAACAATGTACAAGAAAGTGTGTGAACGTGAAAATGGACTTCCCAACATGTTTCTTACAACAAATCAGCAACAACAAACAACATGCAAAGAATGATCAATAGAGCTGCTGCAGCAATATTTCGGGTAAAGAAAACAGAACTTCATGAAACCCGAAATCAACAAGAAAGGTGAGGCATTCTTACCAAACCCGAAGTCACAAAGTGAGAAATATGAGTATGAGGCCGGAAAGTAAGCAAGCTCGGGTCCATAGCTTCAACCCCAATTTCGGGCTCCTCACCCTGTGGCATCTCAAACGGAGGTGATTGCTGACGATCCGACATCGTTTCTTTGACGGAATTGATCCTAGAGCAGCAAGAAAGTGTTTTGGGGTGATTTCTCTACGAAAAATTGGGCTTGGAATTTGGAGGGTTCTTCAAATTTTTGAAAAATGGCCGAAAACAGCGAACAGCCTGTTTAAATATGCTGAACTTATGCGCCAGGCGCGCGCCTCCCAACATACTCATCTGAGGCGCCGCGTCCCGTAACGAGGCCCGGACGCGCGCTCTTCCCATCATCAGGCAGGTTCAGAAGCAGTCTCCCATGCAAAAATCCATGCATCGTATCAAGGTTTCCCCACGGATTCCGAACTCCCTAAGTTCTGTCACAGGTGCCGCACCCCCCTCAAGAGTCAATCTCAACATTTCATCCCCAGCAGTAACATTTTTCCGGTCGCGGTCAACTGTGCCCGCACCCCACAATTCAAAAAGTCAAGTGTGACTCCAATGGCACGAGACTTCAAAGCAATATTTCATCAAACGGGTTCACTAACGGATTCATCAACAAGGGTTCACCAACGGACTCATCCAAGGGATTTACTAACGGATTCGTCCACAAGGGTTCACCTACGGACTCATCCAAGGGATTCACCAACGGATTCATCAAACGGATTCACTAACGGATTCGTCAACAAGGGTTCACCAACGGACTCATCCAAGGGATTCACTAACGGATTCATCAAACGGATTCACTAACGGATTCGTCAACAAGGGTTCACCAACGGACTCATCCAAGGGATTCACTAACGGATTCATCAAACGGATTCACTAACGGATTCGTCAACAAGGGTTCACCAACGGACTCATCCAAGGGATTCACTAACGGATTCATCAAACGGATTCACTAACGGATTCGTCCACAAGGGTTCACCAACGGACTCATCCAAGGGATTCACTAACGGATTCATCAAACGGATTCACCAACGGATTCGTCAACAAGGGTTCACCAACGGACTCATCCAAGGGATTCACTAACGGATTCATCAAACGGATTCACTAACGGATTCGTCAACAAGGGTTCACCAACGGACTCATCCAAGGGATTCACTAACGGATTCATCAAACGGATTCACTAACGGATTCATCAACAAGGGTTCACCAACGGACTCATCCAAAGGGATTCACTAACGGATTCATCAAACGGATTCACTAACGGATTCGTCAACAAGGGTTCACCAACGGACTCATCCAAGGGATTCACTAACGGATTCATCAAACGGATTCACTAACGGATTGGTCAACAAGGGTTCACCAACGGACTCATCCAAGGGATTCTCTAACGGATTCATCAAACGGATTCACTAACGGATTCGTCCACAAGGGTTCACCAACGGACTCATCCAAGGGATTCACTAACGGATTCATCAAACGGATTCACCAACGGATTCGTCAACAAGGGTTCACCAACGGACTCATCCAAGGGATTCACTAACGGATTCAACAAACGGATTCACCAACAGAATCGTCAACAAGGGTTCACCAATGGACTCATCTAAGGGATTCACTAACGGATTCATCAAACGGATTCACCAACGGATTCGTCAACAAGGGTTCACCAACGGACTCATCCAAGGGATTCACTAACGGATTTATCAAACGGATTCACTAATGGATTCGTCAACAAGGGTTCACCAACGGACTCATCCAAGGGATTCACTAACGGATTCATCAAAAGGTTCACTAACGGCCTCATTCAAAACATTCAGCCGGCAGGTTCACCTAACGGATCATGCCACCCCCTCAATCAACAAAAGCCGCTCACACAGGGAGCACACCACTATCTTTCACAATTTCAAATTCCTGCCTTCATCGAGTCTTTGCTTCTTTCTTGGTGATGTCCTCGGCGGGTGTTTTTAACTTTCGTCGACGTGTTCTGCTTTGCCGTCCACGTCGCCGAGGGGCTCTGTAGACACCCCGCCTTGGACCGCTCACCCCGATTGCACATTTGATTTTATGTTTCTCCCCATTTTAAGTGTTTCTCATTAGTTTCTGTCACTTCCGTTAAGTTCTTGACTGACTTCGTTAAGTCCAAGGACTAAACTGAATGACAGGGCTGACTTTCTAGTCCATTCTGTCAAAATTGCCTTCTCTGAGTCGCGCGCCTCCGACAGTAGTAGCCAGGCGCGCGCGCCTCCCGCCCCCAAAGCAGGAAGCGCGTGCCTCTGGGCGTCAGTTACAGATTTCTGGCCAGGATTCCCTCCCTTGCTCAATTTACAAGATTTTGCCCGGGAAGGATTTCTTGGTGACTGAGTTTTGGCACCAAAAACACCCCACTTTCACCTATAAAAACCTCTCTTTACCTCCATTTTCAAGGACCGAAGATTGAACTTACAAAAACTATACCAAAATCACTTTCTAAAGGTTCTCCAAGGATCTCTTCAAGCAATATTTGAAGTTCTTCAAATTGTAGGTAAAAGTCCATCTTTTCCTTTCTTTTCTACTTCATCTCCTCTCTCTCTTTTTACTTTAATCAAATGTGCAATCACCCAAATCATTTTGGGACATGACTCTAATGATCACCTCATCTCATTGAGGTTGGTTAAGGAGTTATCTCCTACATTCCAAATACTATTTTAAATCCCCCCTTTTCATGACTTAAAGAAGAAGTAGAAGAACATTTTCATTCATGTAGATTTTGATCAAGCAAGACCAACGTAAGTTGGGCGAGATGGGTGTTTCGGTACTGCCCATCTCGTAATCTAACCCCCGAACCTCAAAACAAAGAATCTCTGTTTTCGTAATCAAACTTAGGCTACAATCAATAGGTTTTTCTTATGTTCCTCAAAACATAGGTGGCGACTCTAAAAACAAGTTAGACATCCTTGGATAATTCACCGCTCTAGCCAAGCCGTGGATCCCCGGGGTATCTACAGGTTGATTTTGTGATATTTTGAATGTTGGGATTCGAATCTTGTTTTGGGTAGCTAGATGTTGTTATTTAGGTCCATTTCAAGTTCACAAGTTGTTTTGGTGCATTATTATGCTTATTGGAAGTCTTGATTTTGAGTATTAGAGAAATGGTGAAGTTTTGGGTAAGATTATGTTTGATTTGGTTACCTGGGTTCTTCTGCGTTTTTCTAAATTTAGGAGGTGCTCGGCCGAGCACGTCCCTTGACTCGGCCGAGCGGAGCAGACCAGAAAGTCATAATTTTGGAGCCGAGGTTGCTCGGCCGAGTCATATAGAACTGCTCGGCCGAGCACCCCTGTTTTAGGCATAAATGTTTATAACTTAAAAGTAAGCACCCAGAACAATAAGAATCAACCGTAAGCCTATGTAAACCGTGTAAGGAGTGTGTTAGAGTTATAAAAGTGGTAAATGAGTGTTAGGTGGTTGTCATTACCCCCTTGTGACGTTTTATGGTATTTCCTACTTTGATCAAATTTTCCGTTTTTCGTTCAATCTTCCGGAGGCCATAACTTCTTCATCCGGACTCCGTTTTAGTCGAGTAAACTATCGTTTTAAAGATATTCTAGAGTACTAAGAGATGAGGTGGTTTATTTGGTTGGGATTCAGGATTAGATTGTGTTGAGGTTTCAGTAGGTGTTCTATAACACACAACGTTTACGATCGGTCCGTTGTGATAAAGTTTGGGATAATTGTTTGTGTGGGTTGTGGATAACTCTAGTGTTTAAAATGGTTCCTTTGTGAACAAATATGTGTGGAATTTGACCAAGTATCGTTTTGTATTTGTTTGGACATCTTTTGATGTGTTGTTGGATTGGTGCACCTTTTTGGTGATTTATTTGAAATGGTTCCCTACTTTGGAATCATTAGTTGTTTATTTCAGCTAGTATTTATTACTTGGCATTGTTTGAAAGTCCAGCTGGTATTTGTGGTTGTGTTGGGCGATGCGAAATAATATAATGGCGCAAGCCAAGTCCATTATAATGTTGACCATTGTTTTGCCCCATTATTTCCCTCCTCCAGATTGGCCTTGGATGTGAGATGAGCTAGCTCCCTTCTTGGGAAAAGTCTAGCTACTATAAGGGGTTACGACTTCGTGTCGTATACTCAGTTATCGTTTGGTTACGTGGTTCTGGTACCGGGTTTCTCTTCGGCTATTATGCTACTATGAAGAGGGTTTGAGCGATTGATTGGTCGGTTCTGAGCGGGGTTTTCTCTTCAGCTTTTATGCTACTATGAAGATGTTGATTGGTTGATTGTTGGAGCTGCGCAGTGATCTTGGTTTGGTTCTGTCAGTTGGGAAACCTTGGCTAATATCCTTTGTTAAGTGTTTATTTCCGCTGCTATCTGTTAAATGATAATTGCTATGTGCTATGTGATTTATTATTGATTATTGCATCATAGCATGTCATGTAGTTGCATTTGTAACTTATTGAGATTTATCTCACCCCCTTTCTTTTATCTTTGTTTTTCCTTAACCCCCCCTCCCAGGTGGAAAGGATTAGACTCGCTGATCACGAGACAGGACGTCGCGAGGGTTGAGCTTTTGGGGCAAGTTATCATTGGTGGGTTTACATTACTTAAATGTGTAACCTTTTGGGAATAGTGTACCAAACTTGACGTAATTAGAATTTGTATATTTTATTATTTTGGGTGTAAGCTTATGGAGCTTACACTAGTTTATATTTTGTTGTTCAAGTTGGATTTCAAAACTTTGTGTTATCATCTTTTGGTATAAAAGGAAAATTTTATCTTTATTATTTTAGAGTTTATTGTTTAAGTCGACGTCCAGCTCGCGTACTCCGGGCCCGCGGGGTCGGGGTCGCGACAACCTTGTCCTACGAGAACATCGTCCTGGACCATTCAATCCTATGGGAAAGTGGGGACAAGATGGATAGGCCCTTACATAGTCAAGAAGGTCTTTTCCGGAGAAGCGGCGCAACTCGCCGACCTAGATGGAGATCAACTGCCGAGGCCATCAATATGGACAAGCTAAAGAAGTACTACTCATAAGTCCGTCCCCTATTTCAAAAAGAAAAGAGGAAAGCTCGCTAGGTTGAAAACCCGCAAGGACGGCCTAGGCAAAAATTAGAGCAAAGAGCACAAGAAAAGAAGCCCGCTATATTGAAAACCTGAAAGGGCGGTCTAGGCAAAAATCTGGGTGTGCATAAATAAAATAGGGGACAGTCTCGTACGAGACACCTATGTCTCGTATGAGACACCTATGTCTCGTACGAGACATGTCAGTCAGCAGACATATTTTCTTAAACAAGAACTACGATGACCTGAGCTCCTTATTTAATTGATGTAAAAGGAGAACGTAGGCAACCTTTTTGTCCGGTCTATTCAATAATTAAAATCAAAATCTTGTCTTCTTATTAATTGAATGCATTTCAAGGAAGCAATAAGAAAATTTCTAACATAAATGCCAACTTGCAAAGAAAAATAAATAAAATACTAAAAATCTAAACATTGATCTATCTATTGCAATCTCTCGATACTCCTAAGGATCTATTTCTTCCATGACTTAGTAAGGGCTTGACCATGGTCTACTTTGTCATTCCTCTTCCTCTTATACAAAGGTATCTTGAAACCGGGAGGAACATCAAGTTGACTAAACACCGAGGGAGTGAGCCTCGCAAACACATGAGGCCTATCTAGAGCTTGAAATTTACCGGGAAGTCCGTTCGCCTTCTTCGTGTAGAAGTCACTATCCATAAAGTCTTGGGTGGCATCTACTTTGACATTAGAAGGATCCTCCTTAGCTTCTTTCTTCCCAAATTTAAGCTGGGTTTAAATTGGTCCCCCAACAGAGAGCGGCGAATCTCATCCATACCCTCGACACTGGGACGGAGTTATGTGAGAAACCAATCCAAGTATTTATCCGAAAAATAGATGCTCTCTCCATCATGACGAAGATTGGTCCAACGATCCATAGCGGTGCCTTGCCACCAAACGAGAGCCAAGCTCGTAGAGAACTATGAGTCCATGAAAGAGATATCTTGAGGCCGCACCCTAACACGAAAGTGTCCTGCTGTTGACCGAATTGTCGCATTACCCTCCGAGCATAATAGAAAGAGGAATCCCTCAAACCCGGAAAGAAGACCCTGTCGTACCCAAGGTTATTAGCTACAAACCGCTTCACCTTCCAAAAGGAGGGGCACCAAGCAATATCACCAGTCTCCACTTTGGCAAAAAGAAGGGCCCACTCCTCGACGCTGAGACCCTTCACCAATAGTTTTCGCCTATGGAAAGTATAAGGAGAATACTCGATCGGAGAGTCCAATAGTTTAAAATGTTCTCTAACCCAAATAGTCAACAATAATGGACTTCCCCGAGTCATGGAGCCGGTTCGGTGTAGCTTATCAAGACCATGAAGGGTCTCCCCCAAGATAAGAGGAATTATGTTGAAGGCCCGTCCTCTAGCTTGCAGAACAATGTCCACGAGCTCCGTGTTCGCCATGCCACACTTGCTCATGAACCGGAACAAACACAATGCCAAGAGGAAACACTGGGAATCCACACCGTGACCACGAGTCACCCGACCTTTAAATCTCCTAGGCAAAGAGTGGAGATCGACATAGCGGTTATGAATATAACTCTGCGCCTCGGGAAGGCCTATACTCAATAAGTCCCTAAGAGACTCCGTCGGTACCTTATCATACTTAGGAACCGCAATCACCCCGGTCAATGGCATATCTAGGATAGCTGGCATCTCCTCTACAGTAGGGACCATCTCATTAAGTGAAAAGTTGAAGAGATGAGTCAAAGGATCCCAGAAGCGTGCAACTCCTTTTAAAAGGTCCCAATCCGGTTTTAGATTCTTCAAGGTGAAAAGAATCTTAACCACGAATCTTTCTTGATAAGCTTTGTCAAACGAGCGAAAGAACGTTGCTAAATCACCCTTGTAGTATTCCACTAATTCTAAGTCCAAGGAGTACTCATCAACAATTATTGATAAAGGGACGGACTTACTTAGGGCCATTGGGAGCAAAAGGTTGAGAATTCTACTCCAAAAGAAAAGTTCCCAGAACTGATTTAAGGCTGCATAGTATTCTAGGACGGACTAGAGGCGCTTATATACAAGTTTGGACACCAAATCCTTGAGGAAAGAGTAGAAACAGCCGCAGATTCAGAGGATGACTCGTACGAGACATCGATGTTGTCGCGACCCGAAAACTCGCCTCTATTTTCTTGGTAGTAAATATTTATTTATTTATTTATTTAATTAATTAATTATTTATTTATGTGTGCATTTTGTGTTTCATAAATTTCATGCTTATAATTATTTGGCTTGATTTTGTGCTAAGTGTGAAATTAGGGGATTTACTTGAAAGTGGGGTAGAAGGGTTTATGTGCTCAAGGTGGGTCTAGAGGGGCCTAAGTGTAACCTTTTAAATATCCTACTTACTCCCTCCCTCTCTTCTCCTGCACACCAAACACACACACACACACACTCAATCATCTCTCTCTCCTCCATTGTTGCAAGGAAAGGTAAGAAAATCTCATCTCAGTTTCCTCCATTTAGTTTTCTTTTACTCATCTTTTCTTAATACTCCTTTTATATAAAATGTTTTGATCGTCGCTAGGATCGTTTATAGCCAAGAAAATCCAAATTCCATTTCCTTTCATAAATTTCCAAGTAAGTTACTTTTTCCCCTTTTTGTTAAAAATGTTCATTCTAAGCTTATATGATGCTATGTTTGCTATATATTGCTTCTTGGGTTGATTTGGAGTGGATTGACATTTTATTCATTTTGTGAGAATTGGATGTTTGAATCATTCTTTGATTTGGGTTGTTTAGATGTGATTATATGAGTCCTTTTAGGCTTATAAGTTGTTTTAGTACCTTAGTATACTAGTTAGAAGTGTTAGATTTTGGTTGATTGTGAATAGGTAAGGAATTTTTGATGAACCCAGTTCATCTTGCCGATTTCCGGCAGAACAGGGGGAGTGGGTGACCGCCCAATATGGGCATGCGGCCGCACTTCTATCTGGAAGGTTTTTGTCATGGTTGAAGGCGTTTTGGGCGACCGCACAACCCTTAGTGGGCGGCCGCACAGTGCTTACTGAAAGTTTATACTTGTTCTTTTCTGTGATTTAAGAAGGTGTTTTGGTCTAGATTTTGTGTGCTATCCGAGTCGACCCTTGTGAACATCGTGGTACACTCTAGTGTTGGAATAGGGTCCTTTGTGACCAAATATGTGATGGAATTTGGTTAAGTGTTAACTTGAGAATTTGGGATCTTTTCTTGATGCATTTTGGTTCGACTTATCTTTATGATGACTATTTGGTATGGTTCCCTACTTTGGAATCATTAATTGTTTATTTAAGCTAGTATTTATTACTTGGCATTTATTTGAAAGTCCAGCTGGTACTTGTGTTTTCTTTAGGCAATAGATAATATTATAATGGCACACGAGCCAAGTCCAGTATAGTATCGTCCATTGGTTCCTCTTTTCCCCTTCCAGATTGGCCTTGGTTGGGATGAGCTAGCTCCCTTTGGTGAGTATTCTAGCTAGTTGTTTGGGTTATGACTTTGTGTCATATTCCCCTTGCTACTTTATCGTTGTTACATGGTTCCGGTACCGGGTTATTATCTTCAGCTGTTTATGCTTCTATGAAGATTGGTTGATTGGTCGATCGATTGAAGCTGTGCAGGGTTTTCTTATTATATCCGTTTGGTGGAAACCTTGGCTCAATATCCTTTGTTACTTGTTTATTTCTACTGCTATCTGTTAACTGCTAATTGCTACGTTCTATGTGAATTTTATTATGGTTTAGTGCATCATAGCATGTCATGTAGTTGCATAAGTGGCTTATTGAGATTTATCTCACCCCCTTTCTTTTTATCTTTGTTTTTCCTTAACCCCCCCCCCCACAAGAGGAAAGTAATAGGACTCGCTGATCACGAGAAGGACGTCGAGGGTGATCGTGACTTTTGGGCAGGTTGTTGTTCGGTTTGCATTACTTAAATGTATAACCTTTGGGATAGTATTACCAAACTATGACGTCATTAAGAAGTTGTAATATTTTGTATTTTGGTGTAAGCTTGTGGAGCTTATACTAGTGGTTTAGTAATGTTGTTAAGATTTGGATTTCCAAAACCGTGTATTATCATCTTTTGGTATCAAAGGAAATTTTTATCTTCAGTATTTTGGTGTTTATTTGTTTTAAGTCGACGTCCAGCTCGCGAGCTCCCGGTCCGCAGGGTCGGGGTCGCGACAGTTGGTATCAGAGCCATGGTTTAGCACTAAGTTTAAGTATAGGTGGACTAGAATGACCTAGGAGGGTAGTTGTGTTCGGAGTGAGTAACGATTGGTGTTTTATGCAGGTACTTGTTCAAAATGGCTAGAAGAAGGGCTGGTGAAGGTCACATTGGGGGTTCGAATCATGAAGAGGTACGGGAAGAAAATCGTGCGATGTTTCAGGGTATGTTCGAAGCGGCTATGAAAGCCATTCATGATCAAGGGCCGAGAGAGGAACAAGAACCACCTCCACGGTATGGGTTGGAATAGTTCTTGAAATTGAAACCGATAGAGTATAATGGAGAGCCTGATGTGAAAAAGGCTGAAATGTGGATAGAAGCAATGGAAAAGATCTATGATGTCTTTGGTTGTACGGGTGAAGACAGAGTTCGGTTTGCGGCCTATAAGCTAGTGGGAGCTGCTGAACATTGGTGGAAGGAAATTAAGGCGAGTTGGGATGAGACTCACGTACCGTATACCTGGGAGCTGTTTGTAAGGAAATTCAAGGAGCACTTTATTCCTGTAGTTGATCAGAACAAGAAGGAGATCGAGTTCCTAAACTTGGAGCAGAACTTGCTGACGGTAGCACAGTATTCGGCTAAATTCACAGAATTAGCTAGGTATTGTGGCTATCTTGTAACAACTGAAGAGCGGAAGGAAATGAGGTTTATCAGAGGCTTGAGGACAGCTATCAGAACTCAGCTAATAGCTCAGAGGATTCAGACTTTTCAGGATGCTGTGGACCGTGCCTACTTGGTAGAGCAAGACATTGGAGAGCACAAGAGGAAAACAGAGGTAGTTAACACGGGTAAACAAGGAGGTCAGAACAGATCACAACCACAACAACGTTTCGATAGCCGAGGAAACTTAGGAGGACAGTCTCAGTTCAGAGGACAACCAATCCTAAGGAATCCTGGCACTACTTTGGGAAACTTAGGGAATCAAAATAGAAGACTTTGTTCTTATTGTCAGAGGGAAGGACATTCGGAGGATCGATGTTGGAAGAAGCAAGGGAAGTGTATTAATTGCGGTCAGTTGGGGCACTTCATGAAAGATTGTCCTAGATCCAAATATCAGCCATCGGGGACAGGAGCTGGTACTTCACAGGGCCAGAAGAGAGATGCAACAGGGAAGCCTAAGGTTCAAGGAAGAGTTTTTGCTATGAACCACCAGCAGGCTACTGATGATCCTTCAGTGATAGGAGGTATTATTTCTATGTCTAGTGTGAGCGCTCGTGCATTAGTAGATCAAGGATCATCGCATTCATATATATCTGTGCACTATGCTTCTTTGCTAAATGCTTCATCTGAGTCCCTACCTTATGTGTTAGAGGTGTCAACTCCTATGGGAGAGTGTCTGGTGACTGATGTGCTTATTTGTGGTCATGTTTTGTGTGCAGATTTGGTAGTTCTTCCGATACAAGACTTTGACGTTATTTTTGGTATGGATTGGCTGAGAAAATTTCATACTTCAGTTGATTGTCGTAAGAAGGTCGTTACTTTTTCTATTCCTAATGTGCCTAAGTTTGTTTTTGAGGCTATTCTTTTGGGTAGAAATATTCGTATAATTTCTTATGTGAAAGTGAGGAGGTTGTTTCATCGTGGTTGTGAGGGTTATTTGGCGAGTGTGCTAGATACCAAGAAAGAATCACCTGGGTTAGAGAGTGTTCAGGTAGTTAGAGAATTTCCTGATGTTTTCTCTTCAGAGTACAGTATGCCACCCGATCGAGAGATAGAGTTCTGTATAGATCTATTACCAGGTACAACTCCGATCTCGAAAGCACCTTATAGAATGGCTCCAGCAGAGTTGAAAGAACTGAAGGTTCAGTTACAGGAGTTGCTTGATAGAGGATTTATTCGACCTAGTGTTTCACCGTGGGGAGCACCGGTTTTGTTTGTAAGGAAGAAAGACGGTTCGTTGAGGTTATGTATTGATTACAGAAAGTTGAATCAGGTAACGGTGAAGAACAAATATCCTCTACCGCATATTGATGATTTATTCGATCAACTTCAAGGGTCAATGGTATTTTCTAAACTTGATTTGAGGAGTGGGTACCATCAATTAAAAATTCGATCGGAGGATATTCCGAAGACTGCTTTTCGCACCCGATATGGTCACTATGAGTTCTTAGTTATGCCGCTTGGATTGACTAATGCACCAGCCGTGTTTATGGACTTGATGAACATAATTTTCCATCCTTATCTTGATACGTTCGTAGTAATCTTCATTGCTGATATCCTTGTCTATTCTAAATCTCGAGAGGAGCACGATCAACATCTGAGGACAGTTTTATCAGTACTCGCAAAAGAACAGCTATTCGCGAAGTTTAGTAAGTGTGAATTTTGGCTCGAAAAAGTTTCATTTCTGGGTCATGTTATTTCTAAAGATGGGATTTCTGTGGATCCTTCGAAGATAGAAGCTATTGTTGATTGGAAGCGACCAGAAATAGTGACTGAGATCAGAAGCTTTCTGGGGTTAGCAGGGTACTACAGGAGGTTTATAGAAGGGTTTTCACGGATTGCTACACCGATGACTCAGTTGACCCGAAAGAATGTTCCGTTTGAGTGGACCGAAAAATATAACAACATTTTTGAAGAGCTGAAGAAGAGGTTGACTACTGCACCGATATTGGCATTGCCTAATGGGAACGATGACCTAGTGATTTATAGTGATGCATCGAAGGAAAGCTTGGGTTGTGTCTTAATGCAGAATGGGAAATTTATCGCGTATGCTTCGAGGAAGTTGATTCCGAGTGAACAGAATTATCCTACTCACGACATGGAATTAGCAGCTATTGTATTTTCTCTTCACAAGTGGAAGCACTACCTTTACGGGGAAAAATTTGAGATTTTCACGGATCACAAGAGTTTGAAGTATCTTTTCTCTCAGAAGGAGCTAAATAACCGACAGCGCAGATGGATGGAACTTTTGAAGTACTATGATTGTAAGATATCTTATCATCTGGGAAAGGCGAATGTTGTAGCTGATCCGATTAGTAGAAAATCTTATGTGGCTTCGATGATGGTTCGAGAGTGGAAAATGCTTGAGGGTGTTCGAGACTGGTGTCCTCGTGAATCGAGACATGGGGTTATCTTTGTGAACATTAGGGTATCTCCAACCCTAATTTAGAGAATAAAGGAAGCTCAGAAAGAAGATCCGGAGTTAGTGAAAATAATGGGTAAAATGAAGGAGAAGAATTTTGAGGATTTTTCTATCAGTTCGAATGGAGTGTTAACCTTTCGTAGACATTTGTGTGTGCCCGATGTTGATGGTATAAAGAGGCAAGTTTTGGATGAGGGTCATAAATTGAGATATACTATTCATCCCAGTAGTACGAAGATGTACCAAAATCTGAAACAACATTTTTGGTGGAACAACATGAAGAGGGAAATAGCTGAGTATGTATCGAAGTGTTACACTTGTCAGCAGGTCAAAGCTGAGCATCAGAGACCCGCAGGACTACTTCAGCCATTAGAGATTCCGGAGTGGAAATGGGAACATGTGACTATGGATTTTTTTACGGGACTACCTCGTACCCGTAGGAAGTATGACAGTGTTTGGGTAATCATGGATAGACTGACCAAGTCTGGTCATTTCTTACCAATTGATATTAGATACTCGATGGAAAAGCTTGCGACCCTTATATTAATGAGATTGTGAAATTACATGGGGTTCCGGTTAGCATGGTATCATATCGTGATCCGAGATTTACTTCTAGATTTTGGAAGGCATTACAGAAAGCTTTGAGTGCAGATTTGAGGTTCAGTACGTCTTTTCACCCTCAGACTGACGGTCAATCCGAGAGGACTATTCAGATTTTAGAAGATATGTTACGAGCTTGTTCGGTAGACTTTTCTGATTCTTGGGATACGCATTTACCTTTAGTGGAATTCTCTTATAATAACAGTTATCAGGCTAGCATCGAGATGGCTCCTTATGAGGCTTTATATGGAAGAAAGTGTAGATCACCTATCTGTTGGGATGAGATCGGGGAAGCGAAGATATGGGGTATTGATATGATTCAGGATTCAGTTGAGAAAGTCAGAATTATTCGAGATCGATTGAAGACAGCCCAGAGTCGACAAAAGAGCTATGCTGATCATCGAAGACGGGATCTTAATTTTCAGACCGGAGACTTTGTATTCTTGAAGGTATCTCCGAATGTGGGCATTCAAAGGTTTGGGAAGAAGAGTAAATTGGCTCCGAGGTTTATAGGACCGTTTGAGATTTTGGGAAAAGTGGGACTTCTTGCTTATCGACTTGCGTTACCATCTTCGTTAGACCGGTTGCATAACGTCTTCCATGTTTCTATGCTTTGGAAGTATTTGCATGGTTCATCTCACGTGTTACCGAGGGTACCTGAGGATATAGAGCCTGACATGTCATACGAGGAACGACCGGTTCAGACACTTGATACCAAAGTTCAAGAGTTGACGAATAAGAGCATAGCGTTGTTAGAGTGCTATGCAGGAATCACAATGTCAAAGAATCAACGTGGGAGCTTCGAGAAGAGATAGAGAGGAAGTATCTGTTTCGGGTAAGTATTTCTAAAATTCGGGACGAATTTTCTTTTAAGGTGGAGTGAATGTCGCGACCCGAAAACCCGTCTCTCATTTCTTGGTAGTAAATATTTATATATTTATTTATTTATTTAATTAATTAATTATTTATGTGTGCATTTTGTGTTTCATAAATTTCATGCTTATAATTATTTGGCTTGATTTTGTGCTAAGTGTGAAATTAGGGGATTTACTTGAAAGTGGGGTAGAAGGGTTTATGTGCTCAAGGTGGGTCTAGAGGGGCCTAAGTGTAACCTTTTAAATATCCTACTTACTCCCTCCCTCTCTTCTCCTGCACACCAAACACACACACACACACTCAATCATCTCTCTCTCCTCCATTGTTGCAAGGAAAGGTAAGAAAAGCTCATCTCATTTTCCTCCATTTGGTCTTCTTTTACTCATCTTTTCTTAATACTCCTTTTATATAAAATGTTTAGATCGTCTCTAGAATCGTTTATAGCCAAGAAAATCCAAATTCCATTTCCTTTCATAAATTTCCAAGTAAGTTACTTTTTCCCCTTTTTGTTAAAAATGTTCATTCTAAGCTTATATGATGCTATGTTTGCTATATATTTCTTCTTGGGTTGATTTGGAGTGGATTGACATTTTATTCATTTTGTGAGAATTGGATGTTTGAATCATTCTTTGATTTGGGTTGTTTAGATGTGAGTATATGAGTCCTTTTAGGCTTATAAGTTGTTTTAGTACCTTAGTATACTAGTTAGAAGTGTTAGATTTTGGTTGATTGTGAATAGGTAAGGAATTTTTGACGAACCCAGTTCATCTTGCCAATTTCCGGCAGAACAGGGGGAGTGGGCGACCGCCCAATATGGGCGTGCGGCCGCACTTCTATCTGGAAGGTTTTTGTCTTGGTTGAAGGCGTTTTAGGCGACCGCACAACCCTTAGTGGGCGGCCGCACAGTGCTTACTAAAAGTTTATACTTGTTCTTTTGTGTGATTTAAGAAGGTGTTTTGGTCTAGATTTTGTGTGCTATCCTAGTTGACCCTTGTGAACATCGTGGTACACTCTAGTGTTTGAATAGGGTCCTTTGTGACCAAATATGTGATGGAATTTGGTTAAGTGTTAACTTGAGAATTTGGGATCTTTCTTGATGCATTTTGGTTCGACTTATCTTGATGATGACTATTTGGTATGGTTCCCTACTTTGGAATCATTAATTGTTTATTTAAGCTAGTATTTATTACTTGGCATTTATTTGAAAGTCCAGCTGGTACTTGTGTTTTCTTTAGGCAATGGATAATATTATAATGGCACACGAGCCAAGTCTAGTATAGTATCGTCCATTGGTTCCTCTTTTCCCCTTCCAGATTGGCCTTGGTTGGGATGAGCTAGCTCCCTTTGGTGAGTATTCTAGCTAGTTGTTTGGGTTATGACTTTGTGTCATATTCCCCTTGCTACTTTATCGTTGTTACATAGTTCCGGTACCTGGTTATTATCTTCAGCTGTTTATGCTTCTATGAAGATGGGTTGATTGGTCGATCGATTGAAGCTGCGCAGGGTTTTCTTATTATATCCATTTAGTGGAAACCTTGGCTCAATATCCTTTGTTACTTGTTTATTTCCGCTGCTATCTGTTAACTGCTAATTGCTACGTTCTATGTGAATTTTATTATGGTTTAGTGCATCATAGCATGTCATGTAGTTGCATAAGTGGCTTATTGAGATTTATCTCACCCCCTTTCTTTTTATCTTTGTTTTTCCTTAACCCCCCCCCACAGGAGGAAAGTAATAGGACTCGCTGATCACGAGAAGGACGTCGAGGGTGATCGTGACTTTTGGGCAGGTTGTTGTTCGGTTTGCATTACTTAAATGTATAACCTTTGGGATAGTATTACCAAACTATGACGTCATTAAGAAGTTGTAATATTTTGTATTTTGGTGTAAGCTTGTGGAGCTTATACTAGTGGTTTAGTGATGTTGTTAAGATTTGGATTTCTAAAACCGTGTATTATCATCTTTTGGTATCAAAGGGAATTTTTATCTTCAGTATTTTGGTGTTTATTTGTTTTAAGTCGACGTCCAGCTCGCGAGCTCCCGGCCCGCGGGGTCGGGGTCGCGACAGATGTCTCGTATGAGGTATCTCCCAGTTCAGAACAGCAACAACTCTGCTCAAATCTCAGGTTGCCCGACATGTTAAAACATGCCTCGGTCACCTCAGTAATGTACTCGAAATAGTTTATACATTACATACAAATGACCCAACACGAATCCATCTCATAAAATTACCCCTCGGTTGACCAACCGGATGTGAATCAATCCATTTACACAGTCAGAAATAAAAACTAAAATTAACTAATGTATTGTGTGTTAGAGTTAGGAAATAACTATTGCATAGGTACAAAAACAAAATTGTCTTCGCCTACGCCGAGGCGATATATACATCATCAACAAAAAAAAGGAATGGGGGATCCTATCTACTCGAGCATCAAGAAGAAAGGAGACATCGCCACCGCCACGTGATCATTCATCGGTCCGAGGTCTCTTCACGCAAGAAGCCGACTCTGCTGTCAGACAAGCCAATCGGCCAAAGAGATCCGCAGTCTCTCTCTTCACCCTCTTGGCATAGGCCATGAACTGGGCAAGCCGTCCCACGACCTCTCTATACTCAGCAATGGGCACCTGTTGAGAAGAAACAAATAGAGACTTTAAAATTTTCAGATAAATGATAAACAGAGATATGAAATGGTAGAATGACAGAAATGATGGAAAAAGGGTCATAAACCATACCATGGTCACGTCGGCAGGAGGTACGAGTCCTTCAGGAATATCGTACTGGGTGGGAAGGTCCTCGACGCTCTCTATCCCCTCAGCCATGATGTAGGTGAATGAAACCGGTCCAAGCTGTGGACGGAAAGGGACGTGGACAACTCCCTGGGCCTGAGCCTGATCACCCTCAAGAATCAACCGAGGCATGAGACGAGCAAGAAAGTCTTGATAATCGACCTCCTGAGACATATGGTCAAAAGCATCCTGGTGAGAGACTCTCTCTCCTAAATAGAAGCATCCCCCACCAAGGCCAATCATCAGCAATCTCGTACCAGCAAACCCGTAAACATGGTCAATGCCCAAACTCCGCCAAGGAAAGAAAGCGATAGCGGACTTAGGGACGGCCTCCCATCTATCAAAATAGAGCCGCATGCGCTCTACCGTCATATCATCCCCCTCTGCCTGCTCATCATGGGTATCCCTGTTACCCCGGCGCCATCTCAAAGTATCTGGGAACATAACAGTGTTGTCTCGAAGGTTAAAAGTGAAGAGACCAAACATGTCGTATCCCCAAGCCTGCAAAACGGGAGAAACATAGAAAAATGTCAAAACTGAATGAGCTACCGAGACAGAAAGTAAACTGGGGCTAAAATTAAGGAGGAATACAAAAGAAGATGAGTATTATACCTCTCAGGCATGACTGTAGCCGCCTAAGCCAGCGTTCGCCCGATCTCGCGAACTCTCATCCATCGCTACATAGCAGTGGGCCAAGCCAGCTGAACCCCAACTAGCATTAGTGACATGCTGCATGTCCCTCAACACACTCAAGAGGGTGAACAAGGCTGTCGACGCATGATTAGTAAATAGCGTCTCAGAAAAGGCCCACCACAGAAAGCCGTGAACGGCTGCAATGCAAGTAGCAGTAAGATGCATCTGGCCTGCATTAAAGGCAACATAAGTATCCACCCTATCCCTCAAGGCCTTTCAGAGGGACACCCTTGCCTAGGGTACGCACAGAGAATCCCAGAAAATGCATCATATCATCCCTACTGGGAGAGAAATCGACATCCACCTCAAGCGGCTCACCGGCGATAACAAGCCCCGTAATGGCATGAAAGTCAGTAGGAGTCATAGTGACCTCCCCCCACCGCATGTACATGGTATAAGTACTATCCCACAAGCGCTCCCGAATAGCCTGGAGTAAGTGAACGTTCCTCCTCTCACCGAGTAAGCCGTCGAAGAAGGGTTTAAGCCCAAGATTCTCGATCTCTTCCTTCATCTTGCCATTGAGAGTTTTCCACCTCTCGGAAACCGCTCGTACGCTGCCCCTACAGTTGTTAATCACCCTGAATGACTACAAGCAACATAGACAAAAGAGACGAATGTCAAAAAATTGGTAAAATCCTCATTTAAGCATTTTACCTGAAAAGTCGCAGAATTTCCTAAAACGACAGTCGAAATCACGTACTACTATACTATAATGATTTTCAACATCAACAAAGATGAAACTCCATCGAAAGATTAGCCATGCATGGTAAACCCTAGCAGCGATAATTCTAGGCGAAAATTGATAAAATTCGAATTACTAGAACACTAAATTGAGATATGCAACAACGAAATTGACATGGAAACTTAGTCAAAGGAAGAGATCCTTACCCGCCTCATCGGAACGGCATGAGAAACATGATCCTCGGGGAATGGGCATAACTCATCCGTCGCCCACACTTTACCCTTCATATGCCTACCAAAGAGGTGCTCTTTGTGGGATCGATGCACACCATCCATTTGAAAGGGTTGGGAATCACTATAACTTGGTGAAAATGGATATTTTTGGATGAAAAAATCACCTAGGGTTAAGAATTCCCGAAAACAAATGTGAAAAAGTGATTTGAAAATCAATTTCAGCGCCTGAAATAACCCTGTTCTACCCAAAAACAAAGAAGTCTTGTACGAGACATCTGTCCCTCGTACGAGGTATTCCCCAAAAAAACCCCAGAAAACCATGTTTTCTTGATAAATTCCAGAAAAGCCCTGCTTTTAACAGAAATATCAGAAAAGCCCTGCTTTTTAACAGAAAGGTCAGAAAAAGCCCTGCTTTAGACTGAAAGGTCGAATCTGATTTCAGTTTAAGATGGAACATTGAGTCGTCAACAAATGGATATTTTCAGAATTGGAACAAGCAAAGTTGATTCTCAGTACGAATTTATTCTCACCGCACATCCAAGATCATGGATGAGCACCAAAATCTGCATCAGCAAACTCTAAATCCAACAACTATCATCAAGACGTATGTTAGTGCAACCAGGCATCCCACGACTGTCATCGAGACGTATGCTAATGGCATAGGATTTGCAACCGGGTATCCCACGACTGTTATCAAGACGTAAGTTAATAACACAGGATCCCACAATTTAGAGTCCCACAATTGCCATCGAGACGTATGTTAATGGCATAGGATTCACTTTTCTGATGGAGAGGCAATCTCGTTAGAAGGAGAAGCAAGGATCCAAGTAATTGGCGTCTCCACAACCAGTGATCCCACAATTGTTATCGAGGCGTACGCCAATAACATAGGATTCACACCCCTCAGAGTCCCATGATTGTCATCAAGGTGTAACCTAATGGCATAGGATTCATATTTTCCGACGGAGAGGCAATCTCATTGGAAGGAAAAGCAAGGATCCAAGTAATTGGCATCTCCAAACCCGAGTCTGATAATTGTTATCAAGACGTATGTTAATACCATAGGATTCCTACCAGAGCTGAAGACGGTTCGTCATCAACAACAGGGTATATTCAGAATTGGAGTCAAAGAGATTGGTTCCTTAGTACGGATTGCAACTGGAGACGGTTCGTCATCAACAAAAAGGAGTATATTCAGAATTAGGTCAAGGCCATTAATTCCTCAGTATGGGTTACTCTCTAAACTCTAAACTTTACTTACCGCAAGTACTATTTTCAAAAATGATTTTCAAAATACCTTAAACCTCAGTTTTTGCGTGTTTTCAGAGTCGAACTACGTTTGGTCTGATTTCCTTCTGAGGAATACGTAGGCAGCTTTCTAGCATGACCATGCCCTTTGTTCAAAATGGCGTCTTTTCTATCGACGACGTTACTTCATCCATAATTATCGTCGCCGAGGGGCTCTGTAGACACCCCATTTTGGACATTCATTCATAATCACACTACTTCTGTGTCTCGCCTTTGATTTGGGTCAAAACTCATTAAGTTGGACATGTTTTGTTAAGTTTCTGTCTGACTCCGTTAGTCAGGGGCCTAAATGAACATCAAAACTGCTGCAGAGGGCAAAAATGTGATTCCAGCACATGGATGTCTCGTACGAGACATTGATGTCTCGTACGAGATATCCGCCCTTGACAGTTGGGTTTTGGTCAGTTTCCTTATTGATCTTGACCCCTTTTCTTGGAAAACACTTAAGCAATCCGAGGAAAACCTAATGGACGATCCTAGAGTCCAAAAATACCTCTGTGGAAATCATGTCTTGGATTCCCATCACAACTTACCTTCTTGGCTAAAACCCTAGGTCAAGAACTCCTATAAATATAGAGGTTCTTGAACCGAAAAACCTCTAGAATGGTCATTCACCCAAAACCACTCCAAATCTGATCAAAGAGGCCCCCATAATCAGCCTCTCTTCCTCACCCACAAAATTCAAACCTTCACAACACCATTCAAGCCAAGTTCATTGGATCATCAAGGCCTTTAGTCAAGGCCATCCATAGGATTCTTGAAGAACGCTTAGGTAAAACTCTTTATTTTCTACCTTCTCATCTCCTTCTTTGTCTTTAAAGTAGTGTGATTCCATCAAAGGATTAGCTTAGAGCCTCTCTAATTCATAGAGATGGTCTCGAAGCATATGATCTGACACACCAAATAAATAAGAAATTGTTTATTTGGTCCCTTTTGTGTACGTTTTGCATAATTTCGAAACAATGATGATGATTTCTTAACAAGACCAATCCTAGATTGGGTGAATTGGGTGCTCCATGACCTTCCCAATTCCAGATATCTCAGTCTGTGTTCTGACAACAACATGGTGGCGACTCTAAAATCAAAAGGTAAAGAGAAGGATAAAACCATTCCAAAACCCGTGCGCAAACAGTAGTGTGTTAGTGATTGAGACCGGATCCAAAGATTGCCTACGTTCCTCTCGTTTGAGAAGCTCATGTCGACGTAGTTCGCACATAATCGGAATAGTGAGAAGAAGAGGGATCATGCATAATGAAGGGGGAGGAGAAAGAAACATGCAAGATGATCACATCCTAGAATAATGATTATACCATTGATAGGATCAATGTGTAGTCATCACATTTATTATAGAAGAGTTAATGATCATGGGAACATTTACCTAAAGTTAAGGGTTTAGAAGTAGTTCCTAGTTCTTGGAGATCATCATCGGCTATGCATATGAACAGGGATTCAAATATTAGATCTAGCATTTTACGCATGATAAGTCGCAGATCTAGCATAATAATAAGAACGTCATGAATATATATGAGATAACACATAAGCATGAAGATCGCTAGCCTAGTCATAGAGTATATTATGAATTCTAGCAAGAACATGGAGAACATGTTATGAATCATATGAATATGGGTGCATAAACATAATGAAACTAACATAAATCAGATCTAAACTAAGAAAACATGTAGAATTCTTACCAATCTTGACAAGAATGAAGCCGAATATTTTCCGCATATTCGCCGGACCTTCGGGATTGCTAGAAAGGCTTGGAGAGAGAGTTCTGTCGTCAGTTTAGACTCTAGAACTCGGGGAGAGAGTTGTTGTTTTTTATTATGAACTAAGGTCACCTATTTATAGAGAAAACATGACCTGGAAGGACTGGCCGCCTGGCCAGACAATGTGGCCACCCAGCCAAACTAAGAGGATTGGCTCTATTCCCAAGGCTCTGATCAATCTGGACTCTGGAGAACTCCTAGATACCGTCTATCTTCGATCCCTCATCCGATCAGTCGAGAATATCTTCTTATCTGGGATTTTTGGGAAATCCTGGATAAGTCCTGCGTATCTTGTAAATACCTGGGAGGTCCCTGTGAGTTTCTAGAATTCCTAACAACTCATTTTCAGGTTGGGTACTAACAGTAGCCCCTCAGCGACGCTTCTTGCAAGGCATGAAGGGTCGTCGATTAAGAAAAGGAATCGATCTGAAACATGAGTTCCAAATCAAGAGAGGAGTGAGAAAAGGGGTGACCAGGTTGGTCAAGCGGCTGAACCTTCGCCAGGCTACCTACGTATCCAAAAGGAATCAATCCGGTCTTAGTTTGAGAACTGGGTAAGAAAGAAACGAGACATTGTCTTTCACTGATAAACAAACATTCATAAAGCAATAAAGTCGCGTGGACCCTACTGGGGAAAAAGGAAAAAAAATGAGACATCAGCCTACTGTTGGGGATAACAATCCAACAGGCACTATCCTGTATGAAGACCGAACATTCGTTAGAAGAAATGAGACATCAGACTCCGGCTGGGGATAACGATCCTACGGAAACTATCATGCATGAAGACCGAGATAAAGCCGTTATAAATGGACTCTATTGGGGAAAGGAGGTGAGGCCATACGCACGGTACGACAAAAAGTTTTAAGAATCAAGAACAGAATTTTGGGATGGATTCTAACTTCCTATAGAGCGCGCGTAATCGAATAATTTCTCGATAAACTATGTACTTAGAGAGGTATATTCCTCAATATTGCAGAATTCAGTAACTGGTAATGCCGATTGAATAGAGCTCGCATGGGTTACGCCAATAACTTTCTCAACATGAAGGGTTTATGGACGTTTCCCACCTTCAATTATAATTTTTTAGGGTTTATGGATGTTTCTGACCTCCAATTATAAATTGATTTAGTTATTATTTTTACGACGGTTTCCTTAATCCGCCTTCAGATTTATGGACGTTTCCCACCTCCAATCATAATTTTTAGGGTTTATGGACGTTTCCCACCTTCCATTATAGATTGCTTTGGTAATTTCTAGAGGTCTTCCGGACCCTTTTTATTAGTTTACGCGGTCTTCTGGACCGGATTTGGTAGTTTACGCGGTCTTCCAGACCGGATTTGGTAGTTTACGCTGTCTTCCAGACCGAATTTGGTGGTTTACGCGGTCTTCCAGACTGGATTTGGTAGTTTACGCGGTCTTCCAGACCGAATTTGGTGGTTTACGCGGTCTTCCAGACCGGATTTGGTGTTTACGCGGTCTTCCGGACCGGATTTGGTTAAATTTTGGCTAAGAGTGCTAATTTTGGGTAAAAAGCAAGCTGGAGGGGCTATATTGTAAATCCTGGCGCCTGGGGGAATAAGTGGCCGCGTGGCCAGTCTTCTGATTGGCTAGATTTTGTATACGAGGATCGCTTGTGGGCGCGCGAGATGGAGGGCTGAGATCGTTCCACGTCGCCTGGAAACACTGGCCGCGCGGCTAGTCTGTTCGTTGGACAGACCCTACAAACAGCCGCCGGCTGTTGCTTTCTTCTTTCACTTTCTTCATCTTCTTGCTGGATTTTAGAGAGAAAAGAGAGATTTTTTAGAGATTTTTTATATTTGCGTGATGGATTTTCAGTATCTTTTTGGCGCGGAGCAACCTTATGGACAGGGTGAAGGTGCGGGGTAACATTTTGAACAAGGTTGAGGTGCAGAGCTACCTCACCACGAGCAGTAAATGGAGCAGCGGGGCTGGATGCCTGCGAGGAATTATCATCCTGATGAATGGAATTTCACTATGGGTCAACACTTCGAGCTTTACGTGGGCACGAACAAGCATTGGTCTGGCGGGAACTTGATGGAGACGAAGGAGGTAGAAATCTCGCTTTTTATCGCTTTTGGGTATTTTATGTCTTTTATTTATACTGGTAGTATTATTTTGAGACTGCATTAAATACCGTTTGTAGATTATTTAATTTCTGAGATTGTTGATTATTTTGGGGACGGCCCACGTACGCACAATTTAATAAATAAAACATACATGAATGCTTTAAATATAACACCTAACACAGAGTTGGTATTTAATTGCTAGTCGGTAACGTACCTTTGATGTGTTTACCTGCAGAGAATGAAATCTCGGGGGTCTACCAAGTTAGTAGCAGAGGTGTGGAGAATGTTGCCACTGGGAGGTGTTGTGCGGGAGAGGATCCGAGCTTTGGGATTTTGTCCATTCTTTAAGGCTGTACAGGCTATTGGCGGGACCCAGAAGGTGATGGGTCTGGTAGAGACCATGAGAGAGTATTGGTGGGATACCACCCACATGTTCCATTTTAGTTGGGGAGAGGTTACTATTACTCCAACCAACTTTGCCGCTATTACTGGGTTATAGTTCACTGACGTGAACCTGCCATTTGATGAGACTTTGTTTGAGGACCCACACCGCCAGGCTTGATCTGATAGGGATGCCGTTGGGTAAAGGTGTGAAGGGAAACGGCTTTGAGACGGGCCGTCTGAGGACCTTGTTGGAGGGAGCCATTCATAGATTTGTTGAGGGCATCAGCGACACAAATTGTCTAGTGCGAGCCTTTTTGTGGTACAGCTTGTCACAGACCTTGTGCCCGAGTGCAAGGACATTTTGTCGGTTTTCTCAGTTGGGTGCTCTAGCTGATCTGGAGCGGGCGAGTCAGGTCTCTTGGGGCGAAGCCGGACTGGCAGAGATGTATAGAGCCCTTGACTTTTGTTCAAGGTCAAGTACCTTATTCTTTGATTTCTTTCAGTTCGCTTTTGAGGTACGTTTCGGACTTGCTTCTTTTATGCCATAACTGTCCTCTGTTTAGAACTGCGTAGACTGAAATGATGTATCTTTCCACAACTTTGGGTCTACGAGTTGTTCCATATTTCTCCCTTTGGTGTGCAGGGGGTTAGGGAGGTACCGGTCATGAGGTTCTGGGTGTAGAGGAACCGGTTGGAGGGCCGAGGCAAGGCCAGGAAGACTCCTGATTTGGGAATCTTTGCCTCGAGGTTGAGTGGTCCGCTGCATGAGGACTTTCAGTTCTTCCCTTTTTTGAATCTTGTGTTGCCAGGGGTCGATCTTACTTAAGAGTTCACTGCTTCCCGCTGCTTCTTGGTAGGGTTAACTGGGGATACCATGTATCTTGGCGAGAGAGTCTGACGGTAGCATGGTAGACATCCTATGGTGTAGGCCCAAGTGAGCCACCGAGGGATATATTGTACCCGGCTAGGCTCCGGGCGAGGAGAGATTATTTTGTAAGGACTCCGGCTAGCCTTTACCAGAGTGGTGCTGATTATGCTTGGTATGTGGAGCATGTATTGGTGAGCCCGCAGGTGGTGGCGAGGAGGAAGGCAGGTGGCTACCCGGCTAGTTCTAGTAGGGGGATAGAAATGCCATGGATATGTCGCGGTTTCTAGACATTGTTAGGGTGCAGCGGGGAGGCGTCGCTGTTGACTTTAATCTGACTCTGACTGAGGTTGATGAGGTTACCGGGCCCAGCTTCCTCCACTTGGAGATATGGTATATTACCCTTTTTATTTATGTTTTTCACACACATATTTTCAGACTTGTATCATGATCATGCTTATCTGTCCCAGGTGACTCGGGAGGCTTACATCCGCTCTGTCCGCCGGGGCAACATTTTTGAGTGTTTGTTCAGGAGTTTAGCCGCCGCTTGCACTTGCCTCCAGGAGGATGTGGTGGTGCCGCTGCACAGAGAGAGAACACCCACGGAGGCTGCTTCCTCGTCTCGTGCCCACAGGAGGTCTGTCAGAGGTAGAGGCTCGGGAGCCAGTGGATCCCACTATGTGCAACAGTGGGGTTATGGCGATGATGATGATGATGCTGATGCTGATGCTGATGATGATGAGGAGGAGGTTGAGATTGAGGATGATTCGGACTAGATATAGTCTTTGTTTCCTGCATTTGTTAAAAGAGAGAGGGAGAGGACAACAAACAAATAATATATGTACACTATTTTATTTGCTTTTGTATATATTTTAATTAGTATTTTATTTACATGTCTTTACATTTAGTACAATGCATGAGCGTTAAGGGTAAAATAGGGATTATACACATTGTCAGGTAATTCCACCCTACTTATCGGACCTCTTTTGTGACTTGTAATCTTCAACAATGTCTGAAATGGGTTCATTCCGGTGCTTGATGAAGGTGGGCCCGCAAATCTGCTGGTAATGACTGAAGTGGTCGTGTGGTCAGATATCCGGCAAGACTGGCCGCGCGGCTAATCCCTGATCTGACACTTTTTTGTCAGATTTTTCCTTCAATGATCACGACTTGAACTCCCAACTCTATTTTATAGCATACTGCGCAGACAGTCGAGACAAACAGCAATTATCTCTTCTTTTGCTCTAGATTTCAACCTTTTTGCGTTCTTCTGATGAATAGACACCCTAGGATTTCTGAAGAGAGACAACGCTACATTATCAAGAATTTGAAGATATGGGTCCAGAAGCTTTCCAAGATGACTCGTGCATCCTTTGATAGGAGATTCAGGATCAAGTGTCTTTGGTCCCTGTTCAGGTGATTCGTGCTGCTGCTAAGTTCTGGGACACTGAGAATCATGTCTTCAACTTCTCTTATAATGAAATCACCCCAACGTATGAAGACTTTGTGGCTCTTTGTGGTGGGAGAGTAACAGACAGGGTAGCCATGCCACAGTATCAAGTTACTCCAGAAATTCGAGTTTCCAAACTGTTGAGGATTTCTCTTGAAGAGGCTAGAGGCTTATTTTTGGACAATGACGTTGATATATGTGGGCTTCCCATCAAGTTTATTAATATTAGGCTTATTTTTGGACAATGACGTTGATATCTATGGGCTTCCCATCAGGTTTATTAATTGTACGGTGGAGTCTGACACGGCTTTGGGTTGTTTAGTACTTTGTCTATTTGCATCGGCACTATTTCCACCTTATGTAGGAGTGGCTTCGATGGGTTGTCTTGACATGGTGGATCAGGCTTGGGCTAATCGCAGTATTATCCCTTGCTTGCTTGGGGAGACTTTGCACGGTATCGGGGAGTTGGCCTTAGGA
Source organism: Campanula takesimana (assembly GCA_026119855.1). Lineage (NCBI taxonomy): Eukaryota > Viridiplantae > Streptophyta > Magnoliopsida > Asterales > Campanulaceae > Campanula > Campanula takesimana. The sequence continues at coordinate 325,041 of JAOWBW010000151.1, read as the reverse complement.
TCTCTCAAGATGACCAAAGGGAGTACCCGATTGCTATCCTTGTGGTTGCATGAGAGATTAAGAGTGTTGGAGGATCCCGTCGGACCAGTGTCATCTTGGGTTTGTCAGAGTAGGTGAATAAGGGATCCATTTCCAGGGATGACTCAGTCTGCATGGGTGATGTATCTGGCACAGATGAGTACGACTCATATTAAATGGATAGTACCTCATTGGGGAGTTATCAGTGCACGGTGGGCTCAAGGTGAGCTTTGCATGATTCAAGCTCCTGCCTTTGATGAGACCACTTACTATTATGGAGTGCGGGTGTGCTGGCAGTACGGGATGTCTCAGATTATACCTTCTTCGTGGGATGAGACTTGCAGTAGGGTTAGTGCCAGGATACTCCCTATGAATGCTGGGGTTGCAGTGATCTTGGAGCAGTGTTGGTCTTATGCTTACATGCCCAGAAGCTTCTGTATACAGCGACCTTATGACACACTTCTGTCTCGAGAATAGACTGGTAACAGACGACTTTGGGGAATATAAGACAGACTCTGAAATGACTGAGACGTAGGGTGGTGATCCCTTATGTCTTGAGTAGACGTTTGAGGAGAGAAGAGACTGTGAAACGTGAAGTGGAGACTGAGTTAACTCAACTAGCACCTCTTGAGAGGAAAAGAAAGAAGGAAGGCCCAACGGGGGTGACTCATCTTAGGAAGGATTTATTTGAGGATCCAACTAGAAAGGCTAGACGCGGACGAATACAAGAAGCCAAAGAAGGAAGAGGAAGAGGAGGAGGAGGAGTGACTCCGAGTATCCAACCACAGTCATTGCAGACACATAGTTTAGGTTTTAGTTTGTTTTAGTTTATTTAAATTTCACAGCAGGTTATTTATTCATAGGTTCTTTCGAGCTTAGACTTATCAAATAAATGTTAGCGTGTAGTGACTTGTGGAAATAGAGATTTTTCTTTAGTTATAAACAGATTGTTTGATTTATTGAATTTGCTCAAACCAGATTTGGATTTTTATTTATTTTTGAGACCGCACCTTTGAAGGTTGCCTATGTTCCCCTTTTACAAGTAGGGCTAAGGGGCTCAGGTCACCGTAGTTCATTTCTGATTGTAGAAAAAGGAAGATAGAAGGGGGGAAGTAAAGAGAATACGATTTTTTTTTCTTTTTTTTTTACAAGGGGGATGGCCGTTGTAGAAGACCGTTTGATGGAGAGTACTGCTGGTGGAGAGTATCGCTTGATGGAGAGAGACTGCTTGTGGAGAAGGACCTTTTGTGGAAAAGGACCGTAGTGGTCATTTGGAGATTGTAGACCTTGACTAGGAGGAGGCCATTGTCGTCCGGGTATACCCAATCTTCATTTTGTTTGGTTAAGCGACCCGTCACGATGAGTAGTCAGATCCTTTCTTTCAACTCTTGACAGTCATCAGTACTATGCCCTTCATTATGGTGATAAGAACACATTCTATTTGGTTAGGAAATCTACAGTGTCGGAGTAGGACCATATTCTTGTATCGGCTGTAGTTTACCGATTTTCTTCAGTGCTTTGAACATGAGGCCCAAAGGTAGGTCCGAGCTTATGCAGTGTCAGAAAAGGATGTGGGCTCCATTCTGTGACTCGAACCTCCTGTGTGGCGGTCGTAAGGATGGGGTATTTACTATGTGGCTCTTTAGTTGAGTTAGAGCCAATTCGCATTTCTGATTCTAAACATTTTCTGAACAATCTTGAATTCTTTAAGGACCGGGTCTCCTGCCGTCGTGAGGTGACTGATATAGTGCAGTAGACCTATAAGTTTGATCATTTCACTTTCTTGGCGAGGGGTGACATTTTTATCAGCTATCTGATCTTGTCGGTATCGTCTTCAAACATCTGTCCCAGTCTGTACCCTATAACCTTTGTCTGAATTGTACCAAATCTGCACCTATTTCAGTTAAGGGGAACTTTCTGCCTTCTCAGAATGTTGAAGATCTTCCTCAAATCCTCAATGTGTCGGCCGTAATGTCTCTTTGAATGTATCACCAGGTCATCTACGTAGACGTCTGAATCTGTTGATGTTGTCTCTGGCACGTAGTAAGAGATACCAATGCCTTTCCATTCCAGGAATTGATTGGCGTGAAAATAGGTACCCCATGGAGCTTGAAAGACTGACTTCTCGTCTGTCTGTACCACGCTGGGTATCCGGTTTTTACCGGAGAAACCTTCGAGGAATGATCGAACTTCTCTGTCTTCGGCAGCTTCTAGCAGTTAGTCTATGTCAAAGGGAGGGAACCTATGTTTAGGGCTCATCTCGTCGAGACTCATGATGTCTATGTGAACCGTCACCTTCCTTTTGTACTTCTTTGCGGAGATAATATTGAGCAACCACTTTGGCCAACATACGAACTTGATGAAGTCTCTCTGTAGCAGTTTCTCTATTTCCATCGCCATGCGAGGTGACCAATCGGGCTTTACTGGACGCAGTACTTTCTCCACTAACCTAATTCCCGGTGTTGTCGTTTGTTCCCAATCACTGTCTGGCACGTTGTCACAAGACCATGCAAAGATGTCTTCATATTCTCTGAGTAACTTGATCAGCGTTTCTCGCTCTTCTCCTTGAAAGAAGCTCCCAATCTGAGTCCACTTCGGCTTGTCTTGTCTTCACAGATTCACACATGTTAACACCTCATCGGCAGCTTGGGCTCGATTTTCCCTTTGATTGATAACCTGCTCTGAGATTTCTCAGATATATTTGTCATTTAGTTCGTTTGTGTCTGTCTCTTTTAATGAATCGTTATTAACTATTTGTATATCATTAGATTGATTAGTCAATTTATCATTTATAAGAGTGGCTATAGCGGGATACTCGGAAAGATCGAGACTTTCAATTAATGCACGAGGAAAGACAGTGTTTCCAATTACATTGTAGTCTTTTGACTTAAGGTCACTAGATTTAGACTGTGACACGAACTCGTATGTGAGATTGGGGGACCTAACTGACCTCAGGGGAACTGACTTTCTAGGGGATGATATGACCAGCCCCAGATTCTCGATAGCAGTAGTCATAGACCCACTTTCAATAACAGCCACGATATCCTCTTCTAAGCTCAAGTGTTGGAACAAATCTTGGCCGTCCCACGCTTCTGTTTCCTTGTTTTCACCGACTAGAGGCTCATCGAGTGACATGAATTCTGTATCGTAAGTCAGGTCTTTGTTCACCATGATACAGTATTCGTTCTGAAATTTAGTAATTCTGCTAGCGGTCTTTCGGGGTTCCATGTACCTTAGCTTTATATTGGCCCAATCAAACTCGACATCTCTAAAGATTTTAAAACCCTTTTGTAGTTTCCAGTTATGGTCGAACCATGGTTCTGCGACCTCGAAGTTTGAAAGCTGTTCACCTTCTTTGACATAGTAACTATTGAGAGAAAGGTGATAGGGTTTCATGTCTGACTTCTTGTAAGGGAGTTTCTTCTTCTTGAGTACCTCCATCTGCTCTCGCTTTTCCTTGTCAGCGGGAGTAAGTGTGTACCCTAGCCCAAACAGGCCTATGTGGTCTAATTCTTTAGTCAAGTGTGTGGGACCTTGTAAGTTCTTACCTAGCCCCAGCCCCGGTATAAAGCCCATGTTTCGAAGTATTTTGTAGACGGGTAACACTTTATCAGAAGTTCTGGTGAGATCGTCATCACATATCTGAGCTTGTGCCACTATTTCGAACCCACTGAAGAGTCTCCGGTCGTCCTCATGCTGAATTTGTAATACGGGTACCCCCTTTATGTCGGTGCCTTGTGCTGTGACTAGGTCGCTGTAGATAACTGTTACCTCATTCCTTGACTGGAATTTGACATTGATGCAAGGAGGATGGAATAGCATTAGATTTATGGAGCTAAGGGGGTCCTAGCAGGATGGTGAAGGTGGACGGTATGTCGATCACTTGGAAATCTGTAGACAGAGTTTGCGTCGCCACGGAGATGGACAGAGTAACAATTCCCAATACCGATCTGCATGTAGAGTCATAGGCTTTGATCGTCTGCTTGGAGGGCCTTAGGCTAGTTGGGTCTACACCCACTACATCCATCATTCGTGATGGTAGTACATTTATGGCGGATCCGTTATCGATAAAGGCTCGAGGGATTTGCTTCCCACTGATTTCGATTGTAATGTGCAGAGGTTCATTATGATCGATGCCAAATGGGGGTTCATCGAGCTCTGAGAAAGTGATAATGTTCCCAAATTGAACATTGCCGATCATTTGTGTGACTTTCTCAGGAGTGGTGTCTGATGGGACCATAGTAGCGGCCAAGTTATTCTTGAGCATTTGACGGTGGGCTAGAGATGAGGTGAGCAAAGACTAGAGAGAGATGTGAGATTGAGTTTGCTTGAGTTGCATGAGGATGGGGTCCTCATTCTCAGGGTCTTCTTGCTCTGACTCTTTGGTGAAGACTTTCTTTGTACCTTTGGGGTCTGACTGATAGATCTGTCCGGACCTTGTGAGTAGGTTGATTTCTGCTTGTGTGTCGTATGGAGACTGTGGCATCTTTGCGGATTCTAGGAGGATTTCGGTGATAGACAATGGTGGAGATTTAAGTGGACCGGAGTCGTAATCTCCTAGAAGGGAGGCTTCTAAAGATAGTTCATCTAATGACAGCATATAACAAGAATAATTACTATCATTGATAAATTTTTAAGTACAACCTATCTCATCATCACAAAATGATTCGGAGTCTGCCATAATAGGTTCGGCCAGATCACCGATATTTGTTTCTACACAATACTTGTCTAAATTATCGATGGGGTTCTCGATGGAGCCATTATGGATCAACCTCTGAATTGACATTTTCAAAGCAGTGCATTCTTCGGTAGTATGACCGGTGATCTCATGATAGTTGCAGTACTTTCCGGGGTTGTTCCCGGAGAATGGTATGCTGACACGCCCCCAGGTCCCGGGATCCCCTAATAGAACCTCGAACCCGGTGGGAGTGACTAACGAGGAACAAGAAACTTAACAAGAAACTGGATGACATCTGTCTATAACAAACTGACATGATATATATATTCAAGAGTAAGGAGCTATACTAGCTCACAACACGAGTTCTAGACAAGAAAATTAAAACCAAACTTATTTACATACAGCGGAAGATATGCCTAGCACATAAGCTGGCATCAAGAGTACTATACAAGATGTCTAGTGACAACAAGAACTGAACAAGACTGTCTACCCCAAAATAAGGAGTTACAAAACCCATAATACATCGTCCTCACCAAATGTAAAAGGACACAAGCCCCAAAATAATCACGACCTGCATAGTAAGCTCCCAGCTATGTCGAGCCTCACTGCGCACTATCCTTCCTTTGATCTAAGGAAAGCAATTAAACAAGAAACGGGGTGAGATAAATCTCAGTAAGCTATTAGATGCAACTACATGACATGTTATCATGGAATTCAAGTAAATACTCAAGTAATCATGTATCAAGTATCATCAAGTAACAAGTATATGAGAGGCTAAGCCACTCATCAAGTAGCACATAAGGCTAAACAAGCAATCTATAAAGGATATTGCTTCCTTCCTTATTCCTCCCAAGAATACCATTGTTGTCGTAGCTTGTATTACTTTGACAATCACGATCAATAACAAGAAACTGATTATTCAGTATATATCAGAAGACCCGGTAACCAGTGTCATTCCCAAGATCAAGACTCACGAGGTGTTCAAGAGTTTAGCATTCACTTAAGTCAGGCGTATTGCTCCAACCAAGGAAGCTATGCCCTTACTATGGCCGGTAGTAAGGGGTCAAGCGCAAATACATAGGGACCCGATTGTCACTTAAGCCCCAGCTCTCGCGACAAGCGTGAACCTATATATTTCCGAACAAGCAAGGAGAACCAGCTGGACTCACACAAGAATGTACAGGTAGATATTTACTTGAACTACGGGAGAAGAACTAATCCAAAAGTAGTGGACTAGCTCAACAAGGAACATGCTTCAAGTAATCAAGAAGTCACCTTGTTATCAAGCAACTATATGCAATGTTTGCACATACACATCAAGAACATGTCTCATACAAGTTAGTACTTGTTCATAGAACTTTCAAGTTCACTACCATACATATGTATTGGTGTCAAGTCAAGTACAAGATTTTATTATCTTATATTCAAGTCTTAATCCAATTCTTTGGATGTTCAAGTCACGTACAAGATTTTATGGTCTTATACTTCAAGTTATAACTCCAATCTTTGGACATTCAAGCATGTATAAGAGTTATACATGTACTCTTACAAAATCCCAATCCTATTCTTAGGATGTTCAAGTCTAAAACTTTGTTCTAATGCCCCTAAGGTGCACAATCATTGGATTCAAAACAAGTATAACACATTAGTGCTTGTTCATAGCACTTTCAAGACATAAAGAAGAGTTACTACTCTTATAATTAAGTTCTCATTTGAGTTCTTTAAGTGTTCATGTTCAAGACTAAGTTCTAATGACCCAAAAGGTACATATACACTTGCTAGGACATCTTATACGAAGGCTCTATGCCTTAGGAGGGATAAGCTTTCAATTTAATTTAGATTTAAAACACTTTAGTTGGAACAGGGGACCGGGCGGGCGCCTAAGGTAGACCGGGCGGGCGCTCATTGAAACACTTTTGAAACCCAAAACTTCTGGCCAAATGGGCGGGCGCCTGGAGGACCACCAGGCGGGCGCTCGGTGCAATTTTCAGCAATCACAAAATTTCTTTCCAGGCCTAAATTTCTCCGTTCCAAGCGTAGGAGTAACTTTTTACTAACATTTTAACAAATCCAAAAAGTGCATAACAACTTATTTCAAGTTCTTTCATAATTTTACCCAGTAGGATATACTCCCTTTGTCCCAAAATTACAAGTATCACAAAAATCACCCCAAACACAAAATTAACATTCACAAGTATCAGGAATAACATTTATGCATGTTATTACAAGCAAGGGGGAGCTAATAACTTACCTAGTCAAAAATCAAAGTTACCCAAATAAATTTCTGATCGGCCTGGAACGCTCTATTCAATGCCACGAATATTTATTCGGGATCAGAATAAAGAACAGAGGGATAATTAAACTCGAGGAGTCGAGAATAGGGTAAAACCCTAACCCTAACTTTGAAACAGAGGAAACAACGAGAAGAAAGTTTGGGAAAGAATGCCTTTCTCAGGCAAAAACAAGTTGATATACATTCAACTTTCCAAGAATGACACCTAGGCCCCTCAAGTTTAACTTTTAACAAAAAGGCCCCTAAAGTTAAATTTTCACAAATGACCCAAAAGTCAAAACTAAACATTTAACCACCTTAATATTTTAAAGCAGTTAAGAAATTAACCCAAGTAAAACTAGCACATAATATGCAAGTTCAAGAATTTAACAAGTAAGTCAATTATTTAACAAGAAATAGGATGGGCGTTACATCCTCCCCACCTTAAAGAAAATTCGCCCACGAATTTACTTACCAAAGTTTTCAAGTAAGCTCGGGTATTTATCTCGCATCTCTTTCTCGGTTTCCCAAGTAGCCTGTTCTATTTCATGATTCCTCCAAAGGACCTTTACAATAGGAATCCTTTTGGTACGCAAGACTTGCTCTTTCCAGTCAAGAATTTCAACAGGTTGTTCCTCATAAGACAAATCAGGCTGAAATGGAATAGCCTCGTACTCAAGAACATGTGATTCATCTGCCATATACTTGCGAAGCATAGATACATGGAACACATCATGAATACCAGATAAAGAAGGTGGTAAAGCCACTCTATAAGCCAACTTCCCAACTCTTTCAAGAATTTCAAATGGACCGATATAACGAGGAGATAACTTTCCTTTCTTCCCAAATCTATTTATACCTCTACGAGGAGAGACCTTCAAGAATACAAAGTCACCTACCTGGAATTCAAGATCCCTTCTACGATGATCAGCATAACTCTTTTGTCTACTCTGAGCTGTGCGCAATCTATCTCGAATGAGTTTCACACTCTCAACTGATTGTTGAACCACTTCAGGACCCAAGAGTCTAGCTTCTCCCACTTCATCCCAGCATATAGGAGATCGACACTTTCTGCCCTAAAGAGCCTCATATGGAGCCATTTCAATGCTAGACTGATAACTGTTGTTATAAGCAAACTCAGCTAAAGGAAGGTGAGTATCCCAACTGCCTTTGAAATCCACAACACAAGCACGTAACATATCCTCGAGAATCTGTATAAGTCTCTCGGATTGCCTATCAGATTGAGGATGAAAAGCTGTACTGAAATTCAATTTAGTACCCATAGCACCCTGAAGAGCCTGCCAGAATCGAGAAGTAAAACGAGGATCTCTGTCAGATACAATACTCACAGGAACTCCATGAAGTCGAACAATCTCCTGAACATACAAAGATGCCAACTGAGACAATGAATATCCCATGGAAACAGACAAGAAGTGAACTGATTTAGTCAACCTGTCCACTATAACCCAAACAGCATCATGGCCTCGTCTGGTACGTGGCAAACCAGTCACAAAATCCATCGTGATATGCTCCCATTTCCACTCTGGAATTTCTAATGGTTGCAACAAACCTGCTGGACGTTGATGTTCCACTTTTACTTGTTGACAAGTCAAACATTTGGATACATACTCAGCAATTTCTCTTTTCATATTGTTCCACCAGAATTGTTTCTTCAAGTCTTGGTACATTTTAGTACTTCCAGGATGAATAGTATACTTGGTTTTGTGAGCCTTTTCAAGAACTTTCTTCTTAATCTCAAGATCAACTGGAATAAAAAATCTGCCTCGAAAGGTAAGAATTCCATCACTATTGAAAGAAAAATCTGGTTGCTTTCCTTCATTCATTCCACTAATAATTTTCTGTAATTCAGAATCAGTTACCTGAGCTTCTTTGATCTGTTTGAGTAAGTCTGAAGTAGCCTTTATATTATCAATGATAATTCCATGTCTAGATTCACAAGGACTCCAAACACACAAGTCTTCTAACAATTTCCATTCACGAATCATCAACCAAGAAATATAAGTCTTTCTGCTCAGTGCATCTGCCACAACATTTGCCTTTCCTGGATGATAAAGGATAGTACAATCATGATCCTTCAATTTCTCCATCCATCTACGTTGCCTCATGTTAAGCTCTTTTTGAGAAAACAAGTACTTCAAGCTTTTATGATCGGTAAAGACTTCAAATTTGGTTCCATATAAGTAATGCCTCCATTTATGCAAAGCACTCTAAATCATGAGTATGATAATTCTTTTCATAAGGAGATAATTTTCGAGAAGCATAAGCTATTACCTTGCCATCTTGCATCATAACACAACCCAATCCTTCTTTAGAAGCATCAGTATAAACCATGAAATTCTCAGAACCACTAGGCAAAGCCAAGACTGGAGCTGTAGTCAAGCGCCTTTTCAACTCTTGAAAACTTGCTTCACATTTGTCATTCCACTCAAAAGAAATAGCTTTTCGAGTCATATTAGTCAATGGAGTAGTAATCTTGGAGAATCCCTCAATGAACCTCCGATAATAACTAGCCAAGCCCAATAAACTACGGATCTCTGTCACTGTAGTTGGCCTCTTCCAGTTTACAACTGCTTCAACTTTGGAAGGATCTACTGCAATACCAGTAGTAGACACAACATGTCCCAAGAATGAAACCTCTTCTAACCAGAAAGCACATTTGCTGAATTTTACAAATAATTGTTTCTCACGAAGAACTTGCAATACTACTCTGAGATGTTGTTCATGCTCAGCCCGTGATTTAGAATACACAAGAATATCATCAATAAATACCACCACGAAACAATCAAGATATGGCTTGAATATACGGTTCATCAAATCCATAAATACAGCTGGAGCATTTGTCAAACCGAATGGCATAACAATAAACTCATAATGCCCATACCTGGTACGGAAAGCTGTCTTTGGTATATCCTCAGATCTGATTTTCAACTGATGATAACCACTTCTCAAGTCAAGCTTCGACTACACTACTGAACCTTGAAGCTAATCAAACAAGTCATCAATATGAGGTAACGGATATTTGTTCTTGATAGTTACCTGATTAAGATCTCTGTAATCAATACACAATCGCAGAGTCCCATCTTTCTTTCTGACAAATAACACTGGTGCACCCCACGGTGATACACTAGGCCTGATGAAGCCCCTTTCAAGCAATTCCTCAAGCTGTGGTTTTAACTCTCTCAACTCAGCTGGAGCCATTCTATAAGGTGCTTTAGAGATTGGTGTTGTACCTGGTAATAACTCAATACAGAACTCAAGCTCTCGATCAGGTGGCATGCTATACTCAGAAGAGAACACATCTGAAAATTCAGACACAACAGGAATATCTTCCATCTTGGGAACAGATAAACTCTGGTCAAGCACACATACGAGATACCCGGCACAACCACGAGATAAAAGTTTTCTAGCTTTTAAAGCAGAAATAACATGTATAGCACATAAAGGCCTATCACCTTTAAAGGTAAAATCAGGCAAACCAGGGATAGAAAAAGTTACTACTTTTCGATAACAATCAACAGATGCATGATGCACATAAATCCAATCCATGCCAAGAATCACGTTAAAGTCCCTTATAGGTAACACGACTAGGTCAGCAAGAAGGGAATGATCACCCACAAGAACCTCACATTTCTTATAAACCTCAGAAGCAAACATGCAATCTCCCATAGGGGAAGATACTTCTAGCACATAAGGCATAGAATCAGGAAGAACATGTAAATGCGACACAAAATGAGATGCCACATAAGAATGAGATGAGACTGGATCTATCAAGACTCGCGCTCTCATACGAGAAAGTAATATAGTACCTCCTATGACCGCAGAAGACTCAGCTACACCCTGCTGATCTAGAGCAAACACTCGACCCTGAACTTTTGGTCGACCCCACTATCTCTCTTGGAACTTGAGGCCTGTTGACTTGTACCCCCCACTTGATTTCCTTTGCCTTTAGGACAATTCCTGACAAAGTGCCCAGTTTCACCACAAGATAAACACTTTCCTTGCTCTAGCCAACACTTGTCTTCTGAATGGCTTTCTTTCAAAAAATAACCACATACTTTCCCGGGACCTTGGACTGTTGTCCTCGAACCAGTTGATACACTACCTTTACTTTCAGTTGGCTGTCAGAATCGACGATCTTGGCGGCTAGATTTACCACCCTTTGAACCAGATCCCTGAGCTTTCTCTGATACATGACCAGTCATGGTTGTTCCCAACTTCACCTTGTGTTCTTCAATGTCATTTTCAATAGTATAAGCCTTCTCCACTGCTTGATGATAACTAGTAAGCTGTAGAGAAAGAAGTTGCTTCCTATACTCAGTCCTCAAGCCCTTCACAAACCTTTGTACCTTCTTGGTTTCATTTGGAACTAAGTGGTCACAATACCTCGCCAATTCTGAGAACTTGGTTGAGTATTGCCCCACTGTCAAGCTTCCCTGCTCCAGATTAAGAAATTCTATCTCTTTTCTGTTCTGGACCACTGTTGGAATAAACTGTGACTTGAATGCTTTAAGAAAATTCTCCCATGTCTGTGGTACCCCTTCCAGTTCCCAGATTTTATTCAACACTTACCACCAATGTTCAGCAGCTTTCTCAAGTTTAAAGGTTGCAAAGGTTACCTTATCACCACTTGCACATCTCAAGGCTGTAAAGATCTTCTCAATACTTTCAATCCACTCCTCTGCCTTCTCAGCATCAAATTCCTCGTCAAAGCTACGAGGTTTCAAATTCAAGAACCTTGTAAGGCGATTAGGATAATCCCAGTCTACATTATCAACCATCTCTTCTTGAGGAGTTATAGATCTCAGCTGATTACTACCACTTGTACCTTCAGAACTCATTGTACCTGTAGGTAAACACTCAGCGTTATTAACGCCCCAAGACTAACCCATACCTAGGCCATAGACCCTATCCAGACTTAGAGCAAACCAAGGTAGCTAAACAGGGTAGCTCTGATACCAACCTGACACACCCCCAGGTCCCGGGATCCCCTAATAGAACCTCGAACCCGGTGGGAGTGACTAACGAGGAACAAGAAACTTAACAAGAAACTGGATGACATCTGTCTATAACAAACTGACATAATATATATACTCAAGAGTAAGGAGCTATACTAGCTCACAACACGAGTTCTAGACAAGAAAATTAAAACCAAACTTATTTACATACAGCGGAAGATATGCCTAGCACATAAGCTGGCATCAAGAGTACTATACAAGATGTCTAGTGACAACAAGAACTGAACAAGACTTTCTACCCCAAAATAAGGAGTTACAAAACCCATAATACATCGTCCTCACCAAATGTAAAAGGACACAAGCCCCAAAATAATCACGACTTGCATAGTAAGCTCCTAGCTATGTCGAGCCTCACTGCTCACTATCCTTCCTTTGATCTAAGGAAAACAATTAAACAAGAAACGGGGTGAGATAAATCTCAGTAAGCTATTAGATGCAACTACATGACATGTTATCATGCAATTCAAGTAAATACTCAAGTAATCATGTATCAAGTATCATCAAGTAACAAGTATATGAGAGGCTAAGCCACTCATCAAGTAGCACATAAGGCTAAACAAGCAAGCTATAAAGGATATTGCTTCCTTCCTTATTCCTCCCAAGAATACCATTGTTGTCGTAGCTTGTATTAGTTTGACAATCACGATCAATAACAAGAAACTGATTATTCAGTATATATCAGAAGACCCGGTAACCAGTGTCATTCCCAAGATCAAGACTCACGAGGTGTTCAAGAGTTTAGCATTCACTTAAGTCAGGCGTATTGCTCCAACCAAGGAAGCTATACCCTTACTATGGCCGGTAGTAAGGGGTCAAGCGCAAATACATAGGGACCCGATTGTCACTTAAGCCCCAGCTCTCGCGACAAGCGTGAACCTATATATTTCCAAACAAGCAAGGAGAACCAGCTGGACTCACACAAGAATGTACAAGTAGATATTTACTTGAACTACGGGAGAAGAACTAATCCAAAAGTAGTGGACTAGCTCAACAAGGAACATGCTTCAAGTAATCAAGAAGTCACCTTGTTATCAAGCAACTATATGCAATGTTTTCACATACACATCAAGAACATGTCTCATACAAGTTAGTACTTGTTCACAGCACTTTCAAGTTCACTACCATACATATGTATTGGTGTCAAGTCAAGTACAAGATTTTATTATCTTATATTCAAGTCTTAATCCAATTCTTTGGATGTTCAAGTCACGTACAAGATTTTATGGTCTTATACTTCAAGTTATAACTCCAATCTTTGGACATTCAAGCATGTATAAGAGTTATACATTTACTCTTACAAAATCCCAATCCTATTCTTAGGATGTTCAAGTCTAAAACTTTGTTCTAATGCCCCTAAGGTGCACAATCATTGGATTCAAAACAAGTATAACACATTAGTGCTTGTTCATAGCACTTTCAAGACATAAAGAAGAGTTACTACTCTTATACTTAAGTTCTCATTTGAGTTCTTTAAGTGTTCATGTTCAAGACTAAGTTCTAATGCCCCAAAAGGTACATATACACTTGCTAGGACATCTTATACGAAGGCTCTATGCCTTAGGAGGGATAAGCTTTCAATTTAATTTAGATTTAAAACACTTTAGTTGGAACAGGGGACCGGGCGGGCGCCTAAGGTAGACCGGGCGGGCGCTCATTGAAATACTTTTGAAACCCAAACTTCTGGCCAAATGGGCGGGCGCCTGGAGGACCACCAGGCGGGCGCTCGGTGCAATTTTCAGCAAACACAAAATTTCTTTCCAGGCCTAAATTTCTCCGTCCCAAGCGTAGGAGTAACTTTTTACTAACATTTTAACAAATCCAAAAAGTGCATAACAACTTATTTCAAGTTCTTTCATCATTTTACCCAGTAGGATATACTCCCTTTGTCCCAAAATTACAAGTATCACAAAAATCACCCAAACACAAAATTAACATTCACAAGTATCAGGAATAACATTTATGCATGTTATTACAAGCAAGGGGGAGCTAATAACTTACCTAGTCAAAAATCAAAGTTACCCAAATAAATTTCTGATCGGCCTGGAACGCTCTATTCAACGCCACGAATATTTATTTGGGATCAGAATCAAGAACAGAGGGATAATTAAACTCGAGGAGTCGAGAATATGGTAAAATCCTAACCCTAACTTTGAAACAGAGGAAACAATGAGAAGAAAGTTTGGGAAAGAATGCCTTTCTCAGGCAAAAACAAGTTGGTATACATTCAACTTTCCAAGAATGACACCTAGGCCCCTCAAGTTTAACTTTTAACAAAAAGGCCCCTAAAGTTAAATTTTCACAAATGACCCAAAAGTCAAAACTAAACATTTAACCACCTTAATATTTTAAAGAAGTTAAGAAATTAACCCAAGTAAAACTATCACATAATATGCAAGTTCAAGAATTTAACAAGTAAGTCAATTATTTAACAAGAAATAGGATGGGCGTTAAATATGCAGTAGGTTTCAGGACTCTTGAGTAGGTCCTTTAATATCAGTAGCTCGAGCATGTTGGTCATAGTAATCCCTAGCCTTCTGAAGGCGTCGGTCATCTCTAAGACATCAATCAGACTTTCTTCAAACTTCTGAGGCACAACTTGCCTTGGATCGGTTATCACTTGGTCAATAATCAATCTTTGTATCACACGCTTTAACTGTTAGCATTCATTGTCGGTATGCCCAGTGATGTTATGGAAATTGCAAAACTTCGTTGGATCACTATTTGGATGAGATTCATAGCCTTTTAACGGTTTAAGTAGCCCCATTCTTGATAAACCACGGAACAAGGAGTTCATATCTAACTGCAGTTGCTTGAAGGCTTCGACCATTTCTAAGATACTGGTATCGTCTCCGGCTATCTCCACCATATTGACATCCATGGCGATGATCTTCTTTGGGTCCGCAATGATGTTGTCTTTGATGAGTTTCTGCATAATCTGTTTGATGGTGAAGCACTCGTTGTTGGTGTGTCCGGACACTCAATGGTAACCACAGAACTTGGACATGTCGCACCCATGCTTGGGCCATTGGAATCCGCGTTCTAAGGGAGTTATCACCCCAATCTTGACTAGTCCTCTGAATTGAGCATTCATGTCTGGCCCCAGTTCGGCGAAGGCATCTACCGTCTCGAGAATGCCGATGTCACCTCCGATGAGATCGACCATGTTGTCGCCACCATTGTTTGGGAGCGGTTTTGCTACGATGTTCAGACCTTTAGGCTTCTTGATATTTCCATCGGCTATGAGCTTTTGGATGACACGCTTGAGTTACATGCAATCATCGGTGGTGTGCCCAATGTACTTGTGATACTTGCAGAACTTGGTTACATCAAGAATAACCTTTTTGTTCAATGGTTCAAAGTTCTCAAGTGGCTTGATCAAGCTCTTCTTCATCAAAACTTTGAACACTCGGCTAGTGGGCATGCCGAAGTCATCAAACTGTTCTTTCTCACGTTGGAAGTTGCTTGTAACTGCTTGAACATCAAAGACGGAGTTGTCTTGAACCTAACTCACGTGACCGGCCACTTCTTTAGCTTTAGGAGCGGTACTTGTCTGAGCTTTATAGCGGAATGAGGTGTTTCCACTTTTGGCAGTCTCTTTAACTACGCCAGCAATGCCGGCTTCGTGTCTGACCCCAGCGTCGACCATCTCTCGCAGATCAAGAAAGTAGCCATTGCCAATTGCTACCCTAAGCTAAGGAAACAAGCACTTGTAGAAGATTTTCTTTTGTTCCTTTTCCTTAGGGGGGTATTGTACCTCCGCTAGCTTATGGTTCCATCTTTTGTGGAAGTCATAGATAGGCTCATCGTGCCTCTGCAAGGTGTTCTCGAGATCAGTGCGGTTGATATGCCAGTCGAGGTTTGACTGGTACTTCTCGCAGAAAGTAGTGGTGATTTGATCCCACGTTTCTCTTTCAGAGGGATCCAAACTTAATAACCAACGGAGAGCAATTCCGTCCAAAGTGGTGTGGAGGACTCGGGCCATTTGTTCGTTGGTGCAGTCTCGGGCTCTCATAGCTAGTACGTAACTGTTGAGATGAGTCTTGGGACATGTAATACCATGGAATGTAGTGACCTTCGTGTTGGGTTTTGTAGTAATATGCGCAGCGGAATTAAGCATTTAAAATTTTCATGAAACCCAAAGCCCATAGATCCATTCATATAATTAAGTCAAATACATGCATAATGAATACTAGAATACTAACCCTTGAAGCCTTTGATTTTGAAACCTTGAATTCGGTGGAGGCTTGAAAGCTTGATCACGAACAGAGCAAGAATCACGAACTTTGAAGATGATAAGTTTCACCCTCTAGCGGTATCTATACCATGAACGAATATCAAGAACACTTGATCTTGGTTGCTAGACCAAATTATGAAACACACTTTCACAATTATAATGACTATAGGGAATTATGAATTCTTGATCTTAGATTCCAAATCACTAATCAAGAATATTGTTCTCTCAATGAACTAGGTTGATCTTCCTTAATGGCTGGTAAAAAGACTTTATATTGGTCCTAGTCCTTAACCCTTAAGGACCTAATATTCCTAAATCCCGTCACCTAATTAAGGAAACAATTTTCTGGCCAAGCAGCTCTGGCACGGTCGTGCCCTAAAACTGGCACGGTCGTGCCAATTGGTGTGAGGCTGACATCCCTTTTCTGATTATTGGCACTATCGTGCTTTATATTCGGCACAGTCGTGCCAAGCACTTTAGCACGATCGTGCCAAGCACTTTAACACGGTCGTACCAGACCAGAAAAACTCATTTTTCCATAATTCCAATTCTGTCCTTTAGGATTCGTTCTATTCGTGTGTGACCCTCTAGGATTACACTAAGTTGGAAATGAGTCCAAACATGAACCCATAAGATATGATTAGGTTCTAGCAAACCATCATACCTACCTAAATAGTGTAACTAGATACAAGTTCGCATTCCATTTAGAACATGTCACAATCCCTTTGTCCACGATGTCATCGAACACAAGTCATGGTCAACAAGGCAACTTGTTTTGTTCAATACTTTTCTCGATCCCGAATATTTTGATAATCCAAATGACATTAATCCAATCAATCCATTTGTGTTTGGCCAAACATTTCATCAACATCATTCCTTCGAGGGGCCCAAGCTTGACATCTCTCCGAAGAGGGACAAATCCAATTAGCTTATTATTCTTTCCTACGTGAATCCGATTATGCCAATCATACCCTTTATAACTACCTGGTTAAAGGTAGCGTTTGAATATGTCAAACATAATCTTCATCAAGTGGAAGACTATAATAACTTCATGTCTAAGGATTCAAATAACATAACTAATTACGACATAGACCATGACATAAATCTCATACAGCGGGTCATGTCCAGTACCTTGTTCCAAACAAGTACCCATAAATCTAACATGATCATCCCATGATCATATAGCCTTTATACTAGTGCTTAACAAGCTCTAGGGACGGAGATTATTATAAGCAAACATGAGCAACAATAATAATCAATACATCTCTTCATTAATATGAATATAAATGATAACACATACAACGTTTAACAAACGTGCCTAGGGCACCAACACCAACAATCTCCCACTTGCTCTAGGCCTAATTTCCTAGGTATCCAATACCCATGGACCTAACATGACCATCATGTTTAGCTTGTGGAAGCCCCTTTGTTAGCGTGTCTGCAACGTTATCATTAATTGGTACTTTGCATATATTTACGTCTCCCTTGTCAACGATTTCTCGAACGATATGGAAAATGCCTAAGTATGTGTTTGGATTTGGGATGTGCCATTGGTTCCTTTGCTTGAGAAATAGCACCATTATTATCACAATAAAGGTCTATTGGATTAGCAATACTAGGAACCATCTCAAGTTCACCAATGAATTTCTTAATCCAAACAATTTTTTTTTGCAGCATCCAATGCAGCAATATACTTAGTTTTAGTTGTAGAATTAGTGACTGTACTCTTCTTGAAACTATTCCAACTTACAGCTCCACTATTCGACATATGAACAAAACCTGATTGCGATCTTCTATCATCTTTGTTGGTTTGGAAGCCTGCATCTGAGATCATCTTCCATACCTCCATAGATCAAAAACGAATCTTTAATCCTTCTCAACTACTTAAGAATCGCTTTTATAGCCATCCAGTGATACTCACTGGGGTCGGATTGATATCTACTCGTCATGCTCCAAGCATTAGATATATCCAGTTTAGTACTTATCATGGCATGGTGGATCTAATTTCCGAAGCAAATGGCATCTCACTCATTTTCTCATGCTCATCTTTTGTCTTAGGACATTGAGTCTTGCTTAGAGAAACTCCATGTATCATTTGGCAACTGTCCTCTCTTAGAATTTTTCATGCGGAATTTTCTAATGACTTTGTCAATGTATGTACTTTGTCTTAAACCAATTAGCTTCCTTGATCTATCTATGTAGATCTTAATGCCAAGGATATATGTGGCTTAATCCATATTCTTCATTCCGAAACACTTTCTTAACCAAATCTTTACAGATTAAAGTGTAGGAATGTCGTTTCCAATGAGAAATATGTCATCCACATATAAGATAAGGAATATCACCATGCTCCCACTAATCTTCTTGTATATACAAGATTCATCTTCGTTCTTGATAAATCCAAACTCTTTGACTTATTCATCAAAACGAAGATTCCAACTCCTAGAAGCTTGCTTCAATCCATCTCATGAATCTGCGCAACTTACATACTTCATTAGAATTTTGTTGACTATCAAAACCTTTAGGTTGTATCCAATACATCCTTAAGTGAGTTCCCGTTAAGGAACGCTGTTTTAACATCCTTTTGTCAAATTTCATATTCCAAATATGAAGATGTGACTATGATAATTCTAGTATGTTCCTTGCTACCCATGTAAGTTTTCTCCAAGAAAACTCAATCTCATCATTTGGTTTTTACACCTTAGGTTAGAATGATCGAGTTCCAAACTTGATTATTATACATGGATTGCATTTTAGATTTTATGACTCCAAGTCATTAATCTAAATATGGAGCAGACACTGCATTTTGATAGGTGGTAATATGTCATTCTCAATGAGCTTTACCTCAATACTTTCTATTTTGAAATATCCAATATTTCTTGTAATAGATTGTATCCTATCATGTATGCAAGTACTTGTATATCTTGAACGGATTTTCACAATCCCTTGTGAAAGTTCGTTCAACTTCCATCATAGGTTAAATACTATTTTTTGGGTCTCGAACCATTCGAGGTATATTTTACTTCCACTGGTTCTTTTAGAGATAAGCAACTTATCTACAAAAGTACCATCATAAGCAACAAATCATTTGTTTCTTATTAGTAAAATAATATCCTCAAGTTTCCTTAGGATATCCCACGAAAATATATTTATTAGATTTAAATGTGAGTGTGTCCCAGACAACTCCTTTCCAAAAGGTCTCACCGTTTTAAATCTTTATGAAAGACAAACCTAATTTTCTTTCACCTTTTAACCTCTTTTGATGGAACTCAAATTAGTGTAATTATAGCGGTTTCAAATACATAACCCGAAAACAAATAATGGAAGATCAATATGACGTTATCATCTAATGAACCCTATCCAATAAGGTTCTTTACCTCCATTCAGACACATCATTCCAAATGGTGTTCTTGGTGGAGTTAATTGTGAAACTATTTCACAACCTTAACGATGACTGTCAAATTCTTGGTTTAATTATTCATCATCATGATCCAATCAGAATCGTTGAATAGTTTTACCAAGTACAACTTAAATTCTCTTTTAGCATTGCTACTTAATGCAACATATACATTAAAATGTATTAGGTCAAGTAAGATATTAGCCTTTTACTAACCCTAGTAAAAGATGTCTTGGTCAGAGTGAATAAGATTTGCATAAATCATATGATTCCAAATCATATGACTTTAAAACTCCGTCCCATGGAATTTTAGATATGCATTTCTCATTTATTTGATCAAAACAATAATGCATAAGGAATTTATTTATTTATGTTATAGCCTCGGTTATTATTTCGTCATTCAAGATTTAGGATATAAGATTTATTTATATGATAACACAATAAAGAAAATCATAATAAATAAAGAACTTTTCTTATTGCAAATAAGAAATAAATATCCTTCATTATCTTATAACAAAATAATATTTTTCTACTTCATAAGTAAAGACACTCCATAAGTGTTCTACGAACAATGTTGCAACTATTGCATCATTACCATTCGTAGATCAATACTTTACTATAAGTAGTCTTTCAATTCATCAATTATTGCACATTTATACAAATGTGAGACCCATATCCGGTATCCAATACCCAATAATTAAAATTATAAAGATTAATTTATAACATAAATGTCCCAAGTGGTAGTCCCACTACCATTCTCTTTTATTGATCATCCAGAATTTTGATTATAATTCTAAATGGTCAATCCAATTGCCACGTTACAAATTGCATCAATTAGAGTTATAATTTTAACCATAATTATTTCCTTTAGACAATGTCTGTCTTTCCTTTCCTTTGGCACTTGCCCTTTCCCTTCATGAACCATGAGCACTGGAGAACCTTTCTCCACGATCTTTATCTCCGCAGTATTAAGCATTTCATGCAACTTTAGAGATTCTTTATCCATTCCAAGCATGTTATAGTTCATCACAAAGTGATTATAACTCTTAGGCAATGAATTTAAGAATGAGATCCGTGGCTTGCTCCAATCCAATTGGACAACCTAGTTTCTCATGATGCTCTACGTAGACTTTATTTTAAGCATGTGAGGTTCCACTTGCTGCCCTTTACTCATTTTGCAATAAGTGAATGCATCAATGGTTTATACCTATCTTGCTTAGATTTCTCTTAAAACATGTCTCTTAACTCCACGCTTATCTAATAAGCTTCCACAAGTTCCAAACTTTGTAGGAGTTTTGAGCACATAATCGCGAGCATGAGACAACTCACATCCCTAGAATCATACTCATGTTTCTTGTGATTGTCTCCTCCGCCCTAGGGGCATTGGCTTTGGTTTCCTTTAGGAATAGTCCTATCAAGAATGTACAATCCTTCTTTTGCCTTAGAACGATTTTTAGGCTCAGGATCCAATCCATGAAGTTTGTACCATTCTCTTGAAACTTATCCTTATCCAGGATTGATCGCAACGAAGTTAGTTGTCATAATCTACAACTCATGCAAAATTTCCAAAATTTTACAAGTACCAATCTCATTAAAGAGATAAATAATGTATTTTTTTCAAAAAAATACTCTCACTAAATTATATAACCTTCTTTATACATCCAATGTATAATATAATTTAAATGGGCTAAGATCCAACTTTAATTTAATTTCAAGTCCACTAAGACGGATTACACAAAATCAAATTAATTATGTAGACAACCCTGTCAATCATATCCCATATCTTAGATCTTTTTTCTGAGATTCTTTTGAGATTGGGCTAAGATCCAACTTTAATTTAATTTCAAGTCCGCTAAGGCGGATTACACAAAATCAAATTAATTAGGTAGACAATCATGTCAATCATATCCCATATGATTCTTAGAGATCCAATTTCAAAATCATGTTTAATCTCATCTTTGCCTAGGCCCAAAACTGTTTTGACGCCTAATTAAGTCCAACCATTTTAAACGTATAGTTATTGTGCGTCGCTAGGACGAACCCACATTAAAGTCACCCATGTCCTAACGAGTGTTTTAATCATGGCGTGGCGAAAAATACTTAAAACTTTCTTGAAGGTTTTATCTCCTTATAGCATACAACATATTTATGAGCACATAAGATAAACATGTTACCCATCAAGTTTAGCCACTAACTTAATCATCATTAATTTAAGCATAATATTTATGTGTCATTAGTTTCTCTATAATTATGAGGATGAGACTATTTGAACTTTGGTTATCATCTCCAAATCAAGACAACAAGAAGTGCGGCCGAACTAAGCCATAAGGCAACCACAATTCCGCACTAATTCAAGAAACCAAGAAAGTAGTCCATGTGGCCGAAAACTAAGTAATAGATGGTCTCGATAAACGTAGGCCAATTGCAACCACAATTCCACATGGATATCTAAACTTGAATCAAGAACTTACTTTCTCAATTTTAGCAATTATGAACTCTTCATAATTCTAACTTCATTTTATCTTTGAATCTTTGATTGCGATCAAGTTTGGGAAACACAATCTCGATGAACGTAGATTAGCCATCCAAACCTTAATCCAATCTCAGAATCACAAGACTAAAATAAATAGGAAAATTAAACCCTAAGATCCACACCCAAACCCTAGCACAAGCCCCCAAACCGGAACCCTAGGTCCGGCCGGGTCTCTTCTTGGGTCCGGTCGGATCCCTCTGAAAATTCCAAATTATAAAGTTCCAAAATTTATCTCAAAATTGTATTTCCCGATTCAATTAGGATTTGGTGTTCTTGGTGATCCAATCACCATGATCATCAAAACCTTGAATGAACAATTCATGAATCCCTAGATTATCAAAGCTTTGATCCAATCAAAAATTTGATAACCCAAACAATTTTAAATCCACCATAATTTTTTATTGCGATTGGATAGTGCGATTAAAGTTTATAAAACAATAAACATTAAATCATATAACACATAAACATCATAATCTCAATATTCATATCATGCTAGGCACATAAACAAGCAATTTATATACACACAACATGATCTAGTATTGAAATAATCAACATGAACGGGGCTCTGATACCACTGTTGGGTTTTGTAGTAACATACGCAGCGGAATTAAGCATTTAAAATTTTCATGAAACCCAAAGCCCATAGATCCATTCATATGATTAAATCAAATACATTCATAATGAATACTAGAATACTAACCCTTGAAGCCTTTGATTTTGCAACCTTGAATTCGGTGGAGGCTTGAAAGCTTGATCACGAACAGAGCAAGAATCACGAACTTTGAAGATGATAAGTTTCACCCTTTAGCGGTATCCACACCACGAATAAATATCAAGATCACTTGATCTTTGTTGCTAGACCAAATTATGAAGCACTCTTTCACAATTATAATGACAATATGGAATTATGAATTCTTGATCTTAGATTCCAAATCACTAATCAAGAATATTGTTCTCTCAATGAACTAGGTTGATCTTCCTTAATGGCTAGTGAAAAAGACTTTATATAGGTCCTAGTCCTTAACCCTTAAGGACCTAGGATTCCTAAATCCCGTCACACAATTAAGGAAACAATTTGTAGATACCCCGAGGGACCACGGCTTGGCTAGAGCGCGTGAATTAACCTAGGATGTCTACTTGATTTTAAGAGTCGCCACCTATGTTTTAGAGGAACATAAGAAAAACCTAAAAAGAGCCAATTTTATATACAAAACCAGAGATTCGGGAAAAGATGGGTTCGAGGGTTAGGTGACGGAGTGGGAAGTACTTAAACACCCACTCCGCCCCGCTTACGCGGGTCTTGCTACTTTTGGTGTTCTAGTGCTAATGTCCTTCAATTTATTGATATAAAAAATGTGCTAACAATTGAGATGAGAATAAAAGGGGAAATAAAAAGAATGATTTTATTAATTAATTTATGCTAAAAGATTACATGTTGAATATGCTAAACAATTACATAAGAAATGAAATGGAATTTAATTAGTGTTTGTAATGTTGGAATGTAACCGTGACCAAACTTCAATAGTGAAGTGGCCTTTTGGTTGTATTCCTTTTATGGAGATTGCATACTAGTAAGACATAAATAAAAGACAAAGAGAAAAGTTGTACCTTTAGAAAAGAAAACTTGAAACCTTGACTTGAAAGTGGAGTTGTTGTAGAGAAATGGTTGTGTAGAACTTTGTGTAGAGTTTTGTTGTTAAAACTCTTGTTGGGAGAATTTGTGTAGAGTTTGTGTAAAGAGAAAGTGTTCAAGGTCCTAAAAGTCTAAAGTTTTGGCTAGAGAGAAAATGTTGAGGTCTAAGGTCCCAAAAGAAGGTAGAAGATGGTGGTTTTTATAGGTAAAAAGAGGAGGGAAAACTTGGAGGGAAATTGGTCAATCCATGTGAGATGGAGTTGACCAATCACAAATAAGATAAATGAATAAAAGAAAAATAAAATAAATAAAAGAAATCAAATAATAAATGAAAGAAATATTAGTTTTTGGGAAAAGGCTAGAATATGGGATTTGGAAATAATGAATAAAAAGGGGGATGAACTTGGATGTAAAAAGAGATGTTTTTGTGATCAAGAAGATGTTTGTAAATAAGAAAAGGGAGGGAAATAAGGTGCAATCCATTACTGCCATAATGAGAGGCGCGCGGGTCCCGCTTTAGGGGCGAGACGCACGCGCATCCCGATAACACTTCCGGAAGCGCCCGCGGGAGAAAAAGACAGAATGACAGAATGACTCTAAGAGTTAACTCTGTTATGCAGTTTAGTCCAAAACTAACGGAGTCAGTTAGGAACTTAACAGAAGTAACAGAAATTAACAAAAACAAGTTAAATAAAAATACTATGTATGCAATCGAGGTGAGAGGTCCAAGGCGGGGTGTCTACAGAGCCCCTCGGCGACGTGGATTGCGAAGCAAAACGCGTCGACAAAAGAAAGGCAACCGCCGAGGACATCGACAAGAGAAAACAAAGACTCGATAAAGCAGGAATTTGAAATTACAAAGGATATGAGTACGCTCCCTGTGTGAGCGGCTTAATTGATATAGAAAGGATATATCGGGATCCGTTTGCTGAAGCGGGATCCGTTTGCTGAAGCGGGATCCATTTGCTGATGCGGGATCCGTTTGCTGAAGCGGGATCCGTTTGCTGATGCGGGATCCGTTTGCTGAATGCGGGATCCGTTTGCTGATGCGGGATCCGTTTGCTGAATGCGGGATCCGTTTGCTGAAGCAGGATCCGTTTGCTAAGGTGGGATCCGTTTGCTGGAGGCGGGATCCGTTTGCTAAGGCGGGATCCGTTTGCTGAATTCGGGATCCGTTTGCTGGGGCAGGATCCGTTTGCTGAATGCGGGATCCGTTTGCTGAATGCGGGATCCGTTTGCTGAGGCGGGATCCGTTTGCTGAATGCGGGATCCGTTTGCTGATATGGGATCCGTTTGTTGATGGCGGGATCCGTTTGCTGGTGTGGGATCCATTTGCTGGTGCGGGATCCGTTTGCTGATTGCGGGATCCGTTTGCTGATTGTGGGATCCGTTTCCTGAATGCGGATCCGTTTGCTGATTGCGGGATCCATTTGCTGAATGTAGGATCCGTTTTCTGAAGTGGGATCCGTTTGCTGATTGCGGGATCCGTTTGTTAATTGCGGGATCACTGTGGACCAAATTGCTATCTAGAGCTGCAGTTGCCGTTGACTTTATCGTGGGGATGCGGGCATGGTTGACTGTGGACCATTTTCTGCTGGGGATGAAGTGCCTTGAGTAGCGAATGCTGTTGACTTCATGGTGGTACCTGCTATGTGTGTGCTTGGCAGGTATATGTGTTTGTGCAAGAAGATGCATGAAGTGTGAAATGAAGAGAGAAATTGTGCTCGTGGTGCAATGTGATTTGAAAGAGAGTTTTTGTAAGAATGGAGAAAGTGATTTTGTGTGTGAAGTGATTTTTGAAAGCGGAGATTGCTTGAGATGATGATGTTCATACCTTCACTTACCATTGCCGCTTGATTGGGGATGGATTGCTGAAGGATGCTGATGCTTTTGATGAAGAATGTCTATGCTTTGGATGGAGAATGACGATGTTGATGATGATGAATTGTTCTTGCCTTTGAAGGAGTGTCGGCGAGATGGTATTCTGGATGGTGGGTTGGTCGTGCCAAAAGGCTGCCTACGTATCCCTTTAAGAGGAATCAGACCAGCGTAGTTCAAGGATGATGGAGAATGCTGGAGGAGAAGCTAGGAGCAAAGCAAAGTAAAGCACATACTTTTGCACATAGAAGGAGAAAAAGAAAAAGAAAAATCTTTTTTTTTATTTAGATTAGAAGGGAAAGAATATGCACACATGTGAGAAAAATGTTCTTTTTTTTTTTTTTTTTTTAGTTCGTGGGTGAACCATTTTAACCATTGTGTGTTTGTAAATCTAACCCAAGATCAAGTCATGTTCGATCGAAGTCCGAATTGCCTCGTTTGAATTATGTCGTTGTTGCCGTTGTGTCCAACGAAAAGTGATTTCTAGCCCCAAGAGATTTGTCGATTACGGGGCTCCAAAAGGCATTTGATGTCGAGATAAGGGGTTGCTGATTGTAAAGCCCCCTTTTGATGCCAAACTTTTATGTGGCTTGCATAGCCCCAAGATGAATCAACTCTTAGCCCATTCAAATAAACTGTCTTTTGTTGTCGACGTGGGCAAGCCCCAAGAGAATATTATTGATATCAAGCTTTGAGAGATTGCTAAGCCCCAAATGTCATGGGCTTATCAAGTTTGTAGATGGCGGGATGTGGAGACCTTTCGGTGTGAAGCCTCAAATTTTCATGGAATCGGCTTAGCATTATGTTGGGAGCGGATGGCGCTATTGGGAAGAACTCTTGAAGGTGATCTTACTCTTTCTCTTGCTTGGAGGTAGATGGCCCTTTTTGTGGTTGATACCCAAATGGCGGAAGGCCCATGTTGGAAGTGTAGTACGGTCTTCGGGAGACATCTTGTGGGAGATGGTGATGTTGTTGCAGATGATAAGGTCTTGGTGTGATAAAGTCTGGAACGGTATGTTTGCTTGAGTCTTCTTGAGTTGAACCGACGGTGGATCTTCGGATGCAGCCTGTGCTTTTGATCTTGGAGAAGGGGGTGCAGTACTTGCAGAAACATTGGGATTGGCCGTAACTCTGCTTATAGAGTTAACATATTGGCATTGCCCGCTATAACTCAGCCGGGTGAGTCTAGCATATTTAATCTTTTTCCTTTTCTCTAAGACTTCCTTCATAATCTCGCTGTGACTTCTAACAAGAATCATCAAATTCATTCATATCATCGGAGCCTTCATTTAAAACCAAGAGGCCTTTTGACTGGAAGTGTTGAGAGACCCTTAAAGTTTGATCCCTTTCATGGAGCCATAAGACTACTCCCAAATTGCATTGCTCAGGTACCACTACCCAAAATCTTGTTAATTGCGAAGCCCCAATATTGCCCTTTGCTTGTATCACTGTAATGCCGTAACCTAAAAGATTGTAGATTGCGAAGCCCCTTGAGACCTTTCGGTATAGAGCTTCAAATGTTGCTGGGGACATTGAAGTGAATTGCTTCTTGCCGATGGAGCCTTTAAGACTTGACCGTAGCCCTTAGAATGCCATCATTGATTGCGAGAAAGGTTCATCCTTGATTGGGGGAACAAGTATGACAATAAGGTCCTTTTCGACATTCCTTTTGAGAGACTTTGAAAATAGTCTCACACATCTTTCTCGAGCATAGCCCCTAGGGCTTATTGAAGCAAAAGAAGCCCTTGTTCTTGAGTCACATAGCCTCTAGGGCGTCACCATTTGTTGAGCAAAGCAAGAGTGACTCATCCTCGTGCGAGGGAACAATCATGAGAAGACATGGCAAGAGCTACTCCATTTCTCGGGAGCCTTTCGGCGTTCTTTAGAAGCACATACTTGAAGAATCTTTGAAAACTGAGACACATGTTGTTGCTATTTGCTGCCCAAGCCAATTGACTAGCTAAGGATTATTTGTGCAACCTCGTGCCCTTTTATGATGGGCTCGTTCTCGGATGGGTCTTGGTTACCACGGGCCTTGTTTCTCATGAACCCAAAAATGCACACTGCTGGAGAATGATGCCAATAACCCAAAACAACCTTTGATGGTGCCATATCTTGTCGAGCCTTTTGCAATCCCAAAGTTGACTCGGTGGGGAATTGACTTGCTGAGGAGACCAATGTAGAGCTTGTGAAGTTGTCTTCCTTAGAGGCCGGAGATCTCCATTTCTCTTTCCCTTCTCTCTCTCACTCTCTCATTTTTTTTTTATGACGCACCCTATTTTTTGCCTAGACCGCCCTTTCGGGTTTTCAATCTAGCGGGCATCTCTTTTGCGCCTTCATTTTTTTTTTTTGAATCAATTAATGAGGAAGTGTGCATTGACTCTGACTGAGGAGATAAGACATGTGATTTTGCGGTAAAGACCTATTGTTACTAAAGATGAGTGACATTGACTCGACTAGGGAAGTGTCCCTAGTATTGACTTCATGTATGTATATTTTTTGAATGACTCACGAAGGCAAGTAAGTCATTAAGAGAGAAGAGAAAGGAAGCCCCAGTTTGATTGCAAGAAACTGGGAGTATGTAGAAAGAATAGAAGCCCTAGATTAGACAAGGAACAGAAAGTGATTCCAAATCTAGGAAAGTTGTTCAATCTTGAGGTGATTAATTCATTGGCAAATGAATCGTACAAAGATGTCTTGACAAGTTCGAGAGGAAGGCCGATCACCATAATGCGCTAGGGCTAAACATATTTTCTTTCTTGCATGAGACCGGACCCGAAGGTTGCCTACGTTCCTCCAGTGAAGAGGCTCAGGTCACCGTAGTTCTTGTGGATTCTCCATTCACCGTGATGAATTGTTGCTTCGTCGTGATTGTTGTCGATGTTGCTTCGTTTGGTGGAATGATGTTGTTGTTGTGAACTTCTTTGAATGAAGGGGGATTTTTTTTTATTTTATTTGTTTTTTGTGCTCTAACTTTTGCCTAGGTTGATTTGAGGATTTCAACCTAGCGAGCTTTTTTTTTTTTTTTTTTTTTTTAATCCCCCTTTGAAAACTTTGCTTCATGATTTTTGCTCCGCCTTTCTTTGTCTTGATTTCGTCATTGTTGATGTCTTCGTTGTTGATGCCGTCGTCTATGTTTAGCCCCTAGGCGTTCAAGCGATGGCCTTCGTTCTAAAACGTGTTTAGACATCTTTTCATTATTTTGCCAAGAATTAGATTGAACAACTTGGAAGAGTGTATGAGGACAAGAACGACATTAATTTGATAATTGACTCGAACATTCACACAAGTGGGACGAAAGAAAACTTTAATGCACACATTAGAGGACTTTTGACTCTCTTTTTTTTTTATCCTATTTCTAGGTAGAGAAAGAGAAACGGAGATTGTTGTCGTCATCCCCCATGTCGTTGTAGTCCTCATTGTCGTTGTGGTCTTCCATGTCACTACATTCTCCCATGTCATTACTTGGGAACCCTTTGTCGTTGAAGCTTGTGTCATAGGAGGACTCAGCCACTTCTCGGAGCAAATTGTCAATTCTAACCCCCGCATCATGCATGCTTGAAAAATCAGAGTGAAAAGCCCCACTAAGATGAGTGCGGTAGTCCATTTTCAAACACTTCAAGAAGATGTCCATTTGTTCCTTCTTGGAGGGCCTATCAACCATCTCGGATAGCTTGTCATTCCAACGGCGATAGAAGTCCCCAAATGATTCATCACCCATTTGCACGGTGCTCTCCAATTCCTTCTTGGTGGGGCGGAATATGGAGTTGCCTTGATATTGTGACTTGAAGGCAAGCATAGCGACATCCCAATTGAGGCGGGTGGAAACTGGAAGACCCATATACCAATCTTTTGCGACCCACTCGAGAGTAAGTGGGAAGCATTGTGCCATTATTTGAGGAGACACTTTCTTTGGTAGCATGGCCCAAATGTAGGAGTCGACATGAGCGTCGGGACAAGAGGTGCCTTTGAACTTGCCAATATCGGGCATCTTGAATTTTTCATAAAGAGCCACCATAGTGTTCACGAGAAAAGAAGCATGATGAAGATCGGAGCTTGGGCCTTTGTGCAAATTTAGCCCACTAAGCTTTTGGTCAATGTAGGACATGAGAGTGTTGACCAAACCGGTCTTGATGCCTTGGACCTTTCTTTCATTCGTGAGCCCCTTCAATTGGTCCTCGAGTTTGGATACTTCTCTTTTATGGGCCATTTCCACATGCTCGTAACGGGCTCGCCATAAATCATCCTTGCGGTGAACATCCTCGGCTAGCGTATCAATTCGCCCTTTCAATACTTTCACCATGTTGAGTAACTCTTCGTTGGACACGGAAATGTGCTCACCCTTGTTGTTGTTGCTGTTGGAAGCCATTGGACCTATGGAGAGAACACGGTCGATCTTAGGATGGCCCCACAAACACCTTTTGGATAAAATTATTTCACCCACAAACAAGAAAAGACTCAACCACATAAAGAAAAATGACTCTTTTTTTTATTATTTATTTATTTACAAAAGTCGGAAGGACGCGGTCCTTTTTGGGGTTTCTAGAAAAATAGTGGAATCGTCACACTAGTATATAGACCTTCTCGCGGTTTCATATACTCATCGGATTCCACCACGCTTGTGAATCCTACATGTGACGGGATTAAACTAAATTAATGTAGTAAAGCATACAAGCGGGGATGGATTTTTATTTTCGTCCAAAATAACCACTTGGGGACGGAGTTTTATTTCGTCCATAACAACGAGTGGCATGTATGATTTGAAGCATTAGTCTAGGGAAATCTCGGCACATGGAAACAGACATGAGTCACGGAGTGTTAGACCCTAACTAGAATTGTGTGGTTTGTGCTCGGCTAAAGAGAGGCTTAAAGGTCACCCCCGGCATGTAGTCGTGAACTACGCCACGGGCTGAGGTTTACCGGTTCGGAAGAGTCAAGGTCGAGTGGAGCTTGAAACTTCCTAGGACGGGCCTCGACGGGTTTGGGGTTGGACTTGTGCGACTCGATAGTGAGCAGTTGATAAGAATTGTGCGCGTACTGTGAGGTCTAACAAGTGACCAAATATTTTTTTTTTCAAAGGAAATAAAAAAAAAACAAATAAGCCCATAATTTACAACTTTCGAATCACCCGTGTGACCGATAAAAATAAAACAGAGAATTAAAAGATGGTTTTGTGCAGGCCCGGTGCCCACACACTGTCAAAAACTGCTATGTTCTGTGCACTGTTCTGTTCTGGAAAGTTTCCCAGACGCGCGCGCTTTATGCTGTGAGGATGGGAGGCGCGCACCTTAGGCACTAGAGGGCAGAGGCGCCCGCTTCTGGGCAGTACCTGCAAATTCATGGATTCAAAGGAATGCATTGACCCTAAATAAAAACACTTTTCCCCTGCAGAAACTGTTAGCACAATAACATGAAATTTGAAGGACA
Organism: Campanula takesimana; assembly: GCA_026119855.1. NCBI lineage: Eukaryota > Viridiplantae > Streptophyta > Magnoliopsida > Asterales > Campanulaceae > Campanula > Campanula takesimana. The sequence goes on along the minus strand of JAOWBW010000151.1, from coordinate 293,935 downwards.
AGATGAGAGGCGGGCGATTCTGGTAGAAGGGGTCGGACCGCGCGCTTTAGGCCAAGAAGGCCGAAGGCGCGCGCTTCCTACCCTTTTTACCAGAATGCCCAGAAAATGAAATAAAAGAACACCAAAAATGAAAAACGCAAGTTTAACCCTCTATATCCCCAGCGGAGTCGCCACTGTAGATACCCGGGGGACCACGGCTTGGCTAGAGCGCGTGAATTAACCTAGGATGTCTACTTGATTTTAAGAGTCGCCACCTATGTTTTAGAGGAACATAAGAAAAACCTAAAAAGAGCCAATTTTATATACAAAACCAGAGATTCGGGAAAAGATGGGTTCGGGGGTTAGGTGACGGAGTGGGAAGTACTTAAACACCCACTCAGCCCCGCTTACACGGGTCTTGCTACTTTTGGTGTTCTAGTGCTAATGTCCTTCAATTTATTGATATAAAAAATGTGCTAACAATTGAGATGAGAAGAAAAGGGGAAATAAAAAGAATGATTTTATTAATTAATTTATGCTAAAAAATTACATGTTGAATATGCTAAACAATTACATAAAAAATGAAATGGAATTTAATTAGTGTTTGGAATGTTAGAATGTAACCTTGACCAAACTTCAATAGTGAAGTGGCCTTTTGGTTGTATTCCTTTTATGGAGATTGCATACTAGTAAGACATAAATAAAAGAGAAAGAGAAAAGTTATACCTTTAGAAAAGAAAACTTGAAACCTTGACTTGAAAGTGGAGTTGTTGTAGAGAAATGGTTGTGTAGAACTTTGTGTAGAGTTTTGTTGTTAAAACTCTTGTTGGGAGAATTTGTGTAGACTTTGTGTAAAGAGAAAGTGTTCAAGGTCCTAAAAGTCTAGAGTTTTAGCTAGAGAGAAAATGTTGAGGTCTAAGGTCCCAAAAGAAGGTAGAAGATGGTGGTTTTTATAGGTAAAAAGAGGAGGGAAAACTTGGAGGGAAATTGGTCAATCCATTTGAGTGGAGTTGACCAATCACAAATAAGATAAATGAATAAAAGAAAAATAAAAGAAATCAAATAATAAATGAAAGAAATATTAGTTTTTGGGAAAAGGCTAGAATATGGGATTTGGAGTTAATGAATAAAAAGGGGGATGAACTTGGATGTAAAAAGAGATGTTTTTGTGATCAAGAAGATGTTTGTAAATAAGAAAAGGGAGGGAAATAAGGTGCAATCCGTTACTGCCATAATGGGAGGCGCGCGGGTCCCGCTTTAGGGGCGAGACGCGCGCGCATCCCGATAACACTTCCGGAAGCGCCCGCGGGAGAAGAAGACATAATGACTCTAAAAGTTAACTCTGTTATGCACTTTAGTCCAAAACTAACGGAGTCAGTTAGGAACTTAACGGAAGTAACAGAAATTAACAAAAACAAGTTAAATAAAAATACTATGTTTGCAATCGGGGTGAGAGGTCCAAGGCGGGGTGTCTACACAATTTTCTGGCCAAGCAGCTCTGGCATGGTCGTGACAATTGGTGCGAGGCTGACATCCCTTTTCTGATTATTGGCACGGTCGTGCTTTATATTCGGCATGGTCGTGTGTTAGTACCCGATCTGAAAATGAGTTTATTAGGGCTTTCCCAAATATACAAGGACTTTATAGGAATTAGAAACCTTGCAAAGACTTGTCCCGGATTCCCAAAATATGTCTCGTTATTCTAGAACACCCTAAATATGGTCAAAATATGGTTTCCTTAAACCATGCAGAAACCCTAGCTTAGGAATCACGTCAGCCCGCAACCTTGGCCACGGGGCCAACCTTGCTGCGCCTCTGACCTTGGCCACGCGGTCAACATTGTCACCGTCTTCAATCATGGCCAGGCGGCCAACCTTGCTCCGGATGATCCTGACCGTCAGATCTTCCCCTCAGTTTACTATATAAATCCATTCCATCCCATTGGTTAAGGATCCGGATTTTTGAGATCTTTAAGTCCGAATTTTAGAGTTCTTAAACACAATTTTCTCCCTAATTAAGTATTCAAACACTCAAGGAAATCAAGGTTTATTTCTTGCCAACATAGGTAAGTTTTCTAACTTTTTCTTCATGTTCTTGCATCATTTTTAATGTAGAACTCTTATATTCATGTTCTTACATGTTTATTCATAGTTTCTTCATATGCTTTGCATGTTCATTCATATGTTGATAATATGTTCTTCGCATGTTCTTCGTGTTCATAGATTAAAACCTTATTTATGCTATATTTAGGGTTGCGATATTCATAATTACATGTTATTTCATAGCCGATGATGATCTAGGGTTCATCAACCCGAGGATGATCTAGGAACTACTTCTAAACCCTAATCTTTAGGTAATTTCCCCCATCATTATGCATGATCCCGATTCTTCTGCCTATTCTAAATTCTTCTCGAACTACGCTGACCTGAGCTTCTCACATTGAGAGGAACGTAGGAAATCTTCGGATCCGGTCTAAATCACTAACACACTACATACACCTCATCATGATAGAAAGACCGATCAATTCGGGCAATAGGAGTGATAACGTTCAATATTCTTCTCTTGTTGTAATTTGATCCCTGAACCCACTAAAGATGCTTTTTTCATTGTTTTGGCTTTAATTAAAACGGCGTGGCGACTCTCATAAATTTTATGTCGTTATGAATATTCCCTTTTGTAAATAAAAATAATCACAAGATACTTCCCATGCGTCGCTTTATTGGAAAGGGGTATTCACAGTGGCGACTCTGCTGGGGACTGCTTTGAAACTTTTTTCAAACTTAGTGGGTCTAACTTTCGTTTACATCATGATGCTTGACATGTTTACACATGCACACACCTGCCATGTTTACATATGCACACACTTGCCATGTTTACACATGCACACACCTGCCATGTTTACACATGCACACCTGCCATGTTTACACATGCACACACATTCCATGTTTACACATGCACACACCTGCCATGGTTACACATGAACACACCTGCCATGGTTACACGTGCACACTTGCCATGTTTTCACGTGCCTCCTACAGTTAAGCCATGTTTACACATGCACCCGCGCACTCCGCCATGTTAATACTTGTACCTTGTACCTTGTACCATATACCCTTGTTATCTTCGCTTTAGTATTAGGGTCAAACAAAACTCTGCTATGCTCCCTTGTACATTATTCTCTCTCTCTCTCTCTCAGGCATTGCATTTGCATCATCCTAACATTAAAAACTTCTCTCTTTTCTCCCTAAAAAAGAATTAGTTTTTACCACACACTACCACAGTCAGTGTCAGCACTTCACAGGTCCCCATTACCCGGAGTATTCGATGTGCAGGAATTTGTGCGCTACTGTCGCACTCTTTTCGAGTCACTCGTCTATTACACTCACCGTATATGGTGGGAACCTTTTACCTAACCCATGTCAACCCACACTAGTGTAGGTAACACACCTAGGTTTTGACCGGTTGGTTTGGCTAGCTTTTTCTTAATAGTCAATTAACGTGTTGTCTATGTCGAGTCATCCCCAAGTCAATGATGAATCGAGATCTTTTGAGAGAAAGTGCACAAAAAATTGATTTCCCTACAAGGGACGTGCCATGGTGAGATGAGTGTTTGTTGTCAAGATCTCCGCTCATTGTTAACTTGCGTAGGATGCAATATAGACATCGCGTTAAATGCCTTTAAGGAAGGGGTAGTCGGTTGGTGGAAGCCGCTTGCCCTATAGGACCCTCGCCCAAATTGTCCGTTTGGGGGTGTGGAATGCAGGTGAAAAACTAGGGGTCTATAGACGTAGTGATAGCCTCCACTAATGGTAGTCTTCTAACTAGTTGCGAAAAAGGGGTACCCCTTCCAACCAATTAGGATGTAAATAATGTATGTTTTTGTAAATTAAAATATACTTTGCATGAGCCTTCCCCCTCTCCTAAAAGCTTCATTGCCCTTCAACCTTTCAGCAAAGCAAGTTTGGATCCGTTCGGGTGGTTGACTACAACGTGAAGCTTCTACTCCGTCCACGTTCTCAGTCTCGTCATCAGTAATGTCAACTCCCGCTTCCTCTTCAGTCCCTGTCCCTCCTACTAGTGCCGCCGAGCTCAACACCGAGAACACTCTTAATGGTATTCCCCCAAGCCTCCAGAACTTCCTCGCCGGTCTCGAAGCCAAGATCAAGAATCTCGAGGAAAGTAAAAAGATTTTGGAAGACCAGAACCAACTGTTGAAGGACCACATTCAGTAAAAGGGGACTAGAATGGTGCCCGATGGTAAGAATTTCATTTATGTCGAGGATGAAGAGGTCAGTACCAACTGTCCCTCCAACACCAATGCCACTACCTTCCCACTCCCAAGCTACCGCAATGCTCCACCTCCTTCTCTCTACACCCAACAAGGTTTCACTACCATGAGCAAAAACAAGGCTATCTATGAACCTTCCCCTGAACTGCTTGGTGGCTACCTCTCTGCTAGCAAACTACCCGCACCCTCGTTGCCTCTCAGTATTGGGATGGCCGCTGCTACTACTTCCACTACCCCTCCCATCATTCTGTCAGAATCTATCCCCGACATCTCCAATCACCCTGTGGTCACGGCCATGCAAGAGCAAATGCGCAAGTTGATCGAGACCCTGGATAAGCAAAGTACACCGACTACCAAGACAATCAACCCTAGCCAAGTGGGGGCTCTCCCCAAAGATTTCAAGATGCTTAAAGTGGCGATGTTTCATGGTGACTCGTGTCCTAATACTCATTTGGATAGTTATGTGTTGGACATGAGGGCTCGTGACTGCACCAACGAACAAATGGCTCGCGTATTCCATAGCACTTTGGATGGTATAGCTCTGCGTTGGTTCTTGGGGCTAGAACCAGGCGAGAGGCAAACTTGGGATCAAATTAGTGTCGTTTTCTGTGAGAAGTATCAAGCTAACTTGGATTAGCATGTGAATCGAACGGATCTTGAGAACACTATGCAAAAGCCCGGCGAGGCTATTTATGATTTTTACAAGAGGTGGAATCATCGATTGTGCGAAGTCCAATACCCACCAAAAGCAAAGGAACAGAAGCAGATATTCTACAAATGTTTATTGCCTGAGATGAAAGCAGCCATCGGCAATGGTTATTTCCCTGACTTGCGGGAAATGGTTGACGCCGGAGTAAGGTACGAAGCAGGGTTCACTGGGATTGCGCCGCCAAAGGAAAGTCCAAAGACCAACAACAACAACTCCTTCCGCTACAAGGCTCCTACTGCGCCTGCGCCTCCTAAGGGTGGAAAGGAGGCCATCGGCCAAGTGAATATGGTCCAAAATGAGGTCCCGCTAGATGTTCAAGCTGTCACAAGGAATGGGGTTCCGCCGCAAAGAGAGAGGGAGCACTTTGACAATTTTGGAATGCCTATGGGGAAAGTCTTTGATGTGTTAGTCAAGAGAAGTCTTATCAAGCCTTTAGAGAATTACCAACCCGCCTACCCAAGAACCGATTTGGACGCCTCCAAGTTCTGCAAGTATCACAAGCACATCGGGAACACAATGGATGGTTGTATTCAACTGAAACGCGTAGTTCAAGGGTTGATCAATGACAAGAAGATTGAGAAGCCGAAGGGTCCTAATGTGGTGAGTAATCCCCTTCCTAATAATGGTGGGGTGAATATGGTGCAAACATGCGAGATCAGTATCCTAGAGCTCATGGATGCCTTTGACAAGATAGGGCTCACGATGGTGGATATCTTCATGGCATTGGTGACGTTAGAAATTCTCGAACCATTAGAAGGACACCTCCCTCGCCTTGGTTGCGATTTGTCAAAGTTTTGCCACTACCACAAGTGCACCGGTCACACTACCGAAGAATGCTTTGAACTCAACAAAGCCGTGCAAGAGCTCATCCACAAGGGAGTTGTCGAAGACCCTAGAGATTATGTAGCTAGCAATGTACTCATGGTAGAACTTAGTGAGATCACTGATCCGGCCGAGCCTGTTGTGGCGGACTGTGATGAGATGGGTTGTATTTCAATGATTAATAATAAAGAACCTTCTTGCTACTTGTTGTCTTTAGAAGAATTAGTTAGTGAAGTCGAATCTCTAGAGGAAGAGAGTCCCAAACCCTCTCAACCTCTTTCTTGGGCCGAAATCTTCGAGGAGGCTGAAAGGACCGAAGTTTCGCCCCCTTGTCATGACACGCCATTGTCTTTGGAGGAACTACGTGCAGAAGTTTGTCTCCTTACAAGATCCGGTCAAGTGTACCAATCCGATCCGAAGGGAGCAAAGAAAATCTTTGGGAAGGAACCCGAGCAAGCCGACCTAGACAAAGAAGACCCTATCCTCACTCAACTCAAACAAACCCAAGCCCATATTTCACTATGGTCCCTACTCACCTCCTCCCTAGCCCATCGCCTCATGCTCGAGCAAAACCTCGCCGCCACCATGGTACCATCCACTACTACCCCGGAGGACGTCACCCACATGATTGGTAATATCCACTACGGGAACATCATCACATTCTCAGAGCTAGACAAGCCAATATTCGGAGTTGATCATAATGAGCCTTTATACATCACTGTCTAGGTAAATGGCAAGAAAATTCCCCGTGTATTCATTGATAATGGTTCTGCTATTAATATCCTGCCTTCAAGGATGATGGATGTGGCTGGCGTTCATGGTGTTGATTTATGCCCATCCTAGCAAACCATCAAAGCTTATGACTCTACATGCCGCGCCGTGATAGGCGAAGCCACCTTGCCCATTACCATCGGAACAAAGATCCTACCGACCGACTTCCACGTCATAGACATCCCCGCAACCTTCTCACTCCTCCTTGGCCGGCCATGGTTACATCAGTCGGGCGCTGTCCCATCTTCCCTGCACCAGTGTGTGAAGTTTCAATCTGGTAATGAAGTGACCATCATCTACAGTGATCTCGTAACTGCCCAAGGGACGGACACCAAGGGCATTCCTGTCTTACAGATTCAGCATGGGGAAGAGAGCAGACTCTTCAACGGCTTCGAAATAGTCGCTCAAGAACAGATCTGCGCCATTGACCTTACCAGGGCTTCAGATAGGGTGTCACCTATTGTGAGGATGCTACGAAATATGGGCTTCATACCGGGGCTGGGGCTAGGTAAGAACTTGCAAGGCCCCACAGAATTGGTTGAAGAGGTTGATCATCGAGGGTTGCTCGGTCTAGGATACACCTTTACTCCTGAAGACAAGATGGAGCAACAAAGGATAGAATTGCTTAAAAAGATGAAGCTTCCCTACAAAAAGCCTGAAATGCGGCCATACCGCCTGTCCCTGAATAGCTACTTTGTCAGGGAAGGCGAGGAGTTTTCGTGTTTTGAGTTCGCAGAGCCATGGATTGACCACACCGGGAATTTGCAGAAAGGGTTCGAGATTTTCAGAGACGTGGAGTTCGACCGGTCCAATCTGAAATTTACTTACATGGAGCATGACAAAGCCACTGGCAGAATTCGAGTTGTTAAGGGTGAGTACACCAGTAAGACCGCAAGTGACCTAGCCGATCAGCTCGCATCATCTTCCATCAACAAGCCAGCAATAGAAGCCGCAGAAACTCCGAGTTTGACTGAGACGTGGGACGGCCAATATCTGCTTCAACATCTGGGTAATCTGGGGCTGCACGAAGACATGGTTTCCGTCATTGGGGACGATTCTGAAGATGAGGTGGACCCAAGGACATTGGTGGTGCCTATGGCGGGTGAGCTCAATAACTGGTGCACAATCGGAGGTCCCATAGCTACTCCCGAGTTTATGGCAGACACACTGGGGCTGGTTCCTTCTCCTGCCGTTCCCTTTTCCACCACTCCTGCAGCATCGCCTGTCACTACTCCTAGATCCCCTTCCCCCGAGTTTAATAATTTATCTTTCGAGTTTGAGTCTGTCACAAACAATGTACTCCCATTTTCCATGAATGAAACCCTCGACCTTTCCGAGTATCCCTCCGTAGTCACTCTTTCATATGATAAATTGGCTAATAATCAAACTAATGATATACACTTAGTTAATAATGATTCATTAGAAGAGGCGAACACAGACCAATTAAATAACGAATACACTAAAGAAATCTCAGAACAGGTTATCAATCAAAACGCGTCTCAAGCCCAAGCTGCCGATGAGGTGTTAACATGTGTGAATTTAGGAATCGAAGCCGAGCCAAAGGAGACACAGCCCGAGGATATCTTCAACGGAAAAGGCCAGGTCGAGACAACCGAGGAGGACCAAGAAGCGACCCCCTCCACAACCTCGTGGAGGACCATCAGTTGGCGAGTTCGAGCCGTGTTGAGAATGCAGTCTCCTCGGAACAAAGCCGACAAGAAAGAACTCATCAAGTTACTACAATACCTCAGCCATTTTACAACAGTGGGGGAACCGACACTCAGAGAAATAGAAAGAGCCCGCGACCAAGAATGGAGTTCAAGATGTGAGTTCGCGTTATGCTGCCTCAAGGAGTACCTCGCGAATACCCCAATCCTGCACCCGGCACATGGGAATGAACTTCGGACCCCAACACCAACGACAGAATCGTGGCCCTCGCGCCAGGAAAAGAAAATCAGTGAAAAACTGCAAAGATTTTCGGAAAAATACCCCTTCTCAGTCCACCGATACACAAGAATAGGGACCCCTTTCGCAAAATTGTTCGACCAACTGACACAAATGGGCAAGATGCAGCCTCTGGGAGAACATTCACTCCTCTCCGAATTACCACCCCTTCAACCATTTGAACCTACCAAAAGTTGCTCTTACCACCAAGACGAAGGCCACGACACCAACGACTATGTCGCTCTACAAAGGAGAATCCAAAGCTTGATGGACGAGAACATGCTCACCGGCGTGAGAGGATTTTGGTTCTATAGGGAAAACGAAAACTTAGAACTCCTCGGTTGCTACGAAATCGAGCCTTATGTGAGGAACGGCCTAGAGGTACTCTCGCACCTGACTGCAGAAAAGATTCAAGACATCTCAAGAGAAATAGAGGATTTGAAGCAACGCGATGACGCAATGACCAAAGCTCGAGGCGCGCCACAAGACTAGACAGAATGGCAGAGTTGGATGGCAGCCCGCTCAAGGAACCAGTCAATATCAGCAAGCTCAGACGCTACTACGACTAGTACAACCCCCCTCTCTCTAAAAAAAAAAATGTTTACTACGCAAAAAGAAGCTCGATAGACTGAAAACCCGCAAAGGGCGGTCTATGCAAAATAAGGGTGCGTACAAAGCTCTCTAGATCGAAAACCCGCAAGGGCGGTCTAGGCAAAAGGTAGAGCATTCCCCCTTCTATCTTCCCTTTCTCTAAAATCATTCTAGTCCGACTGGAGTGAACTACGGTGACCTGAGCCCCTTAGTCCTATTTGTAAAAGGGGAACATAGACAGCCTTTCAAAAGGTGCGGTCTAAAAAACAAATAAACATCCAAATCCTGTCACAAAGCAATAAAGATAGAAGTTGTATTTTCCGAAAGCAAAAACTTTTATTTCCATAGTCATTGCATGTTAACACTTATTTGATGAGTCTAAGCTTGACATACTTTTTGAATAAATAACCTATTCTAAAATTTAGACTAAAATGTAAAATAAGACATAAATTAAAACTAATGTGTCTACAATGACTATGGAAGAATGCTCGGAACTACCCCTTAGAGCCACTTGTGCCCTCGGTCTCCTTCTTCTTGCTTTGTCCACGGCGAACCTTCTTCTTCTTAGGTTTCTGTAGACACCCCGCCTTGGACCGCTCACCCCGATTGCACATTTGATTTTGTGTTTCTCCCCATTCTAAGTGTTTCTCGTTAGTTTTTGTCACTTCCGTTAAGTTCCTGACTGACTTCGTTAAGTCCAGGGACTAAACTGAATGACAGGGCTGACTTTCTAGTCCATTCTGTCAAAATTGCCTTCTCTGAGTCGCACGCCTCCGACACTAGGAGCCAGGCGCGCGCGCCTCCCGCCCCCAAAGCAGGAAGCGCGCGCCTCTGGGCGTCAGTTACAGATTTCTGGCCAGGATTCCCTCCCTTGCTCGATTTACAGGATTTTGCCCGGGAAGGATTTCTTGGTGACTGAGTTTTGGCACCAAAAACACCCCTCTTTCACCTATAAAAACCTCTCTTTACTTCCATTTTCAGGGGACCGAAAATTGAACTTACAAAAACTATACCAAAATTACTTTCTAAAAGTTCTCCAAGGATTTCATCAAGCAATACTTGAAGGTCTTCAAATTGTAGGTAAAAGTCTATCTTTTCCTTTCTTTTCTATTTTATCTCCTCTCTCTTTTATTCTAATCAAATGTGCAATCACCCAAATCATTTTGGGACATGACTCTAATGATCACCTCATCTCATTGAGGTTGGTTAAGGAGTTATCTCCTACATTCCAAATCCTATTTTAAATCCCCCTTTTCATGACTTAAAGAAGAAGAAGAAGAACATTTTCATTCATGTAGATTTTGATCAAGCAAGACCAACTTTAGTTGGGCGAGATGGGTGTTTCGGTACTTCCCATCTCGTAATCTAACCCCCGAACCTCAAAATAAAGAATCTCTGTTTTCGTAATCAAACTTAGGCTACAATCTATAGGTTTTTCTTATGTTCCTCAAAACATAGGTGGCGACTCTAAACAATCATAAAATCAAGTTAGACATCCTAGGATCACCCATGCGCTCTAGCCTAAAGCCGTGGTTCCCCCGGGGTATCTACAGTGGCGACTCTGCTGGGGGCATAATTTGAGGGTTAAACTTGCATTCTGATCAAAATCTACATCTTTTCTGGGCATTATGTTTCCTGATGGGGGAGGCGCGCGCGTCTGGCCTTTTAAGCCTAAGGCGCGCGCATCCCGCATCAAGAACCAGAATCGCCCACTTCTTCATATTCTTCATCTTCTTCTTCTGTTATTCTGCACTAATCACTTCTGCAGGGGTTACAATATGAACATGGGACCAGGGCAATCCCCTGAGTCCAAAGTCTGACATTCTGACAGGTGTTCCCCAGAAGCGCGCGCCTCCCATAGGCATTTCGCAATGCGCGCGCGTTCCACATCAGCACTCAGAGGCACACGCTTCTGGGTTGGTTTCCAGAACAGAAACAGGTTTCAGTGACTGAGCAGAACAGTGGGGTGTGGGCACAGTTGCCTGCATCAGAACAGAATTGAACCCTCGGACTGTTTTAATTTTGTGTTTTATTTACCGGTCACACGGGTGATTCGGGAGTTGTAATTTTATGTGCTTATGTGTTTTGTGTGTTTTTCTTTCTTTTCAAAAAAAAATAAAACAAAAAAAATTTGTCACTTGTTAGACCTCACACTACATGCACATATTCCTATGAACTGCTCACTATCGAGTCGCACAAGTCCAACCCCAAACCCGTCGAGGCCCGTCCTAGAAAGTTTCAAGCTCCACCAGACCTTAGCTCTTTCGAAGCGGTAAACCTCAGCCCGTGGCGTAGTTCAAGACTACATGCCGGGGGTGACCTTTGAGCCTCATATTCAAGCCGAGCACAAACCACACAATTCTAGTTAGGGTCTAACACTCCGTGACTCAAGTCGGTTTCCATGTACCGAGATTTCCCTAAACTAATGTCTTCAAATCATACATGCCAACTTGTTGAAAGGGACGCAATAAAAATCTGTCCCCAAAAGTGGTTATTTTGGACGAAAATAAAAATCCGTCCCCGCATGTATGCTTTACTACATTAATTTAGTTTAATCCCGATACATGTAGGATTCACAAGCGCGATGGAATCCGATGAGTATATGGGACCGCGAGATGGTCTATATACTAGTGTGACGATTCTATTATTTTCTTAGAAACCCCAAAAGGGATTCATTCCCTCCGACTTATAAAATAATAAAAAAAAAGAGTCTTTTCTTTTGTGGTTCGAGTCGTGTGCCCAACTGTGTGTTCTAAGCCTCTTCATGGACCGCAAGTGTTACTCAAGACTGACAAGGGCCTCTTCTGCAATATAGGTTCAATTGGTACTTACAAAGTCTACCGGGATTCAGCAAATCGGTTAGTCCGTGAAGAGATCACTCCAACAGCTCCAACATCAACCATGACCGGTAGCAGCAACACCATGTCTCTCGAACAGCTCTCAACTATGGAGGCACAAAGCAAAGACGACATTTGGCAATCCCACCTCGACAGCCAAAGGGAGGCCCACGAGGCCGAAATGGAGCTAATGAAAGAAAAGCTCACTAACCTTGCCAAGGGAAGAACAAGAACAATGATGATGAATCCGAGTGGACCGAGGGTTTGTTCAAAAGTCCGTATGTCAACACCCGCACCAAGAAAATGGGGGAACCAAGTTCCGAGAACAATGAGCCCAAAATGGTGGATTCTATCATGGCCTACATCGACCAAAAATTCAATGGGCTCAACATGGGGAAAGGCTCCGACACAAGCCTTTATCAATCATCCATCCTCATGAGTACTATGGCCGCTCTTCCCGATAAGTTCAAGATGCCCGACATAAGCAAATTCAAGGGCAACTCTTGTCCTATGGCTCACATTGAGACTTATATTTGGGCAATGGTTCCAAAGAAGGTCTCCCCCAAGGTTATGGCTCAATGCTTTCCTCTCACTCTCGAAGGGGCGGCAAAAGATTGGTATGCTACTCTCCCGCTCACTGTCCGTCTTGATTGGGACTCCGCCATGCTTGCCTTCAAGAACCAATACCAAGGCAACACCACTCACCGGCCCACAAGGAAAGAGCTAGAGAACACTACTCAACGAGATAATGAGTCCTTCATCGACTTCACAAGAAGATGGAATGACAAACTCTCCGAAATTGTTGAGAGGCCAAACACAAAAGAGCAAATGGACATCTTTCTCAAGTGTCTCAAGATTGATCTCCGCACTCACCTAAGTGGGGCTTGCTACCCCGACTTCTCCCAAATGTATGAGGCGGGTGTACGCATGGATGACTTGTTCAAGGAGATCAAGAAGACCACTCCTACTTACCGCTACAAGGCCGCTTCTAACTCCACAAAAGAGGCCTCGGTCAACGCCGTCACTATTGATAAGGGGAATTACAAAAAGGTTCCTCCACCTCAAGGGAAGAAGTCCCGAAGTGACCGTGTCTACACGCCTCTCCAAGGCATGACTCAAACCGAAGTGTTCGAGGTCCTCAAGGCAAAGGGTCAAGTCACACCCGTGCAAGGGTACCAACCCAAGACGATCAACTCCAATCATGCTCACCACAAATATTGTGGCTACCACCAATATAGTGGCCACACCACCGAGGATTGCTTCATTCTCCGCAATGTCATTCAAGATCTCATAGATAAGAAAGAATTTGTAGTGACTAATGACGAGCATGTCAATGTAATAGAGGTAGGAGAACTTGAAGGGACCACCCATTCAATCCCAATTGTGAATGGGGGCCCCAATGTTATGAATAAACTTGACAATTCTTGTTATGTAGTGACTTATGATGAAGTAATAAGGGAAGTACTAGAGAATAGGAAAAAGAAGCAAGATGGGAACGTCAACATGCTAACTCGATCCGGTCGAGTCATAGCAAGCAACCCTTCCACTTCCGCACCGAGCTCCTCTTCTCAAAAGCCGCAAGCTCACAACGCTCCCGAAGATCCTCTACTTGTCCAACTCAAGAAAACTCAAGCCAACATCTCTATTTGGGACCTCATTGCATCCTCAAAGAAGCACCGAGATCTTGTCATCCGCAATCTTGATGATACATCAGTTTCTCCCGATACTACTCCCGAGGACCTCACGGCAATGATTGGTCACATTCACTTTGGCAACGTCATCACCTTTGCCGATATGGACCTCCCACCGTTTGGTTCCGACCACAACGAAGCTATTTACCTCAAGGTACGAGCAAGGGGGAGGCCCGTCTCAAGAGTCTTAGTGAACGGTGGTTCCGCACTCAATCTCATGCCTGGTAGAATCATGGGCATACTGGGGCTTACGGATTCTGATTTGAAGCCTTCTACTCAAGTAATCCGAGGTTATGACAGCACCGCCCGTACAGTCATGGGTATGATCGAAATAGACATTGAGTTTGGGAGCATGGTCATGTCCGTTCCATTCCAAGTGCTTGATATCCCGGCCTCGTTCAACTTACTGTTGGGCTGACCATGGATTCATATTGCTAATGCCGTACCATCAACTCTCCACCAATGTGTCAAGATCCGAAATGGTGATGAAATAGTAACCGTAATGGCTGAAAACATCACTATCCACAGAAAAGGTGAGCCCGTCCACCAAGTTCAGCATGGTCTACCAGACTCCACTCTCTCCGGCGTCTCAATCAACGCCATTGACAAAGAAGGGGGAAACGGATCATGGACCCCCAGCAATCACAAAGTCCTCCGCGTGATGAGGAATATGGACTACTTCCCTGGTTTAGGCTTAGGGAAATATCAGCAAGGAATCCTACATCCCGTGCAAGTCCCCTTCGTCAAGAACACCTTCGGTTTGGGATATGAGCCTTCCAAAGAAGACTTGAAACAAGAGCAAGCGATCAAGAACGAAAAGGCCCGAGCTCGTAAAGAAGGCCGCCGCTATGAAATCCCTAATCTAAGGCCTTACCGCAAGACATTGAATGGTTATTTTGTCCGCCAAGGGGAAGACGTTCCATACATGATCTTTCCCGAACCATGGGTTAACAATAAGGGTGTCAAAAAACCCGGCCTCGAAATCTTCTCCGATTGTGAGATCCAGAAATCCGAAAGGGAACCAACTCCCATGTCGCCCCGTGAATGGTGGGGAAGGAAGGTGACTATAGAGTCCGAGACAGAAATCACCGTGGGGGAAGAACTGACAGATTTAGCCTCCATGTTCGAAGAGCTTGCCATGATGAATGAATGCCAAGTTAACGCCATCCATGACACCGTCATCATGAACGAGACTATGAGTGAAATCCCGCCAAGCTCCGAGCCGATCAACAATTGGTATTCAACAAAAGGGCCCGTGGTATCCGAGGAATTCTTAGTCCAAGAAATGGGTTGCATACCCCGCACAGCAACAAAGGAAGAGCAGCTCACACTTACTTTCAAGTCTGAGAGTGTCTCTAATACCCTCACCCAAGAGGATTTGGAGGTCATAGCCGAGCGTGTGTTTCCTTTCTTTGCTAATGAAAATTTGATATTTCTGAGTACCCTGAGATTGCAAACATCATAAATGATGAATTAACTAATAATGAACTTAACAAACAAGTTAATAACGATTCAAATTATGATGAAATAGACCACGAAAACACAACATACCTAAATGAACTTGCTCAACAAGTCCGTAGTCGTGGCGAGAATGGTCCAAAGGCTGACGAAGAATTGCATGTTGTTAATCTGGGTACCGAAGAAGAGCCAAAAGAAACCAAGATTGGAAGCTTCTTCAAGGGAGACGACAGAGACAGATTGACTGCATTACTACGGGAGTTCGTGGATGTGTTCGCATGGTCATACAAAGACATGCCGGGTTTAGACAGAAAAGTAGCAGAGCACAGGATTCCGATCAGAGAAGATGCCAGGCCAGTAAAACAGAAGCTCAGAAAGATCAAGCCAGAATGGTCTCTGCAGGTCAAAGAAGAGATTGAGAAGCTCCTCAGTGTGGGTTTCATCAAGGTGATTGAGTATCCGACATGGTTAGCCAACATTGTGACAGTCAGGAAGGCGAACGGCAAGGTTCGAGTTTGTGTAGACTTCTGGGATTTAAACAAAGCTTCCCCAAAGGATGATTTTCCACTCCCTAATATCGACATTCTAGTCGACTCCACTGCTGCCTACGAGGTTCGCTCATTCGTGGATGGGTTCGCTGGGTACAATCAGATTCTCATGGCCGAGGAAGATCAACATAAGACAGCCTTCACAACACCATGGGGTACCTTTTGCTACATAGTCATGCCGTTTGGGTTAAGAAACGCTGGGGCTTCCTACCAAAGAGCCGTGACAGACTTGTTCCACGATATGATTCACAAGGAAATCGAGGTCTATGTGGACGACATGATCATTCACTCCAAAGGGACCGATAGTCAACATTTAATCGATCTCCGCAAGCTCTTCGAAAGGCTTCGTCAACACAAGATGAGGCTCAACCCTGCAAAGTGCACATTCGGGGTTATCCGAGGCAAAGTTCTTGGTTATATGGTCACTGAAAGGGGAATCGAAGTAGACCCCTCCAAAATCAAGGCAATCATTGACATGCCTCCTCCAAAGACGCAGAAAGAGATTAAAGGTTTCATGGGCAGACTACAATACATCAGTCGGTTTGTGCACCAACTTACTTCCCTGTGCGAGCCAATCTTCAAGCTACTCAAGAAGAATGTGGCTCTAGAATGGACTGACGCATGCCAAGAAGCCTTCGATCAAGTAAAGCATTACTTGACGTGCCCTCCCGTTCTAGTTCCACCGCACAAGGAGAAACCTCTGTTGCTTTATCTCACTGTCAATGAGGAAGCCCTAGGGGCTATGTTAGCACAAGAGCAACGAGAGTCCACAAAGGAGAACGCCATTTATTTTGTCAGTCGCCGATTCCAAGGAGGCGAAAAGAACTACTCTGTCTTAGAGAAGTCATGTGCAGCATTGGTTTGGGTCACTCAAAAGCTCAAACACTATATGGAAGCTTTCCCGATCAAGCTAGTAGCAAAGGTGGACCGCTCCGCTACATCTTCGAGAAGCCTTTCATGTCAACAAGAATAGCCAAATGGTACTTCATGCTCGCCGGCTATGATATCACTTACGTCACACTAAAATCCGTCAGGGGGAAAGTGTTCAGTGACCAGCTTGCCGAATTCCCGTGTGACGAAGTGAAGGGGGAAGATGTATAGTTCCCCGACGAGCATTTAATTTGTACTGCAACCGAGGAAGACAAGTGGCAACTCTTTTTCGATGGCGCCGCCAATAAACACGGTTTTGGTATAGGGGTATTGCTTGTCGATCCAAAAGACATCTACACTCCCATTGCCATACGCCTGGAATTCGAAGCTACCAACAACATTGCCGAGTACGAAGCATGTATAGCGGGGCTAGAAGCAGCTCTCGACAGAAACATCACAGAACTAGAAGTATTCGGCGACTCTTTGCTCCTTATCAATCAGCAATCAGGTAAATGGCGAACCCAAGACCCGACTCTCCAACAGTATGGTCAGCACCTTGAAGAACTGGTTGAACAATTCCAAGAGATCACTTTCAACTACCTGCCAAGGGATAAGAATCGCTTCGCCGATGCACTGGCCACTATAGCTTCATTAGTTGAAATGCCCAAAGGGAAAATGGTGAAGCCTTTCAAAATTGCTCGAAGGAACAGTCCGGCATATTGCATGAGTATCGAGATCAACGAGGTTCAAACAAACTCTCCGTGGTATTCGGACATCATGAACTTCCTCAAAGACGGCACTTATCCCGAGAACATCAATAAGAAGTCTCAAGCAGCTCTGCAAAGGTTAGCCTCTCGGTACGTACTGATTGGGGACCGAGTATATAAAAGGCACCACGACGGGATCAATCTCTTATGCGCCAATGAGACCGAAGCTCAAGAGATAATGTGTGAAGTGCACGAAGGAGAATGTGGACCCCACATGAATGGGTTTATGCTAGTCAAGAAGATACTTCGCATTGGTTACTATTGGAGCACTATGGAACGAGACTGTATCGAGAAACTCAAAAGGTGTGCCAAGTGCCAATTCCACGCTAATCTGTAACATGCTCCACCCTCACAACTTTACAACATGGTCACACCTTGGCCTTTCTCTTGTTGGGGGATAGACATCATCGGTAAAGTTCATCCTGCCGGGAGCAATGGGCAGTCATTCGTCCTAGTAGCAGTCGACTACTTCACAAAGTGGGTCGAAGCACAAGCCTATCGAACCCTCAACGCCAAGAAAGTGGCCGAATTTGTAAAGATTAATATCATGTGCCGATACGGCGTGCCTCATGAAATCATTTCCGACAACGGCTCTCACTTTGAGAAGGAAATGGATGCACTTTTGGTAGAATACAAGATCACCAAGCACAAGTCATCTCCTTACCGGCCCCAAGCAAATGGCGCAGTCGAAGCAGCAAACAAGACCATCGAGACCATCGTCAAGAAAATGGCCTCAACAGGAAGGGATTGGCCCGAGAAGCTACCATTAGGATTGTGGGGCTACCGCACATCAATACGATCCGCAACAGGAGAAACTCCTTATGCATTGGTCTATGGTTCTGAAGCCGTACTCCCTATCGAACTTGAAGTCCCATCTCTACGGGTCCTCCTCGAGAATCAAGTCAACGAGGTCGACTGGATGCAAAGTCGATATGAACAACTAGCCTTACTCGACGAGAAAAGGTTAAGAGCACTCGAACGCACGAGGGCATATCAGCAAAGGATGGCAAGAGCTTTCAACAAAAAAGTGAAGCCTCGAAACATTAATGTCGGAGATTTGGTCTTAAGACAACATCCTCCTAATGCCATGAATCCCCTGGGGAAATGGGGACCCCGATGGATCGGTCCGTACGTGGTCAAAAAGATACTAAGCGGTGGTCCAGTCCGGCTCGTGGATTTAGATGGTGACCAGCTGCCAAAGGAGGTCAACCTCGACAAGCTCAAGAGGTTCTACGCTTAATAAACAAAGACCATTAAAAAAAAAAAAAAAAATCGCTCGCTAGGTTGAAAACCCGCAAGGGCGGCTTAGGCAAAAATTAGAGCACGTGCAAAAAAGAAGCCCGCTAGATTGAAAACCCGAAAGGGCGGTCTAGGCAAAAAACAGGGTGCACATCAAAAAAAAAAAAAAAAAAATGGTCTTTGTTTGTTTGAACTACGAAGACCTGAGCCTCCCAACTGGAGGAACGTAGGCAACCTTCGGGTACGGTCTAAAACATATCAAAAATACCCAATTCACTTCAAATAACAAAATGCAATTTTTATTCATTCAATGAATTATTCAAACCATTACAACGGATTTATTGAGCAACAAAAGACATCAAAATATTAAATCCTAAAACAAAGTGGTCTAATTGCAATCTCTTAGGGTACAAAGAAAAATCTAATCTTTCTTAGGTTTGGGAACCCATTGCTTCTTGTTATGTCCTTTAGTCTTCTTGGATGGGGACGGAACATTCTTGGGACCGCCAAGCCGGGAGAAAACGCTAGGACGGGACGGAGCTTCATCAACGGCTTTCCCTTTACCCTTATCAAGCGGAGCCTTAGCGGGGACAACCATGGGACGCTTCCACACATATGAGGAATTTCCCTTACCTTTCTTCTTCTTGGGAAAATGACGGGGTCTATAATCCCGCACATGAACCACCGGTCTCACGGGGTCAACAACATCATCATTAGGCCTTCCCAAACGATCAAAAACGCTCGGACGTTTTTCCACCATCGAGACGGACCCTACAGCTGGAACGGCGTTCACCATTGGAACGGACTTCTCACCCTCGGGGACGGAAACCTTAACTTCAAAGGAGAAAGTCATTGGGGCCATTATAACAAGAATTTTGTGGTTTAGGGGGAGAAAGTGTTTGCAAAAGAATGCTGTGTGGCCATTCTGGTCGAAAAATGGTTCAAATTTATAGCTGTTGGAACATTCTGATCAGAAAAGAAAGGGGCTGTAATTCAGCAGGCCAGAAGCGCGCGCCTCCGACCAGGGCTTCAGAACGCGCGCGCCTCCCAAAAGCAAGGCCCGACGCGCGCGCCTTTGACAGCAGAAACAGCCCTTGTCAGTTCAGAACAGAACCCAAGCACTTCAACATATCCAGCCTGCAGCAAAATCAAATCCCAGCAACAAGAAGGAGTCCAAGCATCGACAACAAGCACCCTTTGGGCATACCTTTTTCTGGTCCGCCCTTAAGGCATGTCAAAAATCGAAAGTAGGATAGAAACTCCCACTCAAAAGTAGGCTGTCCTCTTCAAAATTCCGAACTCCCTAAGTTCTGTCACGGGTGCCACACCCCCCTCAAGAGTCAATCCCAACATTTCATCCCCAGCAGGAACATTTTTCTGGTCGCGGTCAACTGTGCCCGTACCCCACAATTCAAAAAGTCAAGTGTGACTCCAAATGGCACGAGGCTTCAAAGCAATATTTCATCGAACGGATTCACTAATGGATTCGTCAACAAGGGTTCACTAGCGACCTCATTCAAAACATTCAACCGTGCCCACACCCCACAAAGTCAACAACGTAAGCAGATGCGGCTCCAAGTCGGCAACTCGGTCCATATCGAGACAAGCTCCCATGAGCTCCAAGTCGGCAACTCGGTCCATATCGAGACAAGCTCCCATGAGCTCCAGGTCGGCAACTCGGTCCATATCGAGACAAGCTCCCATGAGCTCCAACTCAACAAACTCGGTCCATATAGAGACAAGCTCCCATGAGCTCCAAGTCGGCAACTCGGTCCATATCGAGATAAGCTCCCATGAGCTCCAAGTCGGCAACTCGGTCCATATCGAGACAAGCTCCCATGAGCTCCAAGTCGGCAACTCGGTCCATATCGAGACAAGCTCCCATGAGCTCCAAGTCGGCAACTCGGTCCATATCGAGACAAGCTCCCATGAGCTCCAGGTCGGCAACTCGGTCCATATCGAGACAAGCTCCCATGAGCTCCAAGTCGGCAACTCGGTCCATATCGAGACAAGCTCCCATAAGCTCCAGGTCGGCAACTCGGTCCATATCGAGACAAGCTCCCATGAGCTCCAACTCAACAAACTCGGTCCATATAGAGACAAGCTCCCATGAGCTCCAATACAACACTCCAGCAAAAGCCGCTCACATAGGGAGCGCACCACTATCTCTCGCAATTTCAAATTCCTGCTTTCATCGAGTCTTTGCCTTTTCTTGGTGATGTCCTCGGCGGGTGTTTTTTTTAACTTTCGTCGACGCATTCTGCTTTGCAGTCCACGTCGCCGAGGGGCTCTGTAGACACCCCGTCTTGGACCGCTCACCCCGATTGCACATTTGATTTTGTGTTTCTCCCCATTCTAAGTGTTTCTCGTTAGTTTCTGTCACTTCCGTAAAGTTCCTGACTGACTTCGTTAAGTCCAGGGACTAAACTGAATGACAGGGCTGACTTTCTAGTCCATTCTGTCAAAATTGCCTTCTCTGAGTCGCGTGCCTCCGACACTAGGAGCCAGGCGCGCGCGCCTCCCGCCCCCAAAGCAGGAAGCGCGCGCCTCTGGGCGTCAGTTACAGATTTCTGGCCAGGATTCCCTCCCTTGCTCGATTTACAGGATTTTGCCCGGGAAGGATTTCTTGGTGACTGAGTTTTGGCACCAAAAACACCCCTCTTTCACCTATAAAAACCTCTCTTTACTTCCATTTTCAGGGGACCGAAAATTGAACTTACAAAAACTATACCAAAATTACTTTCTAAAACCGGCCTCGCCCCATATCTGAGAGAGAAGGACCAAAGTACTGTCATCCAACTGAAGTATCCCAAAAGGAAAATCATCTCTCTCCTTGTCCCAACCCTCCGGGGTAGTCTGCACTAAGCCATACTGACGGAGCACTCTAGCGGGGTAGTAAAAGGTAGTCCCAGAGAGTGTCGGAACTTTAATCATGTGGAGTCCTACTTGCTTCTCCCTCACAGAATGAATGTGCCAATGGGGCACCACCCACTGAATGTCGTCAGTCACCATCTCCGCCAAATACTTTTCCCAACCTTTGAGAGTCATGCCCTCAAACCGCTCCGCCATCCCCCTAATATGGTGCATCCATGGAGCCACCTTCAGAGAAGCCGCCGGTTTGTTGACACGAAGCCTCTCTTGCAACCACATAGTCAAGAGCCTATCACTACCACAGGGCATCCCACCATAAGCCGCGAGATGGGGAATCCCACAGAGCATCTCTCCAAGGATAGCCGGCACAATGTCATAGCCTAGACGAGCGGAATTTACCATGCCCAAGCACCCTTCACTCGCAAACCCAACCTCAGAGGGGAAGAGAATAGAGGCAAACAAGCATAGTGCAAGATGGTCCAAAGAACGGTCAGAAGCCACGTCCATATGCATAAAGTGTTGTGGCATCCAAGAAAGGTCAACATAGCCGCCCCTAGCATACCTATCAAAGTCCTCCACGGACACGCCAAAGGTCATCAACTTGTCCCTCAAGCAAACAAAGTCAAAAGGCAAGGCAACTTTACCCTTCCCTTCGTAGCCACATAGTGCCGCGATATCCTCATAAGTGAGTGTCATCTCGTTGAACGAAAAGTTGAAGACATGGAGGGTATCATTCCAAAATTTCCCACAGGCTTGCAAAAGGTTGGTATTGGAGTTCATGTGTAAAAGTAACCAAAGACACTTTATCCCATACCGTTCATCAAGTTTCCTACGACTAGAACCAGAAAGTTTGGCAACCCACTTCTCCAAAGAGGTTATAAAGACTTTTTTCTCAAGACTTGTGATCCTAGCCTCATGATCCATGGCAAAGAGCAAGCAAATTGGTGATTGGAACTCTAAATTTCTCAAAAGAAGTGGCTGGTATGAATTCTAAGGCAACACAAACTCCCCTTTAATAGTACACAAACTCCAATTCTTGCCAGGAAAAGGAAAACCAGAGTCGGCGGCAGACTTGGCCACGCGGCCACAATTGTCCTCGGCCACGCGGCCACTATTGCTCTTGGCCAGGCGGCCGACTTTGCCTTAGCCACACGGCCACTCTTGCCCCCATGCAGAAATCGCAGATCGTTACTCCCACTCCGCAACGGATCCATGCAAACAACGTACCTGTCCCTCCCCGAGGCTCATGCATTGTATAAAAATTAGGAGCATTGTAAAATAATTAGTTTGTACAGATAGGTTGTCACAAAATCATTCTCATTTTAGTTCATAAATATATTTACATGCATGTTAAATGTTTGTCCAGTACATATTCGTCTCTACTAGCTAACAGTGTAGGAAATAAAGATGGAAAGATAGGCCCCGCCTAATCAGAATCCTCCTCCGTGGCGTCTCCATGCCGCGCTAAAGCTCGAGAGCTACCGGCACCCGAACTCCGTCCCCGGACCGCTCGACCACCAGTATGAGAAGAGCCCGCACCATTCAGAGACCGTTCCCGACGCTGGGGAGCCACGACATCATCCCGCTGGTAAGTGCAAGAATGATAAGCCTCTCTCAATAGGCGCATCAGTACGTTCTCCCGCTGAACAGAACGAACGTACGCCTCCCGAGTCACCTGAAAGGGAAACCAAGGCAATGATTACAATGCAGAAATAACAAGTGTGTGTGTGCATGACTGAGATAAATCATAAGGTCATACCCCAGCGTCAGGCGGAGGAACAAAAGTCTCCTCGACAACATCTGCGGCCGTCGGCTCCAAGCTAATCTCCACCTCCCAGCTGCCCCTCATCACTCTCACGCTACTCAAGCGAAGGGGCATGCCAACCAAAGGCCGACTCCTACCTACATAACGGGCCGAGCTCGACCCCTCTTTGGACAACATCCTAACCCGTACATATGGACTGACCAGCCGTGTCCGTACATAGCCCTCATAATCATCACTCCCCCTGTAATGCTCTGCTGGAGTGGGAGCCAAGAAAGTTGCCAACCTCGCAGGACGGAGCATATCCCCAGGAGGGTCATAAGGAGCCCACGGTAACGCACCAGCCCTATGCTGACGAACCACCCTCTCTCCGAGATACATGGCATCCCCGGTGAGACCCACAAGCAGAACCCTAGAAGCGGTCAACTCTACTACATAGGGACCTACCGAAGCCTCATTAGCCGGACTCCATGGGTAAAACATGACCTCGACAGGCTCAGACATCGCAAAAGCCCTCCTCAGACCAGCGGCATCCACCGTCTTCCTATCCCAGTTTCTGCGGGGAGGAGCCCTGTTGCTCTTGCACCAGTACGACATGACAGGGACGACCTTGTTGGCACTCATCACCAACTGAAAAGGGGCAACACCAAAGATCTCGTACACCCAAGCCTGTGCATACAATGAAAGAGACATTTCAGACCAAAAGATAGAGCAGAAATCTTAACAAGTGAAAAGAAGGGTAGTCAAGAGCATACCTCAAAGGCGAACTGAAACCCGTCAAAGGCCGACGAGCTAGCCCTCGAGCAATGATCCAATGCCCGGTAAATCTCAGCCAAACCGGCTCCACCCCAAGAAATCCCACCGACTCGGTCCAAATCCACAAAAGCCCCTAGCAGCGAGTACCTGCAGACAGTAGCCCCACTGGAAAACAGAATATCTGAAAAGCTGTACCATAAGAACAGCTGGACCAAGCAATCCAAGTCATACTCTCCCCTACCGAAGGCCTCAATAGCCATCTTCACCAAACGGTCACCTTCCCGACCTCCACTCCATAACCCTTGACACCTCCTCCCAGATCAGTGTCAACTCCCAACAGAGCCTGCCTATAGTCCCGCCGCTCCGCCAAGCTCTCATCAAAAGGCAAAGGGGTAGCAGTGAACCTCAACCCCGTGATAGCCACAAAATCCATCGGCGTGATGGTAATCTCTCCCCAACTGAAGTGAAAAGTATGGGTGGTGTCCTACCAAAACTCCCTGCACACCTCTATCACCGCCGCCACCTTTAGAGTGCCCCCAACCATGCGGACACTATCAAAGAATGGTCCAAACCCCATGGCCTCAATCCGAGCATGAAAACCGCTCGGTCCCTCCGTCAGAGATGCCCACAGTCACTGTGGATCCACGAGCCTTGATCCTCTGCAGGTAAACACAGCACAGGTATGTTACACTCCTAGCAATTTACATTTTCTAGCAATCTACATTTCTAGCAAAATTACGATTCTAGCAATATATATTTTGTACAAAAGTGGGGAAAATGTGAAAAATGAGAGGAGCGAAAATTTGAAATTTACCTCTCGTGTCTCCGGAAGGCCCATCGACCAGTGACGCTCCGAGTCGATGTAGAAATCATAGTCTTGATCAAATGTTGACCGAAGAAGGCCGTCGCAAAAGTTCCGAGTCGCCGCTCGTGGTCTCAAACCGCCCTGTGGTATCAGGGGAGCCGCTTCAAAACCCACTCCTGGGTCAGCCCCTACATTTCCCTCACCTTGAGGATCGCCATGCCACTGTTCTTGTTCTTGTTGTGGAGGCACGTATCCACCTTGGCCCGGAAAACCCCCAAACAAGGCCTCATTCATCCAGTCCGCCATTTTATCCGAAGTATTCGAAATGAAATCCTCAAAAAAATATCAAATCCTAGATTTTTCTTACTAAAACTCAATTTTCTCTCTCTAACTCAACAATGGTGGAAGGAAGAAGAAGGTAGAAGAAAAAAGGAGAAGAGGGAGGGTTTCTGGCGCTGTGACCAAGGAGTCAGCCCGACAGCGACCTTGGCCACGCGGCCACTTCTGCCCTCGCAATACCAGCTGTCAGATCAGCGATCCGTGTGAAGGAGATCTGACCACTCAGTGTCCTTGGCCACGCGGCCACTATTGCAATTCAGTGACCTTGGCCACGCGGCCAACCTTGTCCCTTCAGACAAAATTTCAGTTTTACCCCTAGTACATTCCCCTTTGATTCATTTTAGGTGCCCTTAGCACTATTTTGACTGATATTCATTACCTTTGGGAACGGAAAGCCCCTTAAAATTTCCATTCTTCACCAAATATTTGCTTAGGATTCGTATGGTTGCAGAGACTTCCGCGCCTCTATGTCATACGCATCCTAGATCGATCGTGATTGGCAGAAACCCTGGCGTTTCTAATTGCGAGGGATCCAGCATCTATTATTTTAACGCAATCGGCAGAAACCCAGGCGTTTCTGATTGCGTTTAAAATTTCCAAACATTTGCTTAGGATTCGTATGATTACAGAGACTTCGGCGCCTCTATGTCATACGCACCTTAGATCGATCGTGATTGGCAGAAACCCTGGCGTTTCTAATTGCGAGAGATCCAGCATCTATTACTTTAGCGCGATCGGCAGGAACCCGGGCGATCCTGATTGCGTTTACCATTCCATCTTGGGATTATGTAGACGCCGTAGTCTTTATTGTCCCATTATCCCTCTTGCCTCCTTTTCCCAAATGACTTCATTGCTGACGAATGTTCGTTCTTCATACAAGATAGTATCCGTAGGGTTGTTATCCCTAGCAGGAGTCTGATGTCTCGTTTCCCTAACGAATGTTCAGTCTTCATACAGGATAGGGTCCGTAGGTCTGTTAGCCGCAGCAGAAGTTCGATGTCTTGTTTTATTCCCACAGACTCTGAACTACGACCGGCTTGATTCCTCCAAGGATACGTAGGAAATCTGAAAAGGTTCAGCCACCCGACCGACATGGTCATCTCTCATCCCTTGCAGTTGCATTTTCCCCGGCAGATGCATTTTCCCACAGATCAGACTTCTCCCCAGCAGAAGATGTTGCTCCCCACCAGTGGACAATCATTCCCAATTTCCCATCAGATCTGAACTACGTTTGGCTTGATTCCCCTGTGGATACGTAGGTCGCCTCCAAGGTTCAGCCGTTCCATCGATCCTTTCATCTGTTTTGAAACTCATGTTCCAGAACGGATCCTTCTTTTATCGTCGACCCTCCATTGCCTTGCAAGAAGCGTCGTCGAGGGGCTACTGTTAGTACCCGATCTGAAAATGAGTTTATTAGGGCTTTCCCAAATATACAAGGACTTTATAGGAATTAGAAACCTTGCAAAGAATTGTCCCGGATTCCCAAAATATGTCTCGTTATTCTAGAACACCCTAAATATGGTCAAAATATGGTTTCCTTAAACCATGCAGAAACCCTAGCTTAGGAATCACGTCAGCCCCCAACCTTGGCCACGCGGCCAACCTTGCTGCGCCTCCGACCTTGGCCACGTGGCCAACATTGTCACCGTCTTCAGTCATGGCCAGGCGGCCAACCTTGCTCCGGATGATCCTGACCGTCAGATCTTCCCATCAGTTTACTATATAAATCCATTCCATCCCATTGGTTAAGGATCCGGATTTTTGAGAGCTTTAAGTCCGAATTTTAGAGTTCTTAAACACAATTTTCTCCCTAATTAAGCATTCAAACACTCAAGGAAATCAAGGTTTATTTCTTGCCAACATAGGTAAGTTTTCTAACTTTTTCTTCATGTTCTTGCATCATTTTTAATGTAGATCTCTTATATTCATGTTCTTACATGTTTATTCATAGTTTCTTCATATGCTTTACATGTTCATTCATATGTTCATAATATGTTCTTCGCATGTTCTTCGTGTTCATAGATTAAAACCTTATTTATGCTATATTTAGGGTTGCGATATTCATAATTAGATGTTATTTCATAGCCGATGATGATCTAGGGTTCATCAACCCGAGGATGATCTAGGAACTACTTCTAAACCCTAATCTTTAGGTAATTTCCCCCATCATTATGCATGATCCCGACTCTTCTGCCTATTCTAAATTCTTCTCGAACTACGCTGACCTGAGATTCTCACAATGAGAGGAACGTAGGCAATCTTCGGATCCGGTCTAAATCACTAACACACTACATACACCGCATCATGATAAAAAGACCGATCAATTCGATCAATAGGAGTGATAACGTTCAATATTCTTCTCTTGTTGTAATTTGACCCCCGAACCCACTAAAGATGCTTTTTTCAATGTTTTGGCTTTAATTAAAACGGCGTGGAGACTCTCATAAATTTTATGTCGTTATGAATATTCCCTTTTGTAAATAAAAATAATCACAAGATACTTCCCATGCGTCGCTTCATCAGAAAGGGGTATTCACATCGTGCCAAACACTTTAGCACGGTCGTGCCCTAAACCAGCACGGTCGTGCCAAGCACTTAAGCACGGTCGTGCCAGACCAGAAAAACCCATTTTTCCATAATTCCAATTCAGTCCTTTAGGATTTGTTCTATTCGTGTGTGACCCTCTAGGATTACACTAAGTTGGCAATGAGTCCAAACATGAACCCATAAGGTATGATTAGGTTCTAGCAAACCGTCATACCTACCCAAATAGTGTAACTAGATACAAGTTCGCATTCCATTTAGAACATGTCATAATCCCTTTTGTCCACGATGTCATCGAACACAAGTCATGGTCAACAAGTCAACTTGTTTTGTTCAATACTTTTTTCGATCCCGAATATGTTGATAATCCAAATGACATTGATCCAATCAATCCATTTGAGTTTGGCCAAACATTTCATCAACATCATTCCTTCGAGGGGCCCAATCTTGACATCTCTCCGAAGAGGGACAAATCCAATTTGCTTATTATTCTTCCCTACGTGAATCCGATTATGCCAACCATACCCTTTATAACTACCTGGTTAAAGGTAGCATTTGAATATGTCAAACATATGTTGGGTTTCCAAGTGACATGCGCAGCGGAAAATAGCAATTAAAATTTTATGAAACCCAAAGCCATGGATCCGTTCATATGATTAAATCAAATACAACATAATGAATAGAGGATAAACTAACCCTTGATGTCTATGAATTCTAGCTTTGATTTTGGTGAAGAACTTGAATCTTTATAACGGACAAAATTCACGAACTTTGAAGATGATAAAATTCACCCTCTAGCGGTATCCACACCACGAACGAATATCAAGGAGCTTCGTGATCTTGGTTGCTAGACCAATAATTATGAAACACACTTTCACAATTTAATAAAGAACTATATGGAATTATTTTGTGAATTATTTTGTTCTTCAATCCAAGATGTCTTGGAACAAAATAATAACTCTCTCAAACTCTTGGGAGGCATACAAAAACACTAGGGCTAATGGTCTGGCCGAACTTGGCTTTTTATACACAATTAAGACCTATTCCAAATAAGAACCTTGTGCCAAAAACCTTCCCAAATCGAATTAGGAAATTTTCTGCCGCCAGACCAAGCGCCCGCCTGGTCCAGACCGAGCGCCCGCTCGCTATCCAGAAAACCCAGAATTTTCCAAAAATTCCTTTGAGGTCCTTCGACCCTAAATTACAATACAGTCCTTTTATTTAAGATTCGTTCTATTGTGTGTGACCCTCTAGGATTATACTAAGTTGGCAATGGGCTCAAACATGAAACCATAAGATATGATTAGGTTCTAGCAAACTATCATACCTACCCAAATAGTATAACTAGATACAAGTTCGCATTCCTTTAGAATATGTCACAATCTTTTTGTCCACGATGTCATTTAACACAAGTCATGGTCAAACAGTCAACTTGTCTTATTCAATACTTTCTCGATTCCGAATATGTTGATAATTCAAATGCTATTGATCCAATCAATCCATTTGAGTCCGGCCGAACATTTCATCAACATCATTCCTTCGAGGGGCCCAAGCTTGACATCTCTCCATGGAGGGACAAATCCATTTAGCTTATTATTCTTCCCAACGGGAATCCGATTATGCCAATCATACCCTTTATAACTACCGTGTTAAGGTAGCGTTTGAATATGTCAAACACAATGTTCATCAAGTGGAAGACTATAATAACTTCATGTCTAAGGATTCAAATGACATAACTAATATGAGATATATGTTCGACATAGACCATGACATAAATCTCATACAGCGGGTCATGTCCAGTACCTTGTTCCAAACAAGTACCCATAAATCTAACATAATCATCCCATGATCATTTAGCCTTTATACTAGTGCTTAAAAAGTACTAGGGACGGGGATTATTATAAGTAAACATGAACAACAATAATAATCAAAACATCTCTTTATTGATATGAAATAAATGATAACAATTACAACGTTTATTAAACGTGCCTAGGGCACCACTACCAACAATCTCCCACTTGCCCTAGGCCCAATCTCCCATGTATCTAATACCCATAGACCTAACATGACCTTCATGTTTAGCTTGTGGAAGTCCCTTTATTAGCGGGTCCGCAACATTGTCATCAGTGGGTACTCTGCATATATTCACGTCACCTCTCTTAATGATTTCACGAATCACATGGTAACGCCTAAGTATGTGTTTGGATTTCTGATGTGCCCTTGGTTCCCTTGCTTGAGCAATAGCACCATTATTATCGTAATAAAGGTCTATTGGATCAGCGATGCTACGAACCACTCCAAGTTCAGTTATGAACTTCTTAATCCAAACAGCTTCCTTTGCAGCATCCGATGCAGCAAGATACTCAGCTTCTGTTGTAGAATCAGCGGTTGTACTTTGCTTGGAACTCTTCCAGCTTACAGCTCCACCATTTAACATGAACACAAAACCCGATTGCGATCGACTATCATCTCTGTCGGTTTGGAAGCTTGTATTCGTGTAAGCACTTACAACGAGATCATCTTCCATTCCTCCATAGACCAAAAACGAGTCTTTAGTCCTTCTTAAGTACTTAAGAATCGCTTTTACAGCCACCCAATGATTTTCACCAGGGTCGGATTGGTATCTACTTATCATGCTTAAAGAATAAGATACATCCGGCCTAGTACATATCATGGCATACATAATGGACCCAATTGCCGAAGCATATGGAACATCTTTCATTTTCTCACGCTCATCATTTGTCTTAGGACATTGAGTCTTGGTTAGAGAAACTCCATGTAAAACTGGCAAGGTTCCTCTTTTATAATTTTCCATGCGGAATCTTCTAATGACCTTGTCAATATATGTACTTTGGCTCAGACCAAGTAGCCTCCTTGATCTATCTCTATAGATCTTGATGCCAAGTATATATGCGGCTTCACCCATATCTTTCATTGTGAAGCACTCTCCTAACAAAGTCTTTACAGACTGAAGTGTAGGAATGTCGTTTTCAATGAGTAATATGTCATCCACATATAAGATAAGGAATAGCACTATGCTCCCACTAATCTTCTTGTATACACAAGGTTCATCTTCGTTCTTGATGAAACCAAACTCTTTGACTGATTCATCAAAACGAAGATTCCAACTCCTAGAAGCTTGCTTCAATCCATAGATGGATCTCTGCAATTTGCATACTTTAGAATTTTGCTCAAAACCTTCTGGTTGTTTCATATACACATCCTCTTCTAGTTTTCCATTTAGGAAAGCGGTTTTGAAATCCATTTGCCATATTTCATAGTCATGATATGCAGCAATGGCAAGCAGAATTCTTATAGACTTGATCATTGCTACGGGTGAAAAGGTCTCATCATAGTCAATACCATGAACTTGCCTATAACCTTTCGCTACAAGTCTAGCTTTGTAAGTATGCACCTTCCCATCCATGTCAGTCTTCTTCTTGAAGACCCATTTGCATCCTATGGTTTTTACACCTTCGGGCGCATCAATCAAATTCCAAACTTGATTGTCTTTCATGGATTGTAATTCGGATTCCATGGCTCCAAGCCACTTAGGTTCATCATTCTCAATGATTTCAACCTCGTTACTATCCGTTACGATAAATCCATATCTCTCGGGCTCGGATCGTATCCTACTAGATCTGCGAGGAACTTGTGTATCTTGAACAGGTTCCACAACTCCTTGTGGTTCTTGTTCCCGTTCCACTATTGGTTCAATGTTATTTTCTGGGTCTCGAATTTCTTCAAGATTTATTTTACTCCCACTAGTTTCTTTGGAGAGGAACTGTTCCTCCAAGAAGAAACCAGTTCGGGCAAGAAACACTTTGTTGTCCTCTCGGTTGTAAAAGTAATATCCTTTAGTTTCCTTAGGATATCCCACAAAAATACATTTATCAGATTTGTGTGCTAGTTTGTCAGAGATAAGTCTCTTGACATAAGCTTCGCAACCCCAAATCCTTATGAAAGACAAACTAGGTTTCTTTCCACTCCACATCTCATATGGAGTCTTTGGAACCGATTTAGTTGGAACTTGATTTAGTGTGAAAGCAGCGGTTTCTAGGGCGTAACCCCAAAAGGATATTGGAAGATCAACTTGACTCATCATTGATCGAACCATGTCTAACAAAGTCCGATTCCTCCTCTCGGACACGCCATTCCATTGTGGTGTTCCGGGTGGAGTCAATTGTAAAACTATTCCACAATTCATTAGATGATCATCAAATTCTTGGCTTAAGTATTCTCCACCACGATCTGATCGAAGTGCTTTAATACTTTTGCCAAGTTGTTTTTCTACTTCATTTTGAAATATTCTAAATATCTCAAATGCTTCACTCTTATGTTTCATTAGGTAAACATACCCAAATCTACTATAATCATCCGTGAAGGTTATGAAGTATTTAAATCCTCCCCTAGCATTGCTACTTAATGGTCCGCATACATCGGAATGTATCAACCCCAATATGTCACTTGCCCTTTCACCTAGCTTGGTAAAAGGTGTCTTGGTCATTTTTCCAAGAAGACACGACTCACAAGTGTCATATGACTGGAGGTCACATGAACCTAAAAGTCCGTCCCCATGGAGTTTTGAGATACGCTTTTCATTAATATGACCAAGACGGCAATGCCACAAATAAGTATGATTTACATTATTAGGTTTAGATTTCTTATTTATATGATAGACATTGTCATTACTTTCATTCTTGATATCCAAGATATAAAGTCCATTAAATGAATTAGCAATACCGTAAAGCACATCATTTAAATAAATAGAAAATCTCTTATTCTCAATAAGAAACTTAAAACCTTCATTATCCAAACAAGAAATTGAAATAATATTTCTACTTAAATCCGGAACATAATAACAATTGTTCAAAACAAGAATTAATCCAGAAGGTAAAGTGACTTCATAAGTCCCTACGGCTAATGCAGCAACTCTTGCTCCATTCCCCACGCGTAGATCTCCTTCACCTTCTTTAAGCAGTCTCCTATTCTTTAGTCCCTGCACATTTAAACAAATGTGAGAACCACATCCGGTATCCAATACCCAAGAATCAGTGGTAGAAAGGAGAATATCTATCATATAGATACCTGAAGTCGACGCAGCCTTGCTGCCCTTCTTCTTCTTTTGCTCTTCCAAGAAAGCCTTGTAATTACGTTTCCAATGACAAATTTCTTGACAATGGAAACAGATTGCATCTTTTTGTGAATCAGGTTTTGCCTCAGAAGCCTTGGCAACCTTTGCCTTGCTTATCTTGGGTTTGACAACTTTTGCCTTACCCTTTCCTTTGGCACTAGCCTTCTTCCCATCATGAACCAAGAGCACAGGAGAACCTTTCTCCTCAATCTTCAACTCCGCAGTTTTAAGCATATTATGCAACTCGGAGAGATTCTTATCCATTCCATGCATGTTATAATTCATTGTGAATTAATTATAACTTTTTGGCAATGAATTAAGAATGAGATCCGTGGCTACCTCCAATGGAATTGGATAGCCAAGTTTCTCTAGTTGCTCAACATAACCTTTCATTTTAAGAAAGTGAGGACTCACTTGTTTCCCTTCCTTCATTCTACAAGTCGTGAATGCAACAATGTTCTTGTACCTCTCTTGCCTAGCTTGCTCTTGAAACATGGTTCTCAACTCCACGCCTATCTCATAGGCTTCCAAATGTTCCGAACTTTGTTGGAGTTTTGAACACATAGCAGCAAGCATGAGACAACTTACATCTCTAGAATCATTATTATGTTTCTTGTAATTGTCTCTTTCTGCCCTAGGGGCAGTAGGCTGTGGTTCAGCAGGAAGAGGCCCATCGAGAATGTACAACTTATCTTCTTGCCTAAGAACGATTCTTATGCTACGGATCCAATCCATAAAGTTAGTACCATTCTCTTGGAGCTTATCCTTCTCAAGGATCGATCGCAATGACAGTGATTGAGTGTTATTAGTCATTATCTACAAATATGCAAAATTTTCAAAATTTAATAAGTACCAATTTCATTAAAGAAATAAACAATGTATTTTTTTTTCAAAAATACTCTCACTAAATTATATAACATTCTTATACATCCAATGTATGATATAATATTAGTAGGCTAAGATCCATCTTTAATTTAATTTTTTAAGTCCGCTAGGGCGGATAATATAAAATCAAATTAATTAGGTAGACAATCATGTCAATCATATCCCATATGATTCTTAGATCCTTTTCTCATGAGATTCTTTAAGAAATCTTATTTCAAAAAGCATGTTTAATCTCATCTTTGCCTAGGCCCAAAACTGTTTTGACGCCCAATTAAGTCTAACCATTTTAAACATATAGTTTATGTGTCCCGCTAGGGCGTGCCCATATTGTCTATCTTGCTCATACATAAATAAATTTAATGCACCTCGCTAGGGCGAATCTACATTAAAATCACTTATGTATTAACAAGTGTTTTAATCATGGCATGGCAATAAAAGACTTAAAACTTTTCTTTGAAGGTTCATCACATATAGCATATAACATATTTATGAGCACATAATATAAACATGTTACACATCAAGTTTAGTCACTAAATTAATCTCTATTAATTTAAGCATAATATTTATGTGTCATTAGTTTCTCTATAATTATGAGGATTGAGACTATTTCAACTCCGGTTATCATCTCCAAATCAAGACAACAAGAAGTGCGGCCGAAACTAAGCCATATGGCATCCACAATTCCGCACTAATTCAAGAAACCAAGAAAGTAGTCCATGTGGCCGAAACTAAGCAATAGATGGTCTCGATGAACGTAGGCCAATTGCATCCACAATTCCACATGGATCTCCAAACTTTGAATCAAGAACTTTGTTTCTCAATTTTAGCAATTATGAACTCTTCATAATTCTAATTTCGTTTTATCTTTGAAACTTTGATTGCGATCAATTTTGGAAAACACAATCTCGATGAACGCAGATTAGCCATCCAAAACTTGAACCAATCTAGGAATCACAAGACTAAAACAAATAGGAAAATCAAACCCCAAAATCCGTACACAAACCAACTACCCAAAATCCATTCCAGATCAGCAAGTCTGGACTGGTTCTGTTACTGGTTTTGTTGAATTTATCGAAAATTCCATATTCAGATTTTAACCAAAATCAGAACAGATTCTGACGAGCGAGCGCCCGCCTGGTCTTGACCGAGCGCGCGCCTGAAGCAAGCGGCCGCCTGGTCCCCAGCGAGCGGGCGCCTGGTAGGTCAGAATGGTACAGAATTTTAAAGTTCGAAAACTTTGTCTCAAAATTATTTTTCCCCGATTATTAAAACTTTGATCTGATCAAAAATTAATAATCGAAATAATTCAGAATCCACCATAATTTTTTATTGCGATTGAATCGTGCGATTAAAGTTGTAAAACAATAAACCACATAAAATCACATAACACATAAACATCATATAATCCAATATTTATATCATGCTAGGCACATAAACAATTTATATACACATAACATGATCCAAGTATTGAATTAATCAACATGAACGGGGCTCTGATACCACTGTTGGGTTTCCAAGTAACATGCGCAGCGGAAAATAACAATTAAAATTTTATGAAACCCAAAGCCATGGATCCGTTCATATGATTAAATCAAATACAACATAATGAATAGAGGATAAACTAACCCTTGATGTCTATGAATTATAGCTTTGATTTTGGTGAAGAACTTGAAGTTTATCACGGAAAAAATTCACGAACTTTGAAGATGATAAAATTCACCCTCTAGCGGTATCCACACCACGAACGAATATCAAGAAGCTTCTTGATCTTGGTTGCTAGACCAATAATTATGAAACACACTTTCACAATTTAATAAAGAACTATATGGAATTATTTTGTGAATTATTTTGTTCTTCAATCCAAGATGTCTTGGAACAAAATAATAACTCTCTCAAAATCTTTGGAGGCACACAAAAACACTAGGGCTAATGGTCTGGCCGAACTTGGCTTTTTATACACAATTAAGACCTATTCCAAATAGGAACCTTGTGCCAAAAACCTTCCCAAATCGAATTAGGAAATTTTCTACCGCCAGACCAAGCGCCCGCCTGGTCCAGACTGAGCGCCCGCTCGCTGTCCAGAAAACCCAAAATTTTTCAAAAATTCCTTTGAGGTCCTTCGACCCTAAATTCCAATACAGTCCTTTTATTTAAGATTCGTTCTATTGTGTGTGACCCTCTAGGATTATACTAAGTTGGCAATGGGCTCAAACATGAAACCATAAGATATGATTAGGTTCTAGCAAACCGTCATACCTACCCAAATAGTATAACTAGATACAAGTTCGCATTCCTTTAGAATATGTCACAATCTTTTTGTCCACGATGTCATTGAACACAAGTCATGGTCAAACAATCAACTTGTCTTGTTCAATACTTTCTCGATTCCGAATATGTTGATAATTCAAATGCTATTGATCCAATCAATCTATTTGAGTCCGGCCGAACATTTCATCAACATCATTCCTTCGAGGGGCCCAAGCTTGACATCTCTCCGTGGAAGGACAAATCCATTTAGCTTATTATTCTTCCCAACGGGAATCCGATTATGCCAATCATACCCTTTATAACTACCGTGTTAAGGTAGCGTTTGAATATGTCAAACACAATGTTCATCAAGTGGAAGACTATAATAACTTCATGTCTAAGGATTCAAATGACATAACTAATATGAGATATATGTTCGACATAGACCATGACATAAATCTCATACAGCGGGTTATGTCCAGTACCTTGTTCCAAACAAGTACCCATAAATCTAACATGATCATCCCATGATCATTTAGCCTTTATACTAGTGCTTAACAAGTACTAGGGACGGGGATTATTATAAGTAAACATGAACAACAATAATAATCAAACCATCTCTTTATTGATATAAAATAAATGATAACAATTACAACGTTTATTAAACGTGCCTAGGGCACCACTACCAACAACATAATCTTCATCAAGTGGAAAACAATAATAACTTCATGTCTAAGGATTCAAATAACATAACTAATATGAGATATATGTACGACATAGACCATGACATAAATCTCATACAGCGGGTGTAGATACCCCGGGAGAGCCCACGGCTTGGCTAGAGCGGTGGAAGGGTCCTAGGACGTGTAATTGATTTTATTTTGTAGAGTCGCCACCTATGTTTTTAAAGGAACATAAGAAAAACCTAGAAATAGCCTAATGTTACGAAACCAAAGATTCGGGAAGAGAAGGGTTCGGGGGTTAGGTGACGGAGTGGGAAGTACTTAAACACCCACTCCGCCCCGCTTACGCGGGTCTTGCTACAATTGGTGTTCTAATGCTAAAAAGTCCTTCTATTTATTAATATGAAAATGTGCTAACGATTACCCAGCAGAGTCGCCAGTGTAGATACCCCGGGAGAGCCCACGGCTTGGCTAGAGCGGTGGAAGGATCCTAGGATGTCTAATTGATTTTATTTTGTAGAGTCGCCACCTATGTTTTTAAAGGAACATAATAAAAACCTAGAAATAGCCTATTTTTTAAAGTTACGAAACCAAAGATTCGGGAAGAGAAGGGTTCGGGGGTTAGGTGACGGAGTGGGAAGTACTTAACACCCACTCCGCCCCGCTTACGCGGGTCTTGCTACAATTGGTGTTCTAATGCTAAAAAGTCCTTCTATTTATTAATATGAAAATGTGCTAACGATTACAAGGGAAAGAAAAGGGAAATAAAAAGAGAATTGTTTTATTTATTGATTTATGCTAAGAATTACATGTTGAATTATTGCTAAATCATTACATTAAGAAATGATCAATGATTGAAATAGAGATTGGAATGTTGGGATGTAACCTTGGCCAAACTTCAATAGTGAAGTGGCCTTTTGGTTGTATCCCTTTTTATGGAGATTGCATACTCATTAGAGAAGTGAGAGATGAAGAAAACAAGTAAAGAGTTTTGACAAAGAGAATTAAAAGAGTTTAGAAGGAGAAAGTGAGAGTTGTACCTTGTGCTTGAATGGGGAAGAACCAAATTGTCTATAGTGACCACCCTTTGAAAATGGATTTTATGTGTTTTAAAGTGTTTTTGATTCAAGAATTCCTCCTCCCCTTCCATGGTGGAATGAAGAGGTATTTATAGGTGTTAGGGAAGTGTTTTTGGTCACAAAGATGACTCTTCCCCGGATCAAGCCAAGGCATAATGGCCTTGGGGGTTACAAATCAAAAAATGAGGGAAATTTGGCCAAATCTGAGATTCTGGAAGCGGGAAGCGTGCGCTTCCCACCCCCATATGGGAGGAGCCCGCCTCCCACAAAGGAGGGAAAAGGCGTGCGCATCCCAGCTTCAGAAAATTCATATTTTAGCCCAAATGTTAACCCCGTTATGCAGTTAAGCCCCAAAACTAACGGAATTAGTCCAAAAACTTAACGAACATCACGAAAGTCAACGAAAATAAATGAAACAAAGACACAAGGTTGACTTTGACACTTAGTCAAATCCAAGACTAACGGAGTAAGTCAGGAACTTAACGGAAAGTAACGAAAGTTAACGAAAAGTAACAAAACTTAACAGAAAATAGGAAGACAGAGAATGTGTATGCAATCGGGACATGAGAGGTCCAAGGCGGGGTGTCTACAGAGCCCCTCGGCGACGTGGATTGCGAAGCAAAATGCATCGACGAAAGAAAGACAACCGCCGAGAAAATCGACAAGAGAAAGCCAAGACTCAATAAAACATGAATTTGAAATTGCGATAGATAGAGGTGCGCTCCCTGCATGAGCGACTTTTGCTGGAGTGTTGTATTGGAGCTCATGGGAGCTTGTATCGATATGGACCGAGTTGTTGAGTTGGGGCTCATGGGAGCTTGTCTCGATATGGACCGAGTTGCCGACTTGGAGCTCATGGGAGCTTGTCTCGATATGGACCGAGTTGCCGACTTGGAGCTCATGGGAGCTTGTCTCGATATGGACCGAGTTGCCGACTTGGAGCTCATGGGAGCTTGTCTCGATATGGACCGAGTTGCCGACTTGGAGCTCATGGGAGCTTGTCTTGATATGGACCGAGTTGCCGACTTGGAGCTCATGGGAGCTTGTCTCGATATGGACCGAGTTGCCGACTTGGAGCCGCATCTGCTTATGTTGTTGACTTTGTGGGGTGTGGGCACGGTTGACCACTTTCTGGTGGGGATGAAGTGCCTTGAGTAACGGATGCTGTTGACTTCGTGGTGGTACCTGTTATGTGTGTGCTTGACTGGTATATGTGTTCTTGCAAGAAGATGCATGAAGTGTGAAATGAAGAGAGAGAAACTGTGCTCGTGGTGTGATGGGATTTTGGAACACCCCTGCAATGAGAGAGAAGTAAGAATGTAGAGAGTGATCTTGTGTGCGGTGTGATTTTGAGGAAAGCATTGGATGTATTCATACCTTCGCTTACCATTGCCGTTTGAGTGGAGATGGATTTCTGATGTCCGCGGAGGATGCTTTGATGGAGAATGTCCATTCTTTGGATGTTGATGAGAGAACGCTCTTGATGATGGGTTGGCGAGATGGTACTCTGGATGATAGGTTGGTCGTGCCAAAGGCTGCCTACGTATCCCTTGAAGGGAATCAGACCAGTGTAGTTCAAGGATGATGGAGAACTCTGGGGAAGAAGCTATGGAGCAAGGCAAAGTAAAGCACATACTTTTTCCTAGGTTGATTTCATGATTTCAACCTAGCGAACTGCTGCTTTTTTTTTTTTTTTTTTTATCCCCCTTTGAAAACTTTGCTTGATTTTTCTCCATGCTTGATGTCTTGGATTCGCCGTTGTTGTTGATGTCGTTGCCTTCGTCACGATGTTTAGCCCCTAAGCGTTCAAGCGATGGCCTTCGTTCTGAAACTTGTTTAGACATCTTTTTATCATTTTGCCAAGAATTAAATTGAACAACTTGGAATTGTGTATGAGGACAAGAACGACTTTTATTTGTTAAGATCGACTCAAACATTGACATGAGAAGGAAGAAAACTTAATGCACACAAAAGAGGACTTTGACTCTTTTTTTTTTTTATTTATTCCTACTACTAGGTAGAGAAAGAGAAACGGAGATTGCTGTCGTTGTCTTTGCCGTTGTAGTCTCCTTACGGCATGATCTCTTGTTGAAGGCCCATTTCAAAACCAAGCTTTTTCCTTGATGGGTTCTTGCATGTTGCCATTCTCTAGCGGTTTCTTTTCACCCACAGTAAATTCGCCATTGTCGATCAAATCTTGGATGATGTTTCGGAAAAGGAAGCACCCTTCGGTAGTATGGCCACTATGCTTGTGGTAGCCGCACCATTTACTATGTGCATGATTCTTCAGTATCGCCTTCGGCTTGTACCCTTCCAAAGGTTTGACCTTCCCACTTGCCACCAAAGTTTCAAATGCCTCGGCTTGGGTTACTCCTAGGAGAGGAGTGAAAACTCGGTTGTTGGTGGTACCTTTGTAGCTTTTGAGGGTCGGGCCACTTGAGCATGCTTTACCATTGAGCTTTGCTTTGCCGTCGGTGAGCTCTTGCAAACGGGCTTTGAGTTCGGAAACCTCTTCCTCGTGAATTCTTCTTTCATAATCAAGACGGGCCTTGAGTTCGGAAACCTCTTCCTCGTGAATTCTTCTTTCATAATCAAGACGGGCCTTGAGTTCGGAAACCTCTTCCTCGTGAATTCTTCTTTCATAATCAAGACGGGCCTTGAGTTTGGAAACCTCTTCTTTGTGAATCCTTTTGTCGATATCGAAACGGGCTTGCCACAAATTGTCTTTACGGCGGGCATCCTCGACAATCCTATCCATTTGTTCTCCCATTGATTTCATTATGTTGAGTAACCCTTCGTTGGACAGGAAATCATTTCCACCGTTGTTGTTGTTGCCGTTGGAAGCCATTGGACCTATTGGAAGAACACGGTTGATCTTAGGTTGGCCCCACAAACACCTTTTGAGTAATATGCTTAAACTCACAAACAAGGAAAAAGACTCAACCACATAGAGAAAAATTACTATTTTTTTTTATTTACGAAGTCGGAAGGACGTAGTCCTTTTTGGGGTTTCTAGAAAAAATAGTGGAATCGTCACACTAGTATATAGACCTTCTCGCGGTCCCATATACTCATCGGATTCCACCACGCTTGTGATACCTACATGTGACGGGATTAAACTAAATTAATGTAGTAAATCATACATGCGGGGACGGATATTTTATTTTCGTCCAAGATAGCCACTTTTGGGGACGGAGTTTTATTTCATCCATTGCAACAAATTGGCATGTATGATTTGAAGACATTAGTTTAGGGAAATCTCGGTACATGAAAACCGACTTGAGTCACGGAGTGTTAGACCCTAGACTAGAATTGTGTGGCTTGTGCTCGGCTAAAGAGAGGCTTAAAGGTCACCCCCGGCATGTAGTCTTGAACTACGCCACGGGCTGAGGTTGACCGCTTCGAAAGAGTCAAGGTCGGGTGGAGCTTGAAACTTTCTAGGACGGGCCTCGACGGGTTTGGGGTTGAGCATTGTGCGACTCGATAGTGAGCAATTGATATGTAGTGTGAGGTCTAACAAGTGACAAAAATTTTTTTTTTTTTTTCAAAGAAAGAAAAAATAAATAAGCACATATTTACAACTTTCGAATCACCCGTGTGACCGATAAAAACAAACAGAAAATAAAAGAAGTTCTGTGCAGGCCCGGTGCCCACACATTGTCATTCTGCTCTGTTCTGTTTTCTGTGCATTGTTCTGTTCTGGGAATGCGCCCAGAAGCGCGCGCATTGGGTGGCCTATGCAGAAGGCGCGCGCGGTAGACAAATAGGGGCAGAGGCACCCGATTCTGGGCAGTACCTGCGAATCAGTGGGTTCAAGGGATTGCCTTGACCCTAAATAAAAAATTCTTTCCCCTGCAGTAATTGTTAGCAAAGAAACATGGAATTGAAGGACAAGAAAGGAGGCGGGCGATTCTGGTAATTGGGGTCGGACGCCCGCGCTTTAGGCCAAGAAGGCCAGAGGTGCGCGCTTCCCACCCTTTTTACCAGAATACCCAGAAAACAGTAATAAGAACACCAAAAGTTAAGAACGCAAGTTTAACCCTCTAATAAGTCCCCAGCGGAGTCGCCACTGTAGATACCCCGGGAGAGCCCACGGCTTGGCTAGAGCAGTGGAAGGATCCTAGGATGTCTAATTGATTTTATTTTGTAGAGTCGCCACCTATGTTTTTAAAGGAGCATAAGAAAAACCTAGAAATAGCCTATTTTTTAATGTTACGGAACCAAAGATTCGGGAAGAGAAGGGTTCGGGGGTTAGGTGATGGAGTGAGAAGTACTTAAACACCCACTCCGCCCCGCTTACGCGGGTCTTGCTACAATTGGTGTTCTAATGCTAAAAAGTCCTTCTATTTATTAATATGAAAATGTGCTAACGATTACAAGGGAAAGAAAAGGGAAATAAAAAGAGAATTGTTTTATTTATTGATTTATGCTAAGAATTACATGTTGAATTATTGCTAAATCATTACATTAAGAAATGATCAATGATTGAAATAGAGATTGGAATGTTGGGATGTAACCTTGGCCAAACTTTAATAGTGAAGTGGCCTTTTGGTTGTATCCCTTTTTATGGAGATTGCATACTCATTAGAGAAGTGAGAGATGAAGAAAACAAGTAAAGAGTTTTGACAAAGAGAATTAAAAGAGTTTAGAAGGAGAAAATGAGAGTTGTACCTTGTGCTTGAATGGGGAAGAACCAAATTGTCTATAGTGACCACCTTTTGAAAATGGATTTTATGTGTTTTAAAGTGTTTTTGATTCAAGAATTCCTCCTCCCCTTCCATGGTGGAATGAAGAGGTATTTATAGGTGTTAGGGAAGTGTTTTTGGTCACAAAGATGGCTCTTCCCCGGATCAAGCCAAGGCATAATGGCCTTGGGGATTACAAATCAGAAAAGGAGGGAAATTTGGCCAAATCTGAGATTCTGGAAGCGGGAAGCGTGCGCTTCCCACCCCCCTATGGGAGGAGCACGCCTCCCACAAATGAGGGCAAAGGTGTGCGCATCCCAGCTTCAGAAAATTCATATTTTAGCCCAAATGTTAACCCCGTTATGCAGTTAAGCCCCAAAACTAACGGAATTAGTCCAAAAACTTAACGAACATCACGAAAGTCAACGAAAATAAATGAAACAAAGACTCAAGGTTGACTTCGCCACTTATTCAAATCCAAGACTAACGGAGTAAGTCAGGAACTTAATGGAAAGTAACGAAAGTTAACGAAAAGTAACAAAACTTAACAGAAAAGAGGAAGACAAAGAATGTGTATGCAATCGGGACATGAGAGGTCCAAGGCGGGGTGTCTACAGCGGGTCATATCCAGTACCTTGTTCCAAACAAGTACCCATAAATCTAACATGATCATCCCATGATCATATAGCCTTTATACTAGTGCTTAACAAGCTCTAGGGATGGAGATTATTATAAGCAAACATGAGCAACAATAATAATCAATACATCCCTTCATTAATATGAATATAAATGATAACACATACAACGTTTAACAAACGTGCCTAGGGCACCAACACCAACACTTCGGCATCTTGAAGTCTCTAGGTAGAGCACCCACATTGCTTGGGTTGATGGTTTTGACTATCGGAGTGGCTTGCTTGGAGACCGTGTCAGAGAGCTTGCGAATCTGTT
The DNA here is from genome assembly GCA_026119855.1 of Campanula takesimana. NCBI lineage: Eukaryota > Viridiplantae > Streptophyta > Magnoliopsida > Asterales > Campanulaceae > Campanula > Campanula takesimana. Next base: position 250,680 of record JAOWBW010000151.1, on the reverse strand, counting down.
CTTGCATAGCTACCACTAAGAGGTGATTGGAGAAATCAGAGCTATCGTAGGCTTGAGTAGCGGGAGGAGCAGCGGATATTGTAGGTGCAGCGGTACTGTTGCTTAGTGGTAGTGATGGCGGTGGCAACTTAGTAGAGGACAAGTAGCTACCCATCATTTCTGATGATGGTGTTGGGTTTCGGAGTAACATGCGCAGCGGAATTTAGCATTTAAAATTTTGAAACCCAAAGCCCATAGATCCGTTCATATGATTAATTCAAATACAACAATATGAATAGAGGAAAAACTGACCCTTGATGACTTTGAATTCTAGCTTTGATCTTGGTGGAGAACTTGAAGCTTTAATCACAATAGTAAGAACACGAACTTCGAAGATGATAAGCTTCACCCTCTAGCGGTATCCACACCACGAACGAATATCAAGGAGCTTCTTGATCTTGGTTGCTAGACCAAAATTATGAAACACACTTTCACAATTTAATATGACTATATGGAATTTTATTTGTGTGTTATTTTGTTCTTCAATCAAGGATGTCTTGGAACAAAATAAAACCTCTCTCAAACACTTTTGAGACTCACACAATCATTGGGGAAGAGTGCTGGCCGAATTTGGTCTTTTATACACAAGTAGGACCTATTCCAAATAGGAAACTTGTGTCAAAATCCGTCTAAAATTCGTTTCCTAATCAAATTAGGAATCTGCCTCCCGACAGTACTGTGCGGCCGCCCAGAATCCATTGTGCGGTCGCACAACTAACTGAAACAAACTGGTACAAAACTGAGCTAAGTGTGCGACCGCCCAATCCATACTGTGCGGTCGCCCACTTCTCCAGATTTCTAGAATTTCCAAAATTCCAATATAGTCCTTTTAAAGATTCGTTCTCTTGTATGTGACCCTCTAGGATTATACTAAGTTGGTAATGGGTTCGAACATGAAACCATAAGATATGATTAGGTTCTAGCAAACCATCATACCTACCCAAATAGTATAACTAGATACAAGTTCGCATTCCTTTTAGAATATGTCATAATCCCTTTGTCCACGATGTCATTGAACACAAGTCATGGTCAAACAGTCAACTTGTTTTTGTTCAATACTTTCTCGATTCCGAATATGTTGATAATCCAAATGATATTGATCTAATCAATTCATTTGAGTCCGGCCGAACATTTCATCAACATCATTCCTACGAGAGGCCCAAGCTTGACATCTCTCCGAAGAGGGACAAATCCATTTAGCTTATTATTCTTCCCTACGTGAATCCGATTATGCCAATCATACCCTTTATAACTTCCCGGTTAAAGGTAGCGTTTGAATATGTCAAACATAATGTTCATCAAGTGGAAGACTATAATAACTTCATGTCTAAGGATTCAAATGACATAACTAATATGAGATATATGTACGACATAGACCATGACATAAATCTCATACAGTGGGTCATGTCCAGTACCTTGTTCCAAACAAGTACCAATAAATCTAACATGATCATCTCATGATCATTTAGCCTTTATACTAGTGCTTAACAAGTACTAGGGACGGAGATTATTATAAGTAAACATGAACAACAATAATAATCAAAACATTTCTTTATTGATATGAAATAAATGATAACAATTACAACGTTTATTAAACGTGCCTAGGGCACCACTACCAACAATCTCCCACTTGCCCTAGGCCCAATCTCCCATATATCTAATACCCATGGACCTAACATGACCATCATGTTTAGCTTGTGGAAGTCCCTTTGTTAGCGGGTCCGCAACATTGTCATTAGTAGGTACTCTGCATATATTTACGTCTCCCCTATCAACGATCTCTCGAATGATATGAAAACGCCTAAGTATGTGTTTGGATTTCTGATGTGCTCTTGGTTCCTTTGCTTGAGCAATAACACCATTATTATCGCAATAAAGGTCTATTGGATTAGGAATGCTAGGAACCACTTCAAGTTCAGTAATAAACTTCTTAATCCAAACAGCTTCCTTTGCAGCATCCGATGCAGCAATATACTCAGCTTCTGTTGTAGAATCAGCGGTTGTACTTTGCTTGGAACTCTTCCAGCTTACAGCTCCACCATTTAACATAAACACAAAACCCGATTGCAATCGGCTATCATCTTTGTCGGTTTGGAAGCTTGCATCCGTGTATGCATTTACAACGAGATCATCTTCCATTCCTCCATAGACCAAAAACGAGTCTTTAGTTCTTCTCAAGTACTTAAGAATCGCTTTTACAGCTACCCAGTGATTTTCGCCAGGGTCGGATTGGTATCTACTCGTCATGCTCAAAGCATAAGATACATCCGGCCTAGTACAAATCATGGCATACATGATGGACCCAATTGCCGAAGCATATGGAACATCATTCATTTTCTCGCGCTCATCGTTTGTCTTATACACATCCTCTTGTAGTTTTCCATTTAGGAAAGCGGTTTTGACATCCATTTGCCATATTTCATAGTCATGATATGCGGCAATGGCAAGCAAAATTCTTATTGATTGATCATTGCTACGGGTGAAAAGGTTTCATCATAGTCAATACCATGAACTTGCCTATAACCTTTCGCTACAAGTCTAGCTTTGTAAGTATGCACCTTCCCATCCATGTCAGTCTTCTTCTTGAAGACCCATTTGCATCCTATGGTTTTTACACCTTCGGGTGCATCAATCAAATTCCAAACTTGATTGTCTTGCATGGATTGTAATTCGGATTCCATGGCTCCAAGCCACTTGTCCGAATCAGGAGAAGACATCGCCTCTTGATCGGTTGTCGGTTCATCATTCTCAATTATTTCCACCTCATTTCTATCCGTTACGAGAAATCCATATCTCTTGGGCTCGGATCGTAACCTACTAGATCTGCGAGTTGCTTGTGTATTTTGAACAGGTTCCACAACTCCTTGTGGTTCTTGTTCTTGTTCCACTATTGGTTCAATGTTATTTTCTGGGTCTCGAATTTCTTCAAGATTTATTTTACTCCCACTGATTTCTTTGGAGAGAAACTCTTTCTCTAGAAAGACACCAGTTCGGGCAACAAACACTTTGTTGTCCTCACGGTTGTAAAAGTAATATCCTCTAGTTTCCTTTGGATATCCTACGAAAATACATTTGTCAGATTTGTATGCAAGTTTGTCAGAGACAAGTCTTTTGACAAAGGCTTCGCAACCCCAAATCTTCATGAAAGATAAACAGGTTTTCTCTCCGCTCCACATCTCATATGGAGTCTTTTGAACCGATTTAGTTGGAACACGATTTAGTGTGAAAGCAGCGGTTTCTAGAGCGTAACCCCAAAAGGATATTGGAAGATCAACTTGACTCATCATTGATCGGACCATGTCTAAAAAAGTCTGATTTCTCCTCTCGGATACACCATTCCATTGTGGCGTTCCGGGTGGAGTCAATTGTGAAACTATTGCACAATTCTTTAGATGATCATCAAATTCTTGACTCAAGTATTCTCCACCTCGATCTGATCGAAGTGCTTTAATACTTTTACCAAGTTGTTTTTCTACTTCATTTTGAAATATTCTAAATATCTCAAATGCTTCACTCTTATGTTTCATTAGGTAAACATACCCAAATCTACTATAATCATCAGTGAAGGTTATGAAGTATTGAAATCCTCCCCTAGCATTGCTACTTAATGGTCCGCATACATCGGAATGTATCAACCCCAATAAGTCGCTTGCCCTTTCACCCAACTTGGTAAAAGGTGTCTTAGTCATTTTTCCAAGAAGACACGACTCACAAGTATCATATGACTCAAGGTCACATGAACCCAAGAGACCGTCCCCATGGAGTTTTTGAGATACGCTTCTCATTAATATGACCAAGACGGCAATGCCATAAATAGGTATGATTTACATCATTAGGTTTAGATTTCTTATTTATATGATAGACATTTTCATTATTTTCATTCTTGACATCCAAGACATAAAGACCATTAAATGAATTAGCAATACCATAAAGCACATCATTTAAATAAATAGTAAATTTCTTAGTCTCAATAAGAAACTTAAAACCTTCATTATCCAAACAAGAAATTGAAATAATATTTCTACTTAAATCCGGAACATAATAACAATTGTTCAAAACAAGAATTAATCCGGAAGGTAAAGTGACTTCATAAGTCCCTACGGCTAATGCAGCAACTCTTGCTCCATTCCCCACGCGTAGGTCTACTTCACCCTCTTTAAGTAGTCTCCTATTCTTTAGACCCTGCACATTTAAACAAATGTGAGAACCACATCCGGTATCCAATACCCAAGAATCAGTGGTAGAAAGGAGAATATCTATCATATAGATACCTGAAGTCGACGCAGCCTTGCTGCTCTTCTTCTTCTTTTGCTCTTCCAAGAAAGCCTTGCAATTACGTTTCCAATGACCAATCTCTTGACAGTGGAAACAGATTGCATCCTTTTGTGAATCGGGTTTTGCCTCAGAAGCCTTGGCAACACTTTCCTTGCTTATCTTGTGTTTGACAACTTTCTTACCCTTTCCTTTGGCACCAGCCTTCTTCCCATCATGAACTAAGAGCACGGGAGAACCTTTCTCCGCAATCTTCATCTCCGCAGTTTTAAGCATCCCATGCAAATCGGAGAGATTCTTATCCATTCCATGCATGTTATAATTCATCACAAACTGATTATAACTTTTAGGCAATGAATTAAGAATGAGATCCGTGGCTAGCTCCAATGGGATTGGATAGCCAAGTTTCTCAAGGTGCTCTACATAACCTTTCATTTTCAGCATGTGAGGACTCACTTGTTGCCCTTCATTCATTTTGCAAGTAGTGAATGCAACAATGGTCTTGTACCTCTCTTGCCTAGCTTGTTCTTGAAACATGGCTCTTAACTCCACGCCTATCTCATAGGCTTCCAAATGTTCCAAACTTTGTTGGAGTTTTGAGCACATAGTAGCAAGCATGAGACAGCTTACATCTCTTGAATCATTACGATGTTTCTTGTAACTGTCTCTTTCTACCCTAGGGGCAGTAGGTTCTGATTCAGCAGGAAGAGGCCCATCGAGAATGTACAACTTATCTTCTTGCCTAAGAACAATTCTTAGGCTACGGATTCAATCCATAAATTTCGTACCATTCTCTTGGAGCTTATCCTTCTCAAGGATCGATCGCAACGAAATTGATTGAGTGTTTGTAGTCATTATCTACAAATATGCAAAATTTCCAAAATTTAATAAGTACCGGTTTTTCATTAAAGAAATAAGTAATGTATTTTTCAGACAAAATACTCCCACTAAATTATATAACCTTCATATACATCCAATGTATAATATAATTTAATTGGGCTAAGATCCAACTTTAATTTAACTTTTGAGTCCACGGATGCGGACCGCTCAAAATAAATTAATTAGGTAGACAATCATGTCAATCATATCCCATATGATTCTTAGATCCTTTTATGAGATTCTTTGAGAAATCCAATTTCAAAAGCATGTTTAATCTCATCTTTTGCCTAGGCCCAAAACCGTTTTGACGCCTAATTAAGTCCAACCATTTTAAACGCATAGGAACCATTCAATTTAATGTACCTTGCGGAGGCAAGCCCACATTAAACTAATGAACCTCATCTTGCTCATACATGAATAAAATTAATGCACCTCGCGGAGGCGAACCCACATCAAGATCACCCATGTATAAACAAGTGTTTTAATCATGGCATGGCAATGAAGGATTTAAAACTTTCTTTGAAGGTTCATCACATATAGCATATAACACATTTATGAGCACATAATATAAACATGTTACACATCAAGTTTAGCCACTAAATTAATCTCCATTAATTTAAGCATGATATTTATGTGTCATTAGTTTCTCTATGATTATGAGGATGAGACTATTTCAACTTTGGTCATTATCTCCAAATCAAGACAACAAGAAGTGCGGCCGAAACTAAGCCATAAGGCATCCACAATTCCGCACTTATTCAAGAAACCAAGAAAGTAGTCCATGTGGCCGAAACTAAGCAATAGATGGTCTCGATGAACGTAGGCCAATTGCATTCACAATTCCACATGGATCTCCAATCATTGAATCAAGAACTTTGTTTCTTAATTTTAGCAATTATGAACTCTTCATAATTCTAACTTCGTTTTATCTTTGAAACTTCGATTGCGATCAAGTTTGGGAAACACAATCTCGATGAACGCAGATTAGCCATCCAAACCTTGAACCAATCTTAGAATCACAAGACTAAAACAAATGGGAAAATCAAACCCCAAAATCCACACACAAACCAACTACCCAAAACCCATTCCAGATCAGCAGGTCTGGACTGGTTCTGTTACTGGTTTTGTTGAATTCTTCGAAAAATTCCAGATTCTGTTTTTAACCAAAATCAGACTCTCTGATCGTTTTTGTGCGGCCGCCCAAAAAGACCTGTGCGGTCGCCCAAAGGTGTGCGGCCGCCCAGTGTCTTCTGTGCGGTCGCCCACGATGATCAGAATGTGCAGAATTTTAAAAGTTTGAAAATTTTGTCTCAAAATTGTTTTTCCCCGATTATTAAAACTTTGATCCAATCAAAAATTAATAATCAACAATTCTGAATCCACCATAATTTATTTATTGCGATTGAATCGTGCGATTAAAGTTGCAAAACAATAAACCACATAAAATCACATAACACATAAACATCATATATTCCAATATGCATATCATGCAAGGCACATAAACAATTTATATACACATAACATGATCTAGGTATTGAAATAATCAACATGAACGGGGCTCTGATACCACTGTTGGGTTTCGGAGTAACATGCACAGCGGAATTTAGCATTTAAAATTTTGAAACCCAAAGCCCATAGATCCGTTCATATGATTAATTCAAATACAACAATATGAATAGAGGAAAAACTGACCCTTGATGACTTTGAATTCTAGCTTTGATCTTGGTGGAGAACTTGAAGCTTTAATCACAATAGTAAGAACACGAACTTCGAAGATGATAAGCTTCACCCTCTAGCAGTATCCACACCACGAACGAATATCAAGGAGTTTCTTGATCTTGGTTGCTAGACCAAAATTGTGAAACACACTTTCACAATTTAATATGACTACATGGAATTTTATTTGTGTGTTATTTTGTTCTTCAATCAAGGATGTCTTGGAACAAAATAAAACCTCTCTCAAACTCTTTTGAGACTCACACAATCATTGGGGAAGAGTTCTGGCCGAATTTGGTCTTTTATACATAAGTAGGACCTATTCCAAATAAGAAACTTGTGTCAAAATCCGTCTAAAATTCGTTTCCTAATCAAATTAGGAATCTGCCTCCCGACAGTACTGTGCGGCCGCCCATAACCCATTGTGCGGTCGCACAACTATCTGAAACAAACTGGTACAAAATTGAGCTAAGTGTGCGGCCGCCCAGTCCATACTGTGTGGTCGCCCACTTCCCCAGATTTCCAGAATTTCCAAAATTCCAATATAGTCCTTTTAAAGATTCGTTCTCTTGTGTGTGACCCTCTAGGATTATACTAAGTTGGCAATGGGTTCGAACATGAAACCATAAGATATGATTAGGTTCTAGCAAACCGTCATACCTACCCAAATAGTATAACTAGATACAAGTTCGCATTCCTTTTAGAATATGTCATAATCCCTTTGTCCACGATGTCATTGAACACAAGTCATGGTCAAACAGTCAACTTGTTTTTGTTCAATACTTTCTCGATTCCGAATATGTTGATAATCCAAATGACATTGATCTAATCAATTCATTTGAGTCCGACCGAACACTTCATCAACATCATTCCTACGAGAGGCCCAAGCTTGACATCTCTCCGAAGAGGGACAAATCAATTTAGCTTATTATTCTTCCCTACGTGAATCCGATTATGCCAATCATACCCTTTATAACTTCCCGGTTAAAGGTAGCGTTTGAATATGTCAAACATAATGTTCATCAAGTGGAAGACTATAATAACTTCATGTCTAAGGATTCAAATGACATAACTAATATGAGATATATGTACGACATAGACCATGACATAAATCTCATACAGCGGGTCATGTCCAGTACCTTGTTCCAAACAAGTACCCATAAATCTAACATGATCATCTCATGATCATTTAGCCTTTATACTAGTGCTTAACAAGTACTAGGGACGGAGATTATTATAAGTAAACATGAACAACAATAATAATCAAAACATTTCTTTATTGATATGAAATAAATGATAACAATTACAACGTTTATTAAACGTGCCTAGGGCACCACTACCAACAGATGGCTTATACGGACCCTTGCTAGAGCTTGCTTTAGTACCATAATCAGGAGGAGGGACCCTTTGGTAGTTGGGCACCTTGAGAGGGATAGCACCCTCGTTGGAAGGGTAGGTGACAGGCACTTCTTCATCTTGGACGAAGATCACTTCCTCATTGTGGAAGCTAGTTTCCACACCTTTCTTCTTCATTTCAGTACGAAGGTGGTCTTTAAGCTCTTGGTTGACCCACCCTTTCTAGAGACTTCCTTCGATCCTCAAGCTTGGAGATCTGCAGCATGAGGTTAGTGAAGAAGGCATGGAGAGGTGGCGGAATTTTCGAAGGCTTGATGCTGGCGGCGATCTCTGGATCGGTAGAAGTGGAGACTTGCGGAGTAGAGATATTAGGAGTAGTAGGATCTGATGATGATGGAGACATTGCTGGCGTAGAGACTGAAGACTGAGTTTGTGGGAGGCTCGAATGTTGAAGACGACACCGGAACGGATCCAAACTTGCTTCTTTGGAGAGGTAGTGGATGTGAGGTTTAGGACGGGACAAGGCTCATGAAATGTATTTTGTTATTTACAAAACAATGTATTATTAGTCCTAATGGTTGGAAGGGGTACCCCTTTTTGGGTTACTATCTACAAAACCTGAATCAGTGGAGGTCATCACTACGTCTATAGACCCCTCGTTTTTCACCTGCATTGCACATCCTAAACGGACAATTTGGGCGAGGGTCCTATAGGGCAAGCGACTTCCACCAACCTAATGGATCCTAGTGACTAACCCTTGTTTAAAGGCATTTAACGTAACGTTTATGTTATTTCCGTTAAGTTTTTTACGAGTTGAGATCCTTGTACAAAGTATCACTCGGCTTACAATATGCACACCCTTGTAGGGAATTTCATTTTTTTGTGCTTTCTTCTCTCGAAGGATCTCGACTCATTAAAGACTTAACGGATGACGGCATGAACGACACGTTAATTGTCTATAAAGAAAAGCTAGTCAAACCAACCGGTCAACTTTAGAGTGTCCTAGACTCTGTGAGTGCATGGTTTTAGAAATGAACAAGGATTAACCTCAACCGCTTCACAAGTGAATACGGTGAGTTAGATAGCCCGGGTGCCACGAAGATAGAGGTGACAGGATTACCAAAATCTGTGCACTCAGCGGAGTATCCAGTAGGGTGTGCAGTGTGACACAGACCTAGTGGTAGTGTGCGGATAACAACTAGTTATTTTTAGAAAGAAAATAGAGAGCTTTTTTTGTATTTACATGTATGCAATGCAAAACAGTTAAAATGGTACAAGGGAGAATAGTTAAGATTTTAACACTCTACAATTACAAGGGAACACTACAAGAGTCTTTACTATTTATGACGGCCCGTCACTGTCGTATATAGACAGTATGTCCGTCATATATAGTAAATACGGCGACTATACGACGGTTAGGCACGTGTCATATATGTTCTCGTCGTATATGTGAATACGGCAAAAGACAGCCGCCGTGTACATTATATATGACAGGAAATTGTGCGTGTCGTATATAAGTTTCGTAAATACGAGGGTTATAGCCACCGTATATAATGATACTCATGACCTTTCCTATTTGAAACATTTACGACAGTCCCGCCGTGTATATGTTTTATTATATAAGGCGGTTTCTGGTATCTATCATTTATATTTATATTATATAAATATTGTATATTTTACATTTTTACAAAGCTTGTGTAAGGTATTTACATAAATAGTCTTCCATTTACTCTCTCCTCCCTAAAATGAATATCCAAAATTACTTTTGATCAAAAGCAATTTTAATTATTTATTTTGGGTCATAAACAACAAACCAAAGCCTATAAGGCACTTTCATAATTCATCCAACAATTTCAAAAACTCAAAAGAACATAAAGGCAAAAGCAGATTCTGAAGTACAGATGATCCCTAAATAAGTAGTAGGAACATGTCCACAACTCTCAGAGTTAATCAAAAACTACTTCAAAATTCTAATAGATAACAAAAGACATATCTAAGTTGTTTCGTCTGCCTTCTCCACAAGCACTTGTCTCAACAATATTCTCCAATAATCTGCCAAACAAAATACAAGAGTATATATGTAAGAGCGTTTCTCTATATAATGAAGCAGAGGTAAAAGGAAAAAAAAATTAACATGTAACATGAGAAAGTCATCTATTTACTACTTAATAACCAACTTTTATCCATACGCACCTAACTATAGCATATATAAAATCAAATAAACCAATAATAATCAAATAAAATAAACCAATAATCAGCTTGCAACAAACATTCATTATTTATCACTGAGGATTAAATGAGTTTTTCATACAACAACTTTTTAATTCTTATTAGAATAAAAATGAAAAATGGAAGTTTATTCTTTTGGGACTAATCGAGTAATTACTTCTCAAGAACAAGAAAGAACTATGATTCAACTTTATTTCCAAGTTTTTGATACCACAATATTAAAGTGTTTCCCCTTCATTTACGGACGACGGAAGTACATTTTCCTTGAAACATTATAATCTTAGTTATGAGGTCTGATCATGCTAAAAATAACAATGCAAGAGATTCATCGACCACTATTCATAACATTTAATTAGTAACTAATAAAAGAAATAGAACATATTTTATTTTTGACTATTTTTAGTGAAGGAAAAGATATGGGTTAAACTTTTTACATTATATTTTCCAATGTCATCCTACAAAATAGTCCCATCCTGCAATATTTAAAGCATATTCAAGCAAAACTAAAGAACAGAACAAAAGAAGCCACGGAGCTTCCAAATACACTTAAAACAACTTGAAGGAAATAAATTCTTTGGGTGGAGACAAAATTGGCCTACTAGACAAAATTGCCCACATGTGTATCCTTTTTTTTTCCACTACACTATAAAACTTTTACTTAATTCAAAATAAAGTACTTCCTCCGTCCCATTTAAAGTTTTTAGTTTGACTTTTGATGGAGATTAAGAAAAAATAAATGTTGTGAGTATGAAAAGTAAAGTGGGAGAGAGAAAGTGGGTAGGAAGTTTTTGTTGTGAAAATGACAAGTGGGTCCCACTTTCCATTTTAGGTAATAAAGCAAAGTAAGAACCTTAATTTGGGACAAATTAAAAAAGAAAGTAAGAACTTTAAAGTGGGACAGAGGGAGTACATCAGTTTCAGTAAAAAGTTATATCCCAAATCAAGTTTAAGCCCAATCAAAAACATCTTACTAACGTTGATTTTGCCTAACAATTAGTGCACAACACAACCAACACATACAGATTTAATTTTGCATCAAAATTTTAAAACTTAACCCAAGTACAACAGAGTTGTTTGAACAATAACCAATTCATAGAAAATCAATTATTAAGAGTCATAATTTCTCCTATTAATCTTATAATCCCTCCGTCCCAAAATGAATGTACAAATAATTTTCAAATTAATCTTGATCAAGAGAAAATTTGAATATTTTTTGGACATTCATTTTGGGACGGAGGGAGTATATAATACTACCAAATAAACACATATAGAATACCTAGAAACAAACACATAACGAAGGTACAAACATATTTAGCTCATACATATAACAATGAGACAAAGAAACAGAGTAAGTACCTTACAAAGCAGATTTGTCTTCACGAAGGTTAAACAAAGTGGAAGCTGCATACAAAAACACAAAAAAGTGATTATACAATGTAAAATCACCTAGTAAACTTACATAATCGAGTACTCAATTACTAGATAAGAATCAACTACGAATGAAAATTTATCATATTAGGAGGCAGTACAAATCCCTATACAAATCCCCAAATCGAATTATGACACTAAAAAATTACCTAACCAGGTACTCGACGAAGGAGCACCAACTGTTGGGGCAAGGAATCCCTAATCGAACATTAAAGGATTCCCCAAGCTGCGATGATAAAGAATGACCAAGGCTTTGTAACGATGAAGAATAGGGTTTCTTTGTGCTTCAATAAGGGTAGGGAAAAATAAACTCTGGATTTCTTTTTTACTTTATTTCGTTTTCGCGGAAAGTGGCGTGCGAAAATTTGGTTTCGCGGTTCTATGGGAAACTTTTGTTTCGCGGTTTTATAACTTATTACGGCGGTAGTGAGGGTTTTATGTATAAAATTTTATTTAATTGTTGAAGTATATATGACGGCGAACTTATATTGTCGTATAATAAGTATTTATATACGTGGGTTTACATAAAACTGACGTTTATTTTAAACATATAAGACGCCAAATTATAGCCGCCGTATATAAAATAGGTAGTACGGCGGATTTAAAAGACCCTCGTATATAATGTTTTTATATGACGGCCCCGACGCAGCCGCCGTATATATCTGTCGTATATAACAGACTTTCTTGAAGTGGAAGCAGATATGCACATGAGATAAAGTATAGGGGGAAAAGAACAAGTAAGTACAATCATGATATTGACGAAAGTTTGACCCTCTAATGTTTGAAGATGTTCAAAGCTAGTCCCCAGCAGAGTCGCCACTGTGAATACCCCTTTCCGAATACGGGCGACGCACGGGAAGTCTTTTCATTATTTATCTTATTTTATCTTTTCTATGGGATTAGGATATTCAAGTTGGAATTTAACTTATTAAGAATCTCCACGTTGTTTTTATCGATCTAAAACATTGAGAAAAGCTAACAGAGAGGGTTCGGGGGTCAAGTTACGATAAGAGAAGAATATTAAGTAATCACTCCTATCGCCCAATAGATCGGACTTTCTATTATGATAAATGTGTTAGTAGTGTGTTAGTGATTGAGATCGGATCCGAAGATTGCCTACGTTCCTCTTGTTTGAGAAGCTCAGGTCGACGTAGTTCGCACATAATCGGAATAGAGAGAAGAAGAGGGATCATGCATAATGAAGGGGGATGAGAAAGAAACAGGCAAGATGATCACATCCTAGAATAATGATTATACCATTGATAGGATCAATGTGTAGTCATCACATTCATCATAGGAGAGTTAATGATCATGGGAATATTTACCTAAAGTTAAAGGTTTAAAAGTAGTTCCTAGATCTTGGAGATCATCATCGGCTATGCATATGAACAGAGATTAAAACATTAGATCTAGCATTTTACGCATGATAAGTGGCAGATCTAGCATAATAATAAGAACATCATTAATATATATGAGATAACACATAAACATGAAGATCGCTACCCTAGTCAAAGAGTATATTATGAATTCTAGCAAGAACATGAAGAACACGTTATGAATCATATGAATATGGGTGCATAAACATAATGAAACTAACATAAATCAGATCTAAACTAAGAAAACATGTAGAATCCTTACCAATCTTGACAAGAATGAAGCTGAATCTTTTCCGCAGATTCGCCGGACCTTCGGGATTGCTAGAAAGGCTTGGAGAAAGAGTTTTGTCGTCAGTTTAGACTCTAGAACTCGGGGAGAGAGAGTTGTTGTTTTTTATTATGAACTGAGGTCACCTATTTATAGAGAAAACTTGACCTGGAAGAACTGGCCGCCCGGCCAGACAATGTGGCCGCCCGGCCAAACCAAGAGGATTGGCTCGATTCCCAAGGCTCTGATCAATCTGGACTCTGGAGAACTCCTAGATAACGTTTATCTTCGATCCCTCATCCGATCAGTAGAGAATATCTTCTTATCTGGGCTTTTCGGGAAATCCTGGATAAGTCCTGTACATCTTGTAAATACCTGGGAGGTCCATGTGAGTTTCTGGAATGCCTAACAACTCATTTTCTGATTGGGTACTAATAGTTTCCTGAAATTAAATCTCAATTCAAAAATATTAAATTGATTAGACAAAGAATTTAGAAACGGTTCAATTCAGTACAGAATTGTGGTTTCCTTATGGCTTAGTTCGGTCGTACATATTGTCCTCTAGATTTCTAAATTATATACGGGATTGTGGTTGTCTTTTGGCTTAGTTCGACCGTATTTTTGAGCTCTCAATATATGAACTTTCATACGAAATTGTGTTGCCTCTTGGCTTAGTTCGGTTGTATGAGTTGTTCTTTCATGATTATGTAATTATGAATATCCAAAAGTTTCAGATTTATCCTCATAAACTTATGCAATAAATCACATGAATATTATGCGTTAATTAATGATATTAATTAAGTGATTAACCGATGCTTTACATGTATTTACTATGTGCGTATAAATATGTTGATATGCTGTATGTGTTGAACCATCTTGTTAAATTTTAAATCATGTGCCAACCCATGATAAACACTTGGGATTACACAGGCAGTTTTATGTGGGTTACACCAAAGCGTAGGTGCATTAATTCTATCCTTGTATGAACAAAATGAGTGAAAGAGTGATTCCTATACGTTTATCATGGTTTGACTTAATTAAACTATCAAAAGTGTTTTTGGCTTAAGGCACAAGATGAGATTAAAACATGTTTTTATCATATGATTTCCAAATAATATTATAAAATAATCTAAGAGTCATATGATATTATTGATAATGAGTTTCTACCTAATTAATTTAATTTTGAGCAGTATCGCCAAAACGGACTTAAAATTGAATTAAAGTTGGATCTTATCCCATTTAAATTATATTATACATTATTTGTATTTGAAGGTTATATAATTTAGTGGGAGTATTTATGAAATACATTATTTATATCTTTATGAAATTGGAACTTATACATATTATTATATGTTTGCATAAAATTGTATATAATGACAACAAACACACAAAATCTATCTTTGCGATCTATTCTTGAAAAGGAAAAGCTCCAAGAGAATGATACTAACTTTCTGGATTTGATCTGAAGCCTAAGAATTTTTCTAACTTAGGAAGATAAGTGTTACATTCATGAGGACCCTTTTCCTAATGAACCTGAAGCCACTACCCCTAGGCGGACAGGGACGCTTACAAGAAACACAAAAGTGATTCTCGTGACGTCAACTGTCTTATGCTTGCTTCTAATTGTTATGAACTTCAAAAGACTTTGGAACACTTGGATGCCTATGATATAGGTAACCAATTAAAAGATATGTTTCAAAGTAAGCTAGACAAGAAAGGTTTGATACCATGGATGCTTTGATGTCATGCAAGATAACAGAAGGGCAACAAGTGAGCCTTAATGTTTTGAAGATGAAAGGCCACATTGAGCATTTAGAGAGGCTTGGATATAAAATTATTTCTGAATTGGAAACCGATGTGATTCTAAACTCACTACCTAAAAGCTATAATCAATTCGTAATGAAATTTAATATGCATGATATGACTAAGACTTTGTCAGAGTTGCATAGGATGCTTAAAACTGCTGAAAAGAAAATCATTAAAGCTACCTCTCATGTGCTCATGGTTAATAAAGGAAAGGGATTTAAGAACAATGATAAAGGTAAGGCAATTGTTGCCAAAATCTAATGCAAGCAAGGCAAAAGTTGTCACAGCTGCTGTAGTGGCTGAACCAGACACTCAAAAGTATGCAATTTGTTTCCATTGCGGTGTGACCGGTCATTGGAAGAGAAATTGCAAATCCTATGTGGAAGAAAAGAAGAAGAAGAAGGGCAATGAGATTGCTTCTAGTTCTGGTATCTATGTTATAGATATACTCCTTTCTACTTCTAATTCCTGGGTATTAGATCCCGGATGTGGATCTCACATTTGTCTAAATCTACAGGCACTAAAGAATATGGGACTACTTAAGGATGGTGAAGTAGACCTAAGTGTGGGGAATGGAGCAAGAGTTGTTGCATTAGCCGTTGGGACTTATGAAGTCACTTTACCTAATGGTTTAATTCTTGTTTTGAACAATTGTTACTACGTTCCGGATTTGAGTATAAATATTATTTCAATTTTTGTTTGGATAATGAAGGTTATAGATTTCTTATTGAGAATAAGAGGTTTTCTATTTATTTAAATGATATACTTTATTGTATTGCAATTTCATTTAATGGCCTTTATGTACTTGATGTTGAGAATGAAAATAATGATAATTTCTATAACATAAATAAGAAATCTAAACCTAATGATTTAAATCACAATTATTTGTGCAATTGCCGTCTTGGTCATATTAATGAAAATCGTATCTCTAAACTCCATGGGGACGGATTTTTGGGACCGAATAATTTTTAATCATATGAGACTTGCGAGTCTTGTTTACTTGGAAAAATGAATAAGACACCTTTTACTAAGAGTAGTGAAAAGGCCAGTGACTTATTGGGCTTAATACATACCGATGTATGAGGTCCATTAAGTAGCAATGCTAAGGGAGGATTTCAATACTTCATGACCTTTCACTGATTATTTTAATAGATATGGCTATGTCTACTTAATGAAAAACAAAAGTGAATGTTTTGAGATATTTAGAATATTTTAAAATGAAGTACAAAATCAACATGGAAAAACTATTAAAGCACTTCAATCCGATCGTGGTGGTGAATATTTAAGCCAAGAATTTGACGATCATCTTAAAAGTTGTTGAATTATTTTACAATTAACTCTACCCGGAACACCACAATTGAATGGTGTGTTCGAGAGGAGGAATCAGACTTTATTAGATATGATTCGATCTATGATGAGTCATGTTGATCTTCCACTGTCCTTTTGGGGTCATGCATTAGAAACTTCTACGTTCACACTAAATAAATTCCGAACTCAATCGGTTCAAAAGACACCATATGAGATATGGACCGGAAAGAAACCTTGTCTTTCTTTCATGAAAAATTGGGGTATTGAGGCATATGTTAAGAGACTTATCTCTGAAAAACTCCACATAAATCTGATAAATGTATTTTTGTGGGATATCCTAGAAAACCAAATGATATTACTTTTAAAACCAAATGGACAACAAAGTGTTTGTTGCTTGGGATGGTACCTTTCTAGAGAAAGAGTTTCTTTCCAAATGAATCAGTGTGAGTAAAATTAATCTCAAATAGGTTCGAGAACCCGAAAATAATATTGAACCGATGGTGGAATATGAACAAGTTACACAAGGAGTTATGGAACCCGTTCAAGATACACAAGTCCATCGCAGATCTAGTAGGTTATAATCCGAACCCGAGAGATATGGATTTCTTGTGACGGATAGTAATGAAGAAGAAATCATTGAGAATGATGAACCTACTTCCTACCAACAAACGATGTCTACTCCTGACTTGGATAAATGGCTTGAAGCCATGGAATCCGAAATCCAATCCATTCATGATAATCAAGTTTGGAACTTGATAGATGCACCCGAAAGTGTAAAAACCATAGGATGCAAATGAGTTTTCAAAAGGAAAACTGACATGGATGGCAAGGTGCATACTTATAATGCTAGACTTGAAGCGAAAGGTTATAGGCAAATTCATGGTATTGACACTTATGAAACTTTTTCACCCGTAGCAATGATCAATTCTATAAGGATTTTAATTGCCATAGCCTTATATTATGACTATGAGATATGGTAAATGGATGTCAAAACATCATTCCTTAATGGGAACTTACTTGAGGATGTGTATATGACACAACCTAAAGGTTTTGTAAATCCAGAAAATTCTAACAAAGTATACAAGTTGCAGAAATCCATATATGGATTGAAGCAAGCCTCTAAGAGTTGGAATCTTTGATTTGATGAATCGGTCAAAGAGTTTGGCTTCATCAACGAAGATGTACCATGCGTGTACAAGAAAATTAGTGGGATCGTAGTATTATTTCTAGTGCTATATGTTGATGACATATTGCTAATTGGAAACGATGTTCCTGCACTTCAGTCTGTAAAGACTTGGTTAGGAAAATGCTTTTCAATGAAAGATATGGGTGAAGCCATTTACATCCTTGGTATTAAGATCTATCATGATAGATCTAAAAAATTGATTGGTTTAAGCCAAAATACATACATTGACAAGGTTCTTAAAAGATTAGGTATGGAAAACTCTAAGAGAGGTAATCTGCCAGTGTTACATGGTAAAAGTCTTAGCAAGCCTCAGTGTCCTCAGACAACTGATGAGCGAGAACGCATGAATGAAATCTCATATGCTTCTGCAATTGGATTCATTATATATGCCATGATATGTGCTAGATCGGATGTCTCTTATGCTTTGAGCACGACGAGTAGATACCAATCGGATCCTTGTGAGAGTCACTGGATAGCTGTCAAGACGATTCTTAAGTACTTTAGAAGGAACAAAGACTAATTATTGATTTATAGAGGTTTGGAAGATGATGTTGTTGTAAGGGGTTACATAGATGCAAGCTTCCAAACTGACAAGGATGATTATAGATCGCAATCTGGTTCTGTGTTTATTCTAAATGGTGGTGCTGTAAGCTGGAAGAGTTTTAAACAAAGTACAGTAGCTGATTCTACGATGGAAGTTGAGTATGTAGCTGCATTGGATGCTGCTAAATAAGTTGTTTGGATCAAGAAATTCATTACTGAAGGACTTTTCACAAGATAAACATGATGGTCATGTTAGGTCCAAGGGTACTAGATACATGGTTGAGTGGGCCTAGTGCAAGTGGGAGATTGTTGGTGTATATGCCCTAGGCATGTTATTTAAACGTTATTATGTTATCATTTATTCATTATATATAAAGAGATGTTTCAGATTATTACTTATTGTTACTTGTTTTGTCATAATAATATCTGTCCCTAGTACTTATAAAGAACTAGTATAAGTTTAGTTAGATAATCATGTTATGATTATGTGTGTATGATACAAATTAAACTTATAGGTATGTGTTGGTGAACATATACTGGACTTGACCCGTTTATGAGATTTATATCATGGTCAAATGTCATAATTAAATCTCATAATAGTCATATCATTAGAATCCTTAAGCTCGAGATTATTATGATCTTCCACATAACGAATATTATGTTTGACATATTCAAACGTCACTCTTAACCAAGTGATTATAAAGGGTATGATTGGCATGATCGGAGTTATTATTGAATTTATGTGGTCCCCAATTTTGATCTATGTTCCTGCAGCATTCAATCAATTTCGAGCAGCCATATGAGCTTTCAACCAAAGCTCTGATATCACTTGTTATGGAATTAGTGGTCTACGAGCAGTATTTGTCATATACCAAATTTACAAGGAAGAGAACAAAATGTATGCAACATCCATATGAAAGCAATAAAAGACAATAACACAAGATTTGTTCACGCAGTTCATCCGACAAACGGATTACATCTGGAGACACCAAGCCATGATATTCAATAATATCATAATATTTTGTAATTACTATCAACGCCCATGATCTCCCTCTGAAATCATCACTCTCTATGTAAACGCACAACACCCCTACAGCTCCTAGACATAACTTAAGTGATCCTGTTATACGAATCGAGCTGGCTCGGTCTCGGCTCGTGAAAGCTCGAGCTCGAGTGAGCTTGAGGTGTATCTCGAGTCGAGCACGAACCGATTGTCAAGCTCGTTTTGTTATCGAGCTGTCCTTGTTCGACTCGTTTAGCTCGTTAAAAGCTCGAGTTCGGCTCGATAAGCTATTAAACATGAATTTTTGTTTTCGAACGGCTCGAACTCGGCTCGATAAGCTCGAACTCGACTCGATAATCTCGTTAAAAACATATTTTTCTTAAAAGAAAAAAAAAAACTAAGCTCGAGCTCGGCTAGTTAAAACTCGAGTTCAATATCGACTCGAGTTGTTCGTTAGCAGTTCGCGAGCTCGAACAAACAACTAGGCTCGAGATAGAGCTTGATAAAAGCTCGAGCTCAATAAGTTTTAAACGAGCTCGAGCTCGACACTCCAAAGCTCAACTCGGCTCGGATCGTTTACAGCCCTAGTGATTCATAGAATGCCTCAAAGGGCACCCCAAAGACCTACCAAAGCCTTTGACTCTCATTGTGGATCTCACAAACTCTCTGCCTAATTATATGGCACACGATAGTTATGGTCATCACTTGGTTTGTATAGGCATAGAAGTCCAAAACTTAAACTAAGTAGGAATCCTGAAATAATTAAATTATCTAAACTCATTTATATAAGGAATCTCAAGAAAAACTTAATTCCAACCTAATTAACTAAAGAATCCAATGAAATCTTTAATGACTTAGATTAAATTGAGTTGGTCTCTTGTAAAACGCATTTTTCCTAGTGGTTAGGAAAAATGTGTTTTTCAAAACCTTCTGGCTACCACTTTCAAAGGTTCTGGCTATGAATCTCATATCCAGAAGACTTTATATTGATATCCAGAAGGCTTTATACTGATATCCAAGACCCTTCTGGCTATCACTTTCAAAGGTTCTGGCTATCAATCTCATATCCAGAATGCTTTATATTGATATCCAGAACCCTTCTGACTATCACTTTCAAAGGTTCTGGCTATCAATCTCATATCCAGAAGGTTTTATATTGATATCCAGAACCATTGAGAAGTTTCGATTATTTACAAAAATACCACCGCGCGTTTTTTTAAAGAAGTTCCACATATTTACAAAAATGCCACAGCGTTTTTTGAATACAAGTTTTTCCTATGAGTTGAGAAAAACGCGTTTTTCCCAAGTTTTTGTGAATTAAATTTCCTCTTCCTTCTTAGTTTTACTCTCAACAATGATGTCCTTGAGATCTAGTTTCGCCAAACGTTCGCTTATGTCAATTTTAAGTAAATAAAATGAATATTTTATCCATAAATTTCATTATTGAAAATTCGGATACTTAAGTTTAAAATGGCCATTTAGCTTATAAAATAGTTGATAGAAGAGGTAGGAAGATAAAACCACACCTCAAGATGCAAGTGAATTTAGTTAAAACTTTCAAGTGAGCATTGAAAATAATCACTTGTGTATTAAACGTGTGTTATTGTGATTTAACGACTATCCAACAATTATTATAATATAAAATAAATAATATAGTGATGTCAATTCTAATAAGTACTTTTTACATCCCAAAATAAAAAACCGTTGAATTTAAAGTTGATTTTTAATAGAAAAAAAATCAAAAATATTCTTGCTATTTATTTTTAAAAATCTAGTTCTGCATAAACATAATGAACTTTGAAAAAAGAAATTGAAAGAAAGATTATTGAAGGATAAAGTTTCAAAAAGTCGTCTATTTTGATATTAAAATAATCACATTCAATCTGGGAGAGAGGAGTTAACATTAGTTAACATGAGGATCACACCCAACGTATAGATACCAAATATCGCAAAATCTTGGGAAAAACGCGTTTTTCTAAACACTTAGGAAAAACGTGTTTTAAAAAAAATGCGGTAGTATTTTTGTAAATAACCAGAACTTCTCAACGGTTCTGGATATAATTATAAAACCTTCTGGATAAGATATTGATAGCCAGAATCTTTGAAAGTGATAGCCAGAAGGGTCATTTTTATAAATAATCGGAACTTCTCAACAGTTCTGGATATCAATATAAAGGCTTCTGGATATGAGATTGATAGCCAGAACCTTTGAAAGTGATAGGCAGATGAGTCCTCCTGGATATCAATATATAAAGCCTTCTGGATATGAGATTGATAGCCAGAACTTTTGAAAGTGATAGCCAGAACCATTAAAAGTGATAGCCAGAAGGGTTCTGGATATCAATATAAAGCTTTCTGGATATGAGATTGATAGCCAGAACCTTTGAAAGTGATAGCCAGAAGGGTCCTGGATATTAGTATAAAGCCTTCTGGATATCAATATAAAATCTTCTGAGGTTTTGAAAAACACGTTTTTCCTAACCATTAGGAAAAACGCGTTTTACAGGAGACCAACCCCCAAAGTATAGATATAATATCGTCAACACATCTTGTATCATTCATTTTGTAACCTTCTTTTGTAAGCCTAGCATTACCCATCTTAAATGGACAATGGGATCCACTTGTCATTCTCACCAAAAAAACATTCCACCCACTTTCTCTCTTCTACGTTCTCCTACTTTACTTTTCATACTCACAACAGTTACTTTTTCTTAATCTTCGTGTAAAGTCAAACTAAAAGCCTTAGTTAGTCTGGGACGGAAGAAGTACTTGTAATGCAGTCAGATATATCTACATGTAGTATACATGTATATATAGACATGCATATACTCCCTCCGGTCACAAATATAAACAAAAGTAACTACAACCACACTTATTAAGAAAGTAGTTAAAGTTAGTTAATTGTCTTGATTTTATAATAAAACTATGTTAAAATTACTAATATATCCTCATATAAAATGTGTAATAAATATGCATTTGTATTTCAAAACGAGTAATTAATTAAGGGTATATTTGGTAAAAGAGTATTAAATACAGTTATATTTAATGAGTTTTGTATTGAAACACAACTTTTTTGCTTATTTAGGTAAAAAAAAAAAAAACATATTTTTTTTTTTTGCTTATATTTGTGTACGGAGGGAGTATAGCTATACTAACTGTTTACTTATGTCGCATTTGCCTATTCCAAAGGTGGGGTTCCCATCAACCCTGCCAGCGTCCGGGATAAACTTACTTTGGCCCTCTATGAATTATGTGATGCATAGGGAACCAGATCTAGATACTATTGGAAGTTTGGCTTTGCGTGATTTTGGGTGGGTCTTATTTGTGGGTTTTATGGAGTTTGACCAAAGTCAATGTTTACAAACATTATATATTATACGATGAAGCAAATTGATGTTTTGGTGAAAGTTAATGGGTGGAATCCATAGTAATTAGACCTCGAAGTTAGGCATTTATGAGCCTTTAATGCCAATAATGAAATGGGTTGATTGTCATCCCACATGGGATAGAAAGGCAAAGACTCCCCTTTTGTTGGTGATATAAAAGGCTTTTGTGTCATCCCACATGAAAATGAGATGGGTAGTTAAAGTGCCATAAATTACTTGGCACTTCATACACTCATGTTCAAGTTACATGTGAGGTTGGCTTGAACCTTTCCCCACACGCGGGCTCGGGCTCATGGCGAATGGTTCGGTTCGGGGCCTATATTTTTGGACAAAATTCATTTGAGGTTTGAGTATTTGCAATTTGGTCCTTAACGAAATTCAGTTAAGTCCGTCAGAATCTTAACCGGACTGTAACTGTGCAGTTTCTTTCTGTGTAAGACTGAAACTCTTTGAGTCGATCAGACTTAGGAGTCCGTCTCCTTGTCAAATTCTGAGCTCTAAATCGTGTATAAATAAACGATCTCACTCCTCAGAATAACACACACAAAAATACTCTTGTATTTTTCCTCTCTATATTATGTTCTAAAGTTCCAGTTTGTGTGCTAACGGCGGTGAGATTCAGGCGACTGAGATAGGACCGAAGTTGATCCCGTACCTGCTGTGCAACCGTTCTTAGTACGTGTTATGTGATCGTTTCATCCTCGGAAGAACTTGCCTGTACCCGAAGCAGCACCAGTAGGGGACAATAATTCTTCTTAGGGCAGTCTTCTCAAAAGGCGACTCGATCTGATTGATAAGTTGTTCTAACTCTATTTTCTGTTTCTGTTTGTTCTGCTATTACTATTGTTCTTGCTGGATCTGTTTGCTATTGGCTTAATTAATCATTAATGTTCTTGCATGATCTGCTCCTGATTAAATCGCACTTAATCTGTTGCTGCTACTGTTTTATATTCCAACGTATACAACTTATAGAGTGTTTTTCAAATTTTTGATAACTGAATTATTGATACTACACTTTCGTTTAGTTTTAAAATAATTAGGCCCCACTATTAATGATGAAACACCAGATTGATTATCAATTTTATAATTTTATGACTAATATTTTGTGGGTTTTTGTGTGTCCACAATAAACTTGCGCGGTTAGAAAATTGTCATGGTCGGGCCAATGTTTTTGCTAAATGACGTCAAATATGTATTAGATATAAATGTTTGGAAGATTACATATAAATATTAGTATGATGTGCAATACCTAAATTTAGTTAAAATTGAGCCTAAACAATATAATAAAGTTCTATAATCATACACTGTAGTAAAAGATTACGTCTTCAATATAAACTCATGTATTTGGTTGTTGATTATCTTTTCTTTCTTTCTTTTTTTTTTTTTTTTGACAGGGATGATGGTTGACCATGGCTTGTCACGTAATCCCATGACTTCTCCATGTGCGGCTTGGCTTGTTTTCCCACAACGCTACCACCTTCTTCTCCCATCCGGAAAAGACAAAAACTTGTGTGAGAACACTCCAACCCGTTTCATGGGTGAGACGAGTCATTTTTTTGACCCATTACCCGACCCACAACCCTGCTCCAGGACCCATGGGGGGACCCTACCACGTGGCAGCCCCTCATTGGCCCCAATTTTTTTTATTTTTTTTTATTTATTTTTTTTTGCTTTTTTAAAAATTTTTATA
This sequence comes from Campanula takesimana, assembly GCA_026119855.1. Lineage (NCBI taxonomy): Eukaryota > Viridiplantae > Streptophyta > Magnoliopsida > Asterales > Campanulaceae > Campanula > Campanula takesimana. Next base: position 226,195 of record JAOWBW010000151.1, on the reverse strand, counting down.
TTTTTATTTTTGGTTTTTTTTCGGTTTGTGAAAAGTAATAGTTACCATCTCTTAAAGTAATAGTTACCATCTTTAAAGTAATAGTGTTATTCCTATGTTTTCTTCGTTTGCCAAAAGTAATACTTATTATAACTAAAATGTAACAAACGTGTTATTTATATGTAATAGTATTTGTAAATAATTGTAATACATATGTATAGATATCTATTTGTTTTCAAACAATAAGTTACAATGGGGTCAAATTTATCATGATACATGTAAAAGTATTACATTATCTATAGAAATCTGTTACAATTTCGTCAATCAAAGTGTTACATTTACTTGTATAAACTTACTATTACATTCATATACATAAGTTATTACTTTTCAAATGGGTAAAAACGAGCTTTTGTTTTTTTAAAACAAGTATTACGTTTACTTATGAACAATGTTACTTTAAGAGATGGTAACTATTATTTTTTGCTAAACCACTGAAAAGCCGAAAAAAAAAAAAAAAAAAATCGGCCAATGGTGGGTTGCCACGTGGCGGGTTAGGCCCATGGGTCATGGGGCGACCCGTCTCATGCATGAGACGGATCCCCTTGTTCTCATGGGAGACCACCTCTCCGGAAAAAATATAATTTTTTCCTTTTCTATCCGTTATGTCATATTTTTCAATAAAGAAATAATAATGCAATTTTAATATTTTACAAGTGATGTGAAAATAAGTAAAGTAAAATTTTAATAATATTTTCTAGTTAAATGCGATATTTATAATGAGACAGATGAAGTAGTATTATAGTAAACGGAGCCAAAATATTTTTAAAGGATGAAAATATCATTTTTACTAATTAAATGGATAAATAAATTTTTAGTATAATTTATTAATTTATATAAATATGGGCGGAATTCTATATAGGGACCTCTGTCCCATAACAATTAACAATGTGCACAAACTTTCATTTTGCTTGCCCATTGATAAATTACATATTCTTTAAATAGAAATTTTATGTATTTCTTTATTCAATGGAACTTGTCTTACTCTAACAACTATCATTATTATTCCATACCTCACTTTTTCTCTCATACTTTACTTTTCACACTCGCAACAACTACCTACTACTATTCTCCTCTTAATTCTCGTTCACACCCTATTTTGTGCACACTGTTATGGGACGGAAGTAGTATTGCACAAAAATTCCTTTCTACTGAGATTTTTATCGAAATTTATTTTAGGAGATAAAAAAAACTTGTACTATTTTTTTTAGTTAGTCTCCTGTAAAACGCGTTTTTCCTAGTGATTAGAAAAAACATGTTTTTCCATAATCATCCGGCGCTCCACAACACACTCGCTGGACCTTCATACCACATCAATTGGTCATCCTAAACATTGTCACCGACTATATTTTAACACATCAACTGTTCTTCAAATTTTTCTCATAAAAAAATTTCCGGCTATCACTTTCAAAGGTTCTGGCTATCAGTCTCAAAGGTTCTTTTCAACTTTTTTTTCTCACTGGAGATGCTTCATAAATTATATCTGATGGATGTGTTTTTGCCCATCCAAATCATATACTTCTATGACTTATTAGATGTTTAACCTTGGGTGTTTTGATGGATTTTTAGAATGTTTACGAGTATAGGAAAGGAGCGAAGTAATGTATGCATTCATATACGTTAAAGCGCGAAAATGAAGGATAAAGAACGGACCAGAACATAAATATAAAGAGATGTGACCTCTGAGAAATCAATGCCATTGGATAGTACTCGAAAAGATATTTCCAACGATGGTTTACACGTCCAAATCGGAGTTCGTGTGAAGAAGTTATGGCCTCCGAAAGTTTGCGCGACAAAAGTACAACAGCAGATCAAGACCAGACGCCCGCCTGCTATTTGGACAGGAAAAACAGTAGTTCTGACCATAGTAAGCGCCCGCTTGGACCATAGCAAGCGCCCACTTGCCCAGGGACCTTAGGGAAATTTTAGGTTCTTTTCAGGAATTATCCAAACGTTGAGGGGTTTTTCTATAATTTCTGAAATTCCAAGGACTTTTCTGGAATTTTCGGAGGACATTTGGGAAATTCCGGCCAGCAACATAAATTCTCCTTTTTCAATAAAGAATCCTATGGTTTTTCCTATTTTTACACCTCCTTAGCCCTAGTATAAATATAATACTCCATACACATTATTTTATTCATACTTTATTCAAAGATTCAAAGTTGTAATCAAGGATTCATCAATTTAATCCAGGTTTTGATGTTCTTTAATTTATTCTTTGTTCTTGATTTTATGAGTAGCTAACTTCTTAGATTCATGGATTGGTAGTAACAAATACTAGATCTCTATGCTATAGATTTAATTCTTCCATTCGATTTAATTCTTGTTCATTAAAATATTCTTCATGATTAATTCTTTAGTTTCAATTATATGTGAAGATATAAATTGGCTTTAGAATTATTGGGTATATATTGCTACACTAACGTGGGTGATTATACGTTGACCACTATTTTGATGAGTAAATTCAATTGAGGACCTAGCGGAAGTCAAAATGATTTAGGTTCATATGTTCTTGAGTGCTTCATGAATTTTCTGCGTGTTGTATAGACCTAGCGGAAAATTATTAACATAAAGGAAATACTAGGATTGCAATCTGGCGACCGAACCGTCTCAATTCTTAATAACGTGAACGAACCCAAGAAAGAGATTGATCTTATTATTTTGAAGCATAGCATAGAGTGAAAGTATTTGTGATCTCAATTCGTGAATCTATTCGTTAATCTTGCTTTTATTTGTTTCTTAGTTTAATTTTAATTATCGTTTTAGTTTAATTAAATTAATCAAAAACCAAAATACTCACTATTAATTTTTTCTAGTTTTATTTTCATTCTTGTTAATCCTTCAAGTCTCTGTGGATTCGACCTTTGCTTGTGCATATTACTACATCGGTAACTAGTACACTTGCTAGGTATTTTAATTAGTGGAAGATTTTCTCCATCAATATCCAGAATACTATATTATCTATATCCAGAACCTCTTAAGCTTTATATCTAGAAAGTTTATTGGCCATGACCTTCTCCAAATGTGCTTGAAAATCATATCCAGAATGCTTGTTATTGATATCCAGAACCGATGAAAAGTTCCGATTATTTACAAAAATGCCACTGCGTGTTTTTTTGAAGAAGTTCCACATATTTTCAAAAATGCCACCGAAAACAGGTTTTTTCTGGGACTTGCATAAAATGCGTTTTACCCAAGATTTTGGCTTTTTTTTTTTGTTATTCAAAATAACTTGGAGCATTTGTTATAAAAATAGCTCCTTTTTTTTTTACAGAATGCAGCATACTTTTAATAATAGTAATAATAAAAAATGGGGAAAGTTCCGCTTATATGCGTTAGGAAAAATAATGGTTTTCATAAAAATGATGAAAAAACTAATAAGAGGACAGATAAGTCGAGGATTGTGTTGAACACAATATCCGTAAGAAATAATTGCTCCGCACTAGTGCTAACGGTTATTGACAATCTTCTCGTAAGATGCAACGACTTTAATGGTCGTTAATAGGAGCACTACAAATTAACGACCTCGACGAACAAATATGAGTGTTTGGAACTTCTGGACTTGAAAGGAATTTATGCTTCAATATGCTTTCTCTCTAACTTGCTATTGAATGCTTGATGACTTAATGAATGATTTTGATAATCTTGGGGGGTCTTTTTATAGCTTTCCAAGAGTTGTGGTGTCTTTTAGGGAATACGCACAAATCAGGTCAGATGGATCTAGACCATCCCATATGAATCTAATCAATGCACCAGACTGAGCGTAGCGACCCACACCCATTCGAGGAGGCGCGGATCCTCCATCCAATCCACTCCATGTCCGTTCGAATGGATACATCCACCCAGCATGCCCATTTGGCCCAACACACCTATCCAATCCACGGCCCGCGCACCTGGCCTGTCCAAACCCAACCAGCACACGCATGAACCGAGTCGCTTCTAGTCCGAACTACTGCAAGAACTGAACCAGACCGTAAACCATGCATGAACCGAACCGCCCACCTGTACCCGAGCTAGCTTAATCACGAACCCTTGACGAAATTTCTCAAATGTTTAAGGCTCAATAGCTCCTGATGCGAAATGTAAAACGCCTAATACGCCCTTTGAGCATTATTTTTCCATTCACCCGTAAATAGTTTTGAATAAACAAATGTTTTTCCTAATCTACACTAAATATAGATTTCAATATTATAATTTATTTTCATTTATAAAATCACTTTAAAATTTGGGTCAAAATGTGGTCAACACCACATTTATCAAACTCATTTACAACAATATCATAATATGTAATGTGATGCAAGGTAATTTTATCCATAAAGTTATGTTCTCAAATGAATGACATAAACCGACTTGGGTAGTGGGTTCCACTTACTTTGGGTCCACGCGTCGTAAACGCCCATATTCTAAAGACCCATGATTTAGGAGTCGACATCCATTTGGGCCGAGTGAACTGGCTTCACCTAGGCTGAGAAGAAAGGAAGTCTTATCCTGAGCCCGGCCTCTTATATGAGCTGAGAAGGACAGAAGGCCGACTTACATCAGTTGCATTATCTTCCTAGTACATCAGGGAGTTTACAAGCAGAGTACGACTAAAGGACAAATACAAGGAAACCTTATCTAAACAAGGATACCTCTCCTATATCTGTAAAACAACTAGGACAACGTTCATCCTTATCAGGATTACTTCTCCCAAGAATACGGGTCTAACCACAACACAGACTCTCTGGCTTACTTGACAAGTCATGACTTATTTCACCTACACTATATATACAGGCCCTCAATACAATTTACGGGTGATGAAATTCTTGGCTTTTACTCTAGTCAATTAATTTCTCTTTGTTTTATCACAAACAAACAATATTCTTACTCTCACGCCGGAGCGCCTTCGTCGGTGAAGCCTCGGCTAGTTCACAGTTTATTGTTTCGTGTGTGTAGATCCGTTCGAGGAGTTCTCTTTGCTGGATTTATCCGAACCGTTAGACGAAAGGCTGATCCGGTACGTTTTTGGCCGCATTAGTTTGGTTCCATTACCGCGAAATGTCCGATCGGAGAACTTTTTGTCCTGATAACCACAATCTCCTCATGGATGAAATTCCGACCGACGGTCAACAGGCAAGTGTTACGCCTGATGCTAATCTCAATCCGCCACCACCTAATGTGGCGAATAACAATGCTCTGAATCAAGGACTCCTTCCTCCGCCTCAACCTCAAGGAGGCGGTATGCATACGCGCTCTAGAGGGCCTCCACCTGAGGTTACTCAAAATTATGGACGACGGAGGAGGACAGCCACCCAAACTCAAAATTCAGAGGCAGGCCCCTCAAGACCACCGCCAATAGATCGAAGGCCATTGCTTCAAAAAATCTTACGACTCTCCAATAATTAGCCGACGCTCAGAGAGCTCTCCTACAATATGACCCAGGACACTCCATGGCACATCTCCTCCAGCCCTCCAGGACTAGAGGGACCCATGAGGATGATAAAAGGAGTAATCTAAGGGAAACCCCACGTGTTGATGGCCGACATGACCGGGATCCACGTGATGAACTCCAGGAGAATCGAGGGAAGAAAGAGATTTGAGGGAACAGATAAACCGCCGAAGAGAATGAGAGGCTGAATCCCCCAGTGTAGAAATTCTAGGAGAAAGGCGCCGAGGGGATAACCATCATTGGTCCCCTCACAGGCCGGTGTAGACACCCCGCTTTGGACCTCTCACCCCGATTGCATACATAGTATTTTTATTTAACTTGTTTTTGTTAATTTCTGTTACTTCCGTTAAGTTCCTAACTGATTCCGTTAGTTTTGGACTAAACTGCATAACAGAGTTAACTTTTAGAGTCATTCTGTCTTTTTCTCCCGCGAGCGCTTCCGGAAGTGTTATCGGGATGCGCAAGAGTCTCGCCCCTAAAGCGGGACCCGCGCGCCTCCCATTATGGCAGTAACGGATTGCACGTTATTTCCCTCCCTTTTCTTATTTAAAAACATCTTCTTGATCACAAAAACATCTCTTTTTACATCCAAGTTCATCCCCCTTTTTATTCATTAACTCCAAATCCCATATTCTAGCCTTTTCCCAAAAACTAATATTTCTTTCATTTATTATTTGATTTTTTTTATTTCTTTTATTTTTCTTTTATTCATTTATCTTATTTGTGATTGGTCAACTCCATCTCACATGGATTGACCAATTTCCCTCCAAGTTTTCCCTCCTATTTTTACCTATAAAAGCCATCTTCTTCTACCTTAGAAAGGGACCTTGAACCTCAACATTTTCTCTCTAGCAAAAACACCTCATTTTTAGACCTTGAACACTTTCTCTTTACACAAACTATACACAAATTCTCCCTACAAGAGTTCTTCGTGACAAGACTCTACACAAATTGTTCTACAACAATTTCCCTACAACAACACCATCTTCAAGTCAAGGTTTAAAGTCCTTCTTCTTATGGTACAACTTCCCTTTTTCTTCTTCTTATTTTATTCATGTCTAGTCAATGTATGCAATCCCCATAAAAAGGAATACAACCAAAAGGCCACTTCACTATTGAAGTTTGGTCAAGGTTACATTCCAACATTCCAAACACTAATTAAATTCCATTTCATTTCTTATGTAATCGTTTAGCAATATTCAACATGTAATCTTTTAGAATAAATTAATTAATAAAATCATTCTTTTTATTTTCCCTTTTCTTCTCATCTCAATTGTTAGCACATTTTTATATCAATAAATTGAAGGACATTAGCATTAGAACACCAAAAGTAGCAAGACCCGCGTAAGCGGGGCAGAGTGGGTGTTTAAGTACTTTCCACTCCGTCACCTAACCCCCGAACCCATCTTTTCCCGAATCTCTGGTTTTGTATATAAAATTGGCTATTTTTAGGTTTTTCTTATGTTCCTCTAAAACATAGGTGGCGACTCTAAAATCAAGTAGACATCCTAGGTAATTCACGCGCTCTAGCCAAGCCGTGGTCCCCCGGGGTATCTACAGTGGCGACTCTGCTGGGGACTTAGAGGGTTAAACTTGCGTTTTTCATTTTTGGTGTTCTTTTTACTGTTTTCTGGGCATTCTGGTAAAAAAGGGTAGGAAGCGCGCGCCTCCGGCCTTCTTGGCCTAAAGCGCGCGCGTCCGACCCTTATTACCAGAATCGCCCACCTTCCATCTTGTCCTTCAAATTTCATGTTATTGTGCTAACAGTTTCTGCAGGGGAAAAGTGTTTTTATTTAGGGTCAAGGCAGTCCCTTGAACCCATGAATTTGCAGGTACTGCCCAGAAGCGGGCGCCTCCACTTCTCTTAGTCTAACGCGCTGTGAGAGCCCGCGCCCGAGATGATCGGATCACCGCGAAATGACCGCCCGTGAAAGCGGTTCCCGCCCGTCTTTTGGAAATGCGCTCGGTTCTCACACAATGGTTTCCTCTTGATGCTGTGATTTGATTGCAAGAGTTGCCACCTCATTTTGATTTTAGGAAAAATGAAGAAAAAACCTTTTTTTGAGAAAATGGGTTCGGGGGCTAAGTTACGAGAAGAGAAGGGGTTAGGCACTCTTCTCGCCCGTGATGGTCTCTATATGCGTGCTACTTATATTCAATTTTATGCCTTTTAATTTGGATTTTATGCCCTACCAAAAAATGGTGATGAAATATATATGGAGGTCTTCCTATTCTAGGAAGTTTCATTTTTATTCACAACCGGGAACTCGGTTTGAGTGGATTCCCCGATTGGTTTCAAGAATGGTTTTGATCATATCAAGCAATAATACATCCACGGGAGGGGAGATTAATCAATTACACATATACAAAAAATAGGGGAGACAAATCCCACAAATAATAATAAATATCCTCGACGGTGCTTTTGTTGATTTCGGTGACACTTTCCGTCCCCGGGCCGTCGTACCTGTCCTAAAATCAATCCGATTCCAAAAATAAAAATTGGGGGTTAATACCTGAATACTAGGGATCACAAGGGAGTTTTTGTATACTTTTTGGACCAAGTTTAGGCCCCAAACACATGCAATAAAGTTGATCACAAAATTCAGCCCAGAAAAGGCAAACAGAAACCTTAGCATGTTTATCACCAATTTTCACCATCTTATCTTGGGAATCTGACAAAACCCAAAGAACAAAAGTTTAACACCACGCATAAAACATGAAGATCCCAAAATTTTGAGTTCATAGGATGAGTTTTAGTGCTTCAAAAGGTTTCTGACATTTAAATGTCAGAAACTGGAAGTGCAGAATCTGAATTTTTGAGTTTGAAATATATGTTTGAAAGGAGCACTTAAAGTGATCCAAAAAATGTATAAAAATATGATAATCATCCTGAGTTCGTGTAGAACAAAATCCATGTTTTGATCTTTGTCCAGAAAATTATTTTTCATCAAGTTTGAAGCCCAAGAACACATCAAGGTACCACAGTGAATAAACAACTCAGAATCACTGAGACCCAAATTTATGCATGAAAATATGATCTAGGAATGGAATCTGAACATGAAACTTTAGGATCATATATTTCAAAATGTTATGAACAACTTTTGTTCTTTGACCTAAACCATAAAACCAATCTAAGATGGATTTACAAGCTCATCAAAATCAAGACTCTATACAGAAAGTAAAAACTGATTATATGAGGCATGATTATAGACCTCAAAACACTACTATATCTTCAAACCAACGCATGAAACTCAAGGACTTTGATATTTAACATGTTAACAACATTATCCAAGAGCTATTTCTCAACAAATAATGATTTTTACATGCATGATCATGAAGGAAAGCCAAAGAGGGCAGATTTACGCCCTTTGAGAGAAACATGAAGATTTTCATACACAAATTAAAGCATATTAATATTATGACTATTATGAACATATATAAACATAATAAAATGAGTATTAGCATCACATGATCATCATTTATATACATAAACAAAGCTTTACAAAGCTAAAAAAACATGAAAGATGAAGGAAACCTAGTCATTATTTGACTAGGTTCCAAACCACTCCCAATATTGCTTACATATCTAAAGAGCCAAGGTTTACATAGAGTTTTCCTAGCTTTTGAGATTATGGGTGCTCCCTTTGTCAACCAAGGGAAGACTTTTTCTTTTCTTTTTGCTTTGTGTTTGATCAAAGTTTTGGCTTTGATGTGTTTTTTGTGGATGAGAGTGGTGTATATAGGAGGAGGGAGGTGGTAAATTGGTTGTACTTGGAGGGGGGAGGTTGTAAATTGGTGGATTCATCATCTATCCTTCTTGACTAAGGCTTAAAGTCATCTTCCTTATCTTTGTTCCAGCTTTCCGCTCCGCAACTGTTCCGTTGTGCGCGTCTCCGGTGTCCCGGTTGTCCGCGAGTCCAACATGAAAGTTGCTCGGAATATTTTTTGGTCAGGCCGGTATATCTGATATATTTTTATGAGCAAGGAACGACAATAATATATTTTTCCTCTTCTTGACCAATTGATAAGATATTTTGAGATATTTTCCATTTGGATAACCATCTTTCCGGCTCCGGCTTTTCGCTCCGTAACTGCTCCGTTGTGCACGCCTCCGGTGTCCCGGTTGTCCGCGAGTCCAACATGAAAGTTGCTCGGAATATTTTTCTGGTCAGGCCGGTATATCTGAAATATTTTTATGAGCAAGGAACGACAATAATATTTTTTACTCTTCTTGAACAGTTGATAAGATATTTTGAGATATTTTCAATTTGGATAACCATCTTTCCGGCTCCGGCTTTCCGCTCCGTAATGCGCGCTCCGGTGTTCCGATTGTCCGCGGGCCCAACATGAAAGTTGCTTGGAATAATTTTGTGGTCACGCCGGTATATCTGAAATATGTCAATTAGCAAGGAAAGGTAATAATATATTTTTAATGCACAGAATGGATAACAGCGAGCAGTTCGGGGTAGGGATGGCCAAACCGGACCGGAACCGGAAAACCGGACCGGAACCGGACCGGAAAAGCCCGGAACCGGAGCAAACCGGGGAGGAAACCGGAACCGGACGAACCGGAACCGCAAGGCATGCGGGCCGGTTCAGGGTCACATATATGCCGAAACCGGACCGGAACCGTACCGAAAATCCCTTGTTTTTCAATAATTTTAAAGGAGAGGACCGGAACCGGACCGAACCGGAACCGTATTGTGCAAAACCGGAACCGGGGTAAGTGCGGGCCGGTTAAGGGTCACCCTTTTGACGAACCAGAACCGGCGGTTCCGAACCGGAACCGGGCCCGGAACCGTTTTGGCCATCCCTAGTTCGGGGGGTTGCGGACCCCGTTTCCGGTCCCGCACCTCGAAAAACGAATTTTTTGCCTGTTTGCTCGTTTTTCCGCTCTGATCATGAATTTGAAGTCCGTTTTATCCATTCGATGCACCGATAAGGCTCACGCAGTCCCGCACAGCCAAATCGAGGGTTTTAGGTCAATTTTCGGGTTTAGACCGATTCAAGGTGGGTTTTAGGGGTGCGAGATCAGGGTATCTACACGCGTGCGCCTCCCGAGTAGGCATCTGAATGCGCGCGCTTCTGGGTATTTCCCAGCAACAGAAGAAACAGTGAACATAATTGACAGTTTTGACAGTGTGTGGGCACCGGCCTTCACAGAACAACTTTTATTTCCTGTTCATTTTTATCGCGTCACACGGGTGATTCGAAAGTTGTAAATTAGTGCTTATTGTTTTTTTTTTTATTTTCCTTTGAAAAAAAAAATATTTTGTCACTTGTTAGACCTCACACTACGCGCACACATTCTTATCAACTGCTCACTATCGAGTCGCACAAGTCCAACCCAAACCCGTCGAGGCCCGTCCTAGGAAGTTTCAAGCTCCACTCGACCTTGACTCTTCCGAAGCGGTAAACCTCAGCCCGTGGCATAGTTCACGACTACATGCCGGGGTGACTTTAAGCCTCATATTTAAGCCGAGCACAAACCGCACAATTCTGTTCTAGGGTCTAACACTCCGTGACTCAAGTCGTTTCCATGTGCCGAGATTTCCTAAACTAATGTCTTCAAATCATACATGCACTCGTTGTTATGGACGAAATAAAAATCCGTCCCCAAGTGGTCATTATGGACGAAAATAAAAATCCGTCCCGCATGTGTATGATTTACTACATTAATTTAGTTAATCCCGACACGTGTAGGATTCACAAGTGTGGTGGAATCCGATGAGTATATGGGACAGCGAGAAGGTCTATATACTAGTGTGACGATTCCACTATTTTTTTAGAAACCCCAAAAAGGACCACGTCCTTCCGACTTTTGTAAATAAATAAAAAAAGAGTCATTTTTCTTTATGTGGTTGAATCTTTTCTTGTTTGTGGGTGAAATCATTTTACTCAAAAATTTATGTTTGTGGGACCAACCTAAGATCGACCGTGTTCTTCCATAGGCCCAATGCTTCCAACAGCAACACAACAAAGGTGAAAACATCTCGTGTCCAACGAAAGGCTCTTCAACATAATAAGAGCCATGGGGGAACAAATGGATAGACTTGTCGAGGATGCCCGCCGCAAGGATGATTTGTGCAAGACCGTCTTGATCTCGAGAGGAAATTCACAAGGAAGAAGTGTCCGAACTTAAGGCTCGTTTGCAAGAGCTCACCGACAGCAAGGTAAAGGTCCACGGTAAAGCACGCTCAAGTGGCTCACCCTCAAAAGTCACAAAGGTGCCACCAACGACCGTGTCTATACCCTCTCAATGGCATGACTGTCACCAAGGTCTATGAAGATATCAAAGTAAAGGGACAAATTCTCCTCTCCAAGGGTACAAGCAACCAAACCATTGCGTCGCAACCATGCCCACCACAAGTGGTGTGACTATCACCTATGCAGCGGTCACCTCACCGAGGATTGCTTCTCCGCAACATCATCCAAGACTTGATTGACAATGGTGAATTTACCGTGGGTGAAGAACAACAGTCAGAGAGTAAGAACATGCAAGAACTCATCAAGGAAGGGGCTCAGATTTGAAATGGGGCCCCAACAAGAGATCATGCCACAAGGAAGACTACAACGACAATGGGAACCACAACAGCAATCTACGTTTCTCTTTCTCTACCTAGTAATAGGATATAAAAAAAGAGAGTCAAAAGTCCTCTTAAGTGTGCATTAATGTTTTCTCTCGTCCTATGTTAAACGTTTGAGTCCATTGAGTCATCAAATAAAGGTCGTTCTTGTCCTCATGCACTCCTCCAAGTTGTTCAATTTAATTCTTGGCAAAATGATAAAAAATTGTCTAAACAAGTTTTGGAATGAAGGCCATCGCTTAAACGCCTAGGGGCTAAACATCGACGACGGCATCAACAACGAAGACATCAACAACGACAAAATCAAGACAAAGAAAGGTGGAGCAACAATCATGAAGCAAAGTTTTCAAAAGGGGATAAATAAAAAAAAAATAAAAAAAAAGCTCGACAGGTTGAAATCCTCAAATCAACCTAGGCAAAAGTTAGAGCACAAAAAAAAAAAAAAAAAAAAAATCCCCTTCATTCAAAGAAGTTCACAACAACAACATCATTCCACCAAACGAAGGACGAAGCAACATCGACAACAATCACGATGAAGCAACAATTCATCACTGCGAATGGAGCATCCACAAGAACTACGGTGACCTGAGCCTCTACACTGGAGGAACGTAGGCAACCTTCGGGTCCGGTCTCAAGCAAGAAAGAAGATATGTTTAGCCTTAGCACGTTATGGTGATCGGCCTTCCTCTCGAACTTGTCATGACATCTTTGTACGATTCATTTGCCAATGAATTAATCACCAAAAGATTGAACAACTTTCTTAGATTTGGAATCTCTTTCCGTTCCTTGTCGAGTCTAGGGTTTTCTCTTCTTTTTGCGATACTCCCAGTTTCTTGCAATCAAACTGGGGATTTCTTTCTCTTCTCTCTTAATGACTTACTTGCCTTCGTGAGTCATTCAAATATATACAAAGTCAATACTAGGGACACTTCCCTAGTCGAGTCAATGTCACTCATCTTTAGTGACAAGAGGTCTTCACCACAAAATAACATGTCTTATCTCCTCACCCAGAGTCAATGCACACTTCCTCATTAATCAAGTCAAAAAAAGAAGACGCAAAATAGACGCCCGCTAGATTGAAACCCGAAAGGGCGGTCTAGGCAAAAAACGGGGTGCGTCATAAAAAAAAATGAGAGAGTGAGAGAGAGAAGGGAAAGAGAAATGGAGATCTCCGGCCTCTAAAGAAGACAACTGCACGAGTTCTTCATCAAAGCTCCTCAGCAAGTCAATTCCCCACCGAGTCAACTTTGGGATTGCAAAAGGCTCGACAAGATATGGCACCATCAAAGGTTGTCTTGGGTTATCGGAATCATTCTCCAGCAGTGTGCATTTTTGGGTTCATGAAAAGAAGGCCCATGGTAACCAAGACCCATCCGAGAACGAGCCCATCATAAAAGGGCACGAGGTTGCACAAATAATCCCTAGCTAGTCAATTAGCTTGGGCAGAAAATAGCAACAACATGTGTCTCAGTTTTCAAAGCTTCTGCAAGTATGTGCTTCTAAAGTACGCCAAAAGGCTCCCGAGAAATGGAGTAGCTCTTGCCATGTCCTCTCATATTTGTTCCCTCGCACGAGGATGAGTCACTCTTGATTTGCTCAACAAATGGTGACGCCCTAGGGGCTATGTGACTCAAGAACAAGGGCTTCTTTTGCTTCATTTGACAATCAATAAGCCCTAGGGGCTATGCTTGAGAAAGATGTTTGAGACTATCCTCAAAGTCTCTCAAAAGGGATGTCAAAAAGCCCTCTTGTCATGTGTGCCCGTACTCGTTCCCCCAATCAAGGATGAACCTTTCTCGCAATCAATGATGGAACTCTAGGGGCTACGGTCAAGTCTTAAAGGCACCCTCGGCAAGAAGCAATTCACTTCAATATCCCCAGCAACATTTTAAGCTTTATACCGAAAGGTCTCAAGGGGCTTCGCAATCTACAATATTTTGGGCTACGACATTACAGTGATACAAGCAAAGGGCAATATTGGGGCTTCGTAATTACACAAGCTTTTAGTGGTACCCGAGCAATGCAATTTGGGAGTAGTCTTATGGCTCCATGAAAGGGATCAAGCTTCAATGGTCCCTCAACACTCCAAAAAGGCCTCTTGGTTTAAATGAAGGCTCGATGATTGAATGAATTTGATGATTCAATAGAACTCACAGCGAGATTCTGAAGGAAGCTTAGAGAAAATGAAGATTAACTATGCTAGCTTTCCAAGATCAAATGCACAATCATCAGAGATTAGCCATCCCAATGTCAATCAAGCAAGACTGAGCATAGCGACCACCCAAGACGCACTCATCCAAATCCATACCGTTCGAAGACATCACCCAGACCATTTCATCTGCAACAACCATCACCATCCCCACCTCCGTCTCCCGAAGACACGTACTGCATTCTTCAACATGCCTTCCGCCGTAAACCACAAAAAGCCCACCACAAGCAAGAAAGAGGAAGATCACTTCTCATGAGTTTACCCAATGGTGCATCTGCAAAAAATGCCAAGATAAGTTGGAGCTTCACACCGAAAGTTCTTCAATCCCGCCATCTACACATGAATTTGGGTCTTAGCAATCTCTCATAATTGGTATCAATGATCTTCTCTTGGGGCTTGCCCACGTTGACAACAAAACATTATTTGAATGGGGTTTTTATCATAAGTTACTCAAATAAAAAAAGCATTCGAGGGGCTTTACAATCAGCACTTGGCATCTCGGCATCAATATTCTGAAGCCCCATAAACGACATCTCTTGGGGTGAAACCATGGCAACAAAACATCAACGGCAATCCAAGAACGACTTGATCTTGTTCTTTCCACACGGTTAAAATGGTTACGAACTAAAAAAAAAAGGAATCTTTTCTCATATTCCCTAATCTTAAAAAAAAAACTCCATCAGCTTTACTTCCCCAGCAGGTTCTCCATCATCCTTGAACTACGCTGGTCTAACTTAAAGATATCTTTTGGCACGACCAACCCATCATCCAGAATGCCCTCAATCCACAAAGGCAAGAAACTCATCATCACATCATCATTCTCCTGGACATTTTCATCAAAACATCAACATCCTTCAGCTCTCCCCAAGCGCAATGGTAAGTGAACACAATTGCAATCTCTGCTTTAATCACTTCAGAATCACTTCTTCTTCATATCCAAACCAGACAAATCCACGCATTAGCATTCAAGTCCATCAACCACTTAACACATCTCCTCAGCATAAATTCCACCAGTCAACAGCATCCCGCATCCGCCACCACAATGTCAACAACAATGCTCTAGACAGCAAGGATCCCGCAATCAGCAAACGGATGCAACGCGCTCTAGCAAACGGATCCCGCACCAGCAAACGGATCCCGCACAGCAAACGGATCCCCACCAAAACGGATCCCGCCCAGCAAACGGATCACCGCAAAGATCAAACGGATCCCGCATTCAAAACGATCCCGTATTCAGCAAACGGATCCCGCATCAGCAAACGGATCCCGCATCAGCAAACGGATCCCGCATCAGCAAACGGATCCCGCATCAGCAAACGGATCCCGCTTTAGCAAACGGATCCCGCATTCAGCAAACGGATCCCGCATCAGCAAATGGATCCCGCATTCAGAAAACGGATCTCGCATCAGCAAACGGATCCCGCTTCAGCAAACGGAGCTATATCCTTTCTATATCAATTAAGCAGCTCACACAGGGAGCGCACCCTATCATTTGTAATTCCAAATTCTTTATCGAGAAGCGCTCGGGGTTGTCTTTCCGTCGAAGCGTGCTTCGCAATCCACGGCCGAGGGGCTCTGT
Source organism: Campanula takesimana (assembly GCA_026119855.1). Lineage (NCBI taxonomy): Eukaryota > Viridiplantae > Streptophyta > Magnoliopsida > Asterales > Campanulaceae > Campanula > Campanula takesimana. The sequence continues at coordinate 210,356 of JAOWBW010000151.1, read as the reverse complement.
AGACACCCCGCTTTGGACCTCTCACCCCGATTGCATACATAGTATTTTTATTTAACTTGTTTTTGTTAATTTCTGTTACTTCCGTTAAGTTCCTAACTGATTCCGTTAGTTTTAGACTAAACTGCATTACAGAGTTAACTTTTAGAGTCATTCTGTCTTTTTCTCCCGCGGGCGCTTCCGGAAGTGTTATCGGGATGCGCGCGCATCTCGCCCCTAAAGCGGGACCCGCGCGCCTCCCATTATAGAAGTAACAAATTGCACCTTATTTCCCTCCCTTTTCTTATTTACAAATATCTTCTTGATCACAAAAACATCTCTTTTTACATCCAAGTTCATCCCCCTTTTTATTCATTAACTCCAAATCCCATATTCTAGCCTTTTCCCAAAAACTAATATTTCTTTCATTTATTATTTGATTTTTTTATTTCTTTTATTTTTCTTTTATTCATTTATCTTATTTGTGATTGGTCAACTCCATCTCACATGGATTGACCAATTTCCCTCCAAGCTTTTCCTCCTATTTTTACCTATAAAAGCCATCTTCTTCTACCTTAGAAAGGGACCTTGAACCTCAACATTTTCTCTCTAGCAAAAGGACCTCATTTTTAGACCTTGAACACTTTCTCTTTACACAAACTATACACAAATTCTCCCTACAAGAGTTCTTCGTGACAAGACTCTACACAAATTGTTCTACAACAATTTCCCTACAACAACACCATCTTCAAGTCAAGGTTTAAAGTCCTTCTTCTTAAGGTACAACTTTCCTTTTTCTTCTTCTTATTTTATTCATGTCTAGTCAATGTATGGAATCTCCATAAAAAGAAATACAACCAAAAGGCCACTTCACTATTGAAGTTTGGTCAATGTTACATTCCAAACACTAATTAAATTCCATTTCATTTCTTATGTAATCGTTTAGAATATTCAACATGTAATCTTTTAGAATAAATTAATCAATAAAATAATTCTTTTTATTTCCCCTTTTCTTCTCATCTCAATTGTTAGCACATTTTTATATCAATAAATTGAAGGACATTAGCATTAGAACACCAAAAGTAGCAAGACCCGCGTAAGCGGGGCAGAGTAGGTGTTTAAGTACTTCCCACTCCGTCACCTAATCCCCGAACCCATCTTTTCCCGAATCTCTGGTTTTGTATATAAAATTGGCTATTTTTAGGTTTTTCTTATGTTCCTCTAAAACATAGGTGGCGACTCTAAAATCAAGTAGACATCCTAGGTAATCCACGCGCTCTAGCCAAGCCATGGTCCCCTGGGGTATCTACAGCCAGCACCAACCAATCGTGCTCCACCACGACGATCTGTCCCTACTCCAGAGATAAGCCGAGTTGCCGGTAAAAGTCGAGATAAGGGAAGGAACAGACAGAAGAGCTCTCATCGTAGTTCGCAAATCAGCGGACGTACCCTAATGCATTTAGAGAAGAGGCTCGAGAATGTAGAGATGAACTAAGGGCAGAGAAGGCCTAGCAATAACTATGACGCGATGCATCCTTTTCCACCATGGATACGGGATTCACCACCTAATTCATAGTTGAAAATCCCCAGCCTAGACAAGTATTATGGTAGCTCTGATGCATTGGATCATCTTCAAGCGTTTGAGGCCGTGATGGCGCTGGTGTCCAATCAGGACGACATCCTTTGCAAAGCCTTTGCCAGTACTCTGACTAAGGCAGCTATGTCTTGGTTCACTGATCTAGAGAAGGGAAGCATTGACTCTTTCCCGAGGTTGAAAAGTGCATTTCTGGAATACTTCTCCATTGCAGGGGCAAGAAATAAAAGACTCTCTGATCTGGCTAACATGGTGCAAGGTAAAAATGAGTCCACTATGGACTTCTTTCAAAGGTTCAGGAGCCTGTCCGACTCCATTGAAGAGCGGCTAACCGATAGAGAAACAATAGTGTGCTTCACCAATGGGCAAAGGTCTGAGGCCCTAACTTATGAGCTATCGGTCAGGGAGCCTCTCACCAAGTCAGAATTTTACCATGTGGCATATGCAACTGCAATTGCCGAAGACAAAAAGAAACTGAAGTTTGGAGACAAAGACCGAGATCGTGAAAGCAAGCCGCCTACTGGTGACTCGGCTCAAGGATCAAATGGAGGTGGAAACAGGGGAAGAACAGAACAAGGGGAACCGAGATCTTCACCCCCTCACAAAACCTATCTCGGAGATAATGAACTTGGTGGATCTTCCTAATCCCAGGCCCATTAAAGACAACCCCAAGTACCCGAGGGACACTAGCAAATATTGTTCCTACCATAAAGATTATGGGCACGAGACAGAGAATTGCTATGCATTAAAGAAGATTGTTCAGAAGTAGGTTGACCAAGGGTTGCTGAACTGATATGTCGCAACAAAGGACAACAAGCGCCCAAGGGAGGAAGAAAAAGAGGAAAGACGAGAAGATAGGCCTCCTAGAGCAAAATTGATCGGAGTTATACGAGAAGAGATCCCCTCAAACACCAGGTTGAAAGAACAGATCCACGAGCTGAGCAAGGTCTACCACATTCCTACCTGGATTCATAAAAGGGAAGAAGTGATTAGCTTTTCCCCAAATGAGTTGGCCGGAAATAGAGTAATGATGGAGCAGTCGTTGGTTATCAAAGGAAGGATAGACAACTGTGAGTCTGAAAGGCTTCTGATTGACTCAGGGGCTGCTAAAGACGTGCTGTATTACAAAACCTTCAAAGAGATAGAACTGCCAGACACCATGTTGATTTCCTATAACGGAAGGCTGGAGGGGTTCACAAACCATAAGGCAGAGGCAAAGGGAACCGTGGACCTGTTGTTGGAAATCGGAGACTATCCCTACAAGGCCTCGGTAACGATCACCTTCATCGTCATGGATTTGGCCAGTGATTATCATGACATCCTAGGCTCTCCTAGCCAAGGGAAGTTTGAAATTGTTGCCTCCCTCCCTCACTAAAGGGTGAAATTTCCCACCCCAGTAGGTGTAGGATGTGTGTCGGGCTCTCCTAAGCATTTTCTATAGCACATCATGAAGTTAAGAAAATCCAAGAGCAGAATGGAAATTGATACTCCAGAGAAAAACATCACTCTCTCCAAATCGACCACGGTCACCAAAACATCAAACATCGGCATGATACGGGAAGCAGTGGAAGACGTGTTGGTGTTGGCGCCCTAGGCACGTTTAATAAACTTTGTAATTGTTATCATTTATTTCATATTAATAAAGAGATGTTTTGATTATTATTATTGTTCATGTTTACTTATAATAATCTCCGTCCCTAGTACTTGTTTGGTATTAGTATAAAGGCTAAATGATCATGGGATGATCATGTTAGATTTATGGGTACTTGTTAAGTACCGGACATGACCCGCTTTATGAGATCTATATCATGGTCAATGTCATATATATATATATATATCATATTAGTTATGTCATTTGAATCCTTAGACATGTAGTTATTATAGTCTTCCACTTGATGAACATTATGTTTGACATATTCAAACGCTACCTTTAACCGGGTAGTTATAAAGGGTATGATTGTCATAATCGAATTCATGTAGGGAAGAATAATAAGCTATGATGGATTTGTCCCTCTTCGGAGAGATGTCAACTTAGGCCTTTCGTAGGAATGATGTTGATGAAAATGTTCAGTCGGACTCAAATGAATTGATTGGATCAATGTCGTTTGGATTATCAACATATGCGGAATCGAGAAAGTATTGAACAAAGACAAGTTGACTTGTTGACCATGACTTGTGTTCAATGACATCGTGGACAAAGGGATTGTGACATGTTCTAAATGGAATGCGAACTTTTATCTAGTTATACTATTTGGGTAGGTATGACGGTTTGCTAGAACCTAATCATATCTTATGGCATCATGTTTGGACCCATTGCCGACTTAGTGTAATCCTAGAGGGTCACATACGAATAGAACGAATCATAAAGGACTGAATTGGAATTATAGAGAAATCAGCTTTTCTGGACTGGCACGACCGTGCTTAATATAAAGCACGACCGTGCTGATTGGATCAGCATGGCCGTGCAGATTATAAGACATGACTGTGCCATTAATCGGCAAAGGGAAGGTGGCTCGAACCTAATGGCACGACCGTGCTAGTTATAAAGCACGACCGTGCAGATTATAAAGCTCGACCATGCATATATTCAGAAACCGGAGGCCAGGCTCGAACCTATTGGCACGGGCGTGCTAGTTTTAGGGCACGACCGTTCCAGTGCTGCTTGGACAGAAAGTTGTTTCCTTAATTGGGTGACAGGATTTAGGAATCCTAGGTCATTAAGGGTTAATGACTAGGACCTATATAAAGTCTCTTTCACCAGCCATTGAGGGTATTATTCCAAGCCTCTTACAGAGACAATATTCTTGATTAGATCAAGAATTCATATCTCCATATAGTCAAAAATAATTGTGAAAGTGTGTTTCATAATTTTGGTCTAGCAACCAAGATCAAGTGCTCTTGATATTCGTTCAAGGTGTGGATACCGCTAGAGGGTGAAACTCATCATCTTCAAAGTTCGTGTTCAAGCTTTGTGTTCGTGATCAAGTTTCTAATCTCCACCAAGATCAAAGGTTGAAATTCAAAGGCATCAAGGGTTAGTATTCTAGTATTCATATTGTATGTATTTGATATAATCATATGAACAGATCTATGGCTTTGGGTTTCATAAAAATTTTAAATGCTTAATTCCGCTGCGCATGTTACTACGAAACCCAACAGTGGTATCAGAGCCCCGTTCATGTTGATTATTTCAATACTAGATCATGTTGTGTGTATATAAATTGTTTGTTTATGTGCCTAGCATGATATGAATATTGGATTATGATGTTTATGTGTTATATGATTTTATGTGGTTAATTGTTTTACAAATTTTAATCGCACTATTTAATCGCATTAAAATTATGGTGGATTTAAAATTGTTTGGGTTATCAATTTTTTATTGGATCAAAGTTTTGATAATTCAAGGATTCATGAATTGTTCATTCAAGGTTTTGATGATCATGGTGATTGGATCACCAAGAACACCAAATCCTAATTGATTCGGGAAAAACAAATTTGAGATAAATTTTGGAACTTTAAAAATCTGAGATTTTTTAGAGAGGTCCGTCCGGACCCATTCCTTGACCCGGCCGGACCTAGGGTTTGGCGCGGGGCGGGGTTTGGGTTTTGGGTATGGATCTTGGGTTTAATTTTCCTATTTGTTTTAGTCTTGAGATTCTAAGATTGGTTCAAGGTTTGGATGGCTAATCTACATTCATCGAGATTGTGTTTCCCAAACTTGATCGCAATCAAAGTTTCAAAGATAAAACGAAGTTAGAATTATGAAGAGTTCATAATTGCTAAAATTGAGAAACAAAGTTATTGATTCAAAGATTGGAGATCCGTGTGGAATTGTGGATGCAATTGGCCTACGTTCATCGAGACCATCTAATGCTTAGTTTCGGCCACATGGACTACTTTTTTGGTTTCTTGAATTAGTGCGGAATTGTGGTTGCCTTATGGCTTAGTTTCGGCTGCACTTCTTGTTGTCTTGATTTGGAAATAATAACCAAAGCTCAAAGAGTCTCATCCTCATAATTATAGAGAAACTAATGACACATAAATATTATGCTTAAATTAAAGACTATTAATTTAGTCGCTAAAATTGATGCGTAACGTGTTTATATTATGTGCTCATAAATGTGTTGTATGCTATATGTGATTAAACATTCAAAGAAAGTTTTATGTCCTTTTTGCCATGCCATGATTAAAACACTTGTAAGTACATGGGTGAATTCATGTGGGCTCGCCTCCGCGAGGTGCATTAATTTTATTCATGAATGAGCAAGATGAGGTTCATTAATTTAATGTGGGTTCACCTCCGCGAGGGGCATTAAATTGAATGGTTCCTATACGTTTAAAATAGTTGGACTTAATTAGGCGTCAAAACAGTTTTGGGCCTAGGCAAAGATGAGATTTAACATGCTTTTTGAAATTGGATTTCTTAAAGAATCTCAGAAAAAGGATCTAAGAGTCATATGGGATATGATTGACATGATTATCTACCTAATTAATTTAGTTTTGAGCGGTCCGCCTCCGTGGACTCAAAGTTAAATTAAAGTTGGATCTTAGCCCATTTAAATTATATTATACATTGGATGTATAAGAAGGTTATATAATTTAGTGGGAGTATATTTTTCGAAAAATACATTGTTAATTTCTTTAATGAAATTGGTACTTATTAAATTTTGGAAATTTTGCATAATTGTAGATAATAACTAACAACACTCAATCGATTTCGTTGCGATCAATCCTTAAGAAGGATAAGCTCCAAGAGAATGGTACGAACTTTATGGATTAGATCCGTAACCTAAGAATAGTTCTTAGGCAAGAAGATAAGTTGTATATTCTCGATGGGCCTCTTCCTGTTGAACTAGAAGCCAATGCCCCTAGAGCAGAAAGAGACAGTTACAAGAAACATCGTAATGATTTTAGAAATGTAAGTTGTCTCATGCTTGCTACTATGTGCTCAAAACTCCAACAAAGTTTGGAACATTTGGAAGCCTATGAGATAGGCGTGGAGTTAAGAGCCATGTTTCAAGAGCAAGCTAGGCAAGAGAGATACAAGACCATTGTTGCATTCACTTCTTGCAAAATGAGTGAAGGGCAACAAGTGAGTCCTCACATGCTTAAAATGAAAGTCTATGTAGAGCATCTTGAGAAACTTGGGTATCCAATCCCATTGGAGCTAGCCACGGATCTCATTCTTAATTCATTTCCTAAATGTTATAATCAGTTTGTGATGAATTATAACATGCATGGAATGGATAAGAATCTCTCCGAGTTGCATGGTATGCTTAAAACTGCGGAGATGAAGATTGTGGAGAAAGGTTCTCCTGTGCTCTTGGTTCATGATGGGAAGAAGACTAGTGCCAAAGGAAAGGGTAAGAAAGTTGTCAAACCCAAAATAAGCAAGGCAAAGGTTTCCAAGGCTCCAGAGGCAAAACCCGATTCACAAAAATATGCAATTTGTTTCCATTATCAACAAATTGGTTATTGGAAACGTAATTGCAAGGCTTTTAAGGAAGAGCAAAATAAGAAGAAGAGCAGTGGGACTGCGTCGACTTCAGGTATCTAAATGATAGATATTCTCCTTTCTACCACTGATTCTTGGGTATTGGATACCGGATGTGGTTCTCACATTTGTTTAAATGTGCAGGGACTAAAGAATAGGAGACTACTTAAAGAGGGTGAAGTGGACCTACGAGTGGGAAATGGAGCAAGAGTTGCTGCATTAGCCGTAGGAACTTATGAAGTCACTTTACTTTCCGGTTTAATACTTGTTTTGAACAATTGCTATTATGTTCCTGATTTAAGTAGAAATATTATTTCAATTTATTGTTTGGATAATGAAGGTTTTAAGTTTCTTATTGAAAATAAGAAATTTTCTATTTATTTAAATGATGTGCTTTATGGTATTACTAATTCATTTAATGGCCTTTATGTTTTGGATGTCAAGAATGAAAATAATGACAATGTCTATCATGTAAACAAGAAATCTAAACCTAATGATGTTAATCATATTTATTTATGGCATTGCCGTCTTGGTCATATTAATGAGAGGCGTATCTCAAAACTCCATGGGGACGGTCTTTTGGGTTCATGTGACCTTGAGTCATATGATACTTGCGAGTCGTGTCTTCTTGGAAAAATGACTAAGACACCTTTTACCAAGCTAGATGAAAGGGCAAGCGACTTATTAGGGTTGATACTTGCGAGTCGTGTCTTCATCTCAAACTCTACGGACAATAAGTCTTTCAGTTTCTGAATCTCTGACTTTTTAACTGCTTCTATCAACATATCATCTACATAAAGCACCAAATAGATGTATGACCCATCTACCAACTTATTGTGATACACACAACAATCATACGGGCTTATTGTGTATTTGATATCTGTCATATAGCTGTCAAACTTCTTGTACCACTGCCTAGGCGACTGCTTAAGTCCATACAAGGACTTCTTCAACCTACAAACATAATCTTCCTTACCAGGAACTTGGAATCCTTCCGGCTGTGTCATGTATATCTCTTCCTCCAGCTCTCCATGCAAGAAAGTTGTCTTGACGTCTAGTTGCTCAAGCTCCAAATACCTTTGTGCTACTATCGCTAGCAACACTTTGATCGAAGTGTGTCTGACCACTGGTGAGAAGATCTCATTGTAGTCCACCCCCTCTCTCTGTGTGAAACCCCTTCCAACAACACCAGCTTTATACTTAACCCCTTCTGCCGGTGACATACCTTCCTTTTTCTTGCAGATCCACTTGCAAGTCACAATCTTTCTGCCTTCTGGCCTTTTGGTCAACTCCCAAGTCTGATTCTTGTGAAGAGACTCCATCTCATCACCCATAGCCGCATACCACTGACATGACTCTGAACATGTAACTGCTTCCTTTAAAGTGGAAGGTTCTATGATGTCGGGCTCCACTTCCTCAGCAACCTGCAGTGCATAACACACCATGTCTTGAAATCCATACCTCTCTGGAGGCTTCCCGAAATTAGCTCTTCTAGACCTTCCTTGTGCTAATCCATGTTCTTCAGGAATTGAACTTGAACTTTCTGGTGCTTCAGTCTCTGTCTCTGTTGGTGGATCCTGATTAACATCTGACTATGGGCTAACTAATTCTTCAGTATCTTATTGCTCCACCTATTTATCAACACCGCCAATACTAGAAACAATCGTAGATCTCATAATAGGGTTAATAATAGAATTCTCATCAAATACGACGTTCCTACTGATAATTACCCTATTTTCTGATGGAGACCAAATACGATATCCCTTAACACCGTCCCCATACCCCATGAATACTCCCATTCTAGCTCTGGGTTCTAAATTCCCACTATCTACATGATAATAAGCAGTACACCGAAAAGCTCTTAAAAATAGAATAATCAACAGGCTTACCAGTCCATACCTCATGAGGAACTATGAGGCCAATACCGTCGTGAGGTCCACGATTAACCAAGTAGCATGCTGTACTAACTGCTTCTGCCCAGAACCGCATAGACAACCCTGCATTGGAGAGCATGCACCTCGCCCTTGCAAGCAATGTCTGATTCATACACTCTGCTACACCATTCTGCTGTGGCGTACCTCTAATGGTGAGATGTCTAAAAATCCCCACTTCTCTACACATCGCATCGAACTCAGTACTGCAGAACTCAAAACCATTATCTGTCCAGAGCTTCTTGATATTCTTCCATGTCTGATTCTCCACTAACGTAGTCCTTGGAATTCCTTAGAGCCTCATTCTTGTACTTCATGATTATCACCCAAGTCTTCCTCGAATAATCATCAACCATAGACAAGAAATATCTGTGCACCCTTAGTGATTCGTGACGTGAAGGTCCCCAACAATATGAGTGGATGTAATCCAGAACGCCTTTCGTGTTATGTATGCCCTTGGGAAAACTATTACGCTTCATATTCCCTAGCACATAATGCTCACAAAATTTAAGATCCTTGATCTTATGGCCACATAGAAGATCCCTTTTATCCAACTCTTGCATCCCTCAAATGCTCATGTGCCACAGTTAGACATATCTCCCTAGTTCACTTCTGATGATGCAACCATAGCTGACCCTGCAAGCGTCCTTCCTTGGAGGAAATACATGGAGCCCTGCTTAAGGCCTCTCATCACCACTTCTGAACCATTACACACAATAACTGCTCCACCTTTACCTTTGAAACTGAACCCTTTGCTGTCTAGTTGACTAAGAGAAATCAGATTCTTTGTCATAAGCAGAACGTGTCGAACCTCGTTCAAAGTGACAAACCTACCATCATGAGTCCTGACCTTGATCGAACCAATACCGACAACCTTGTAGACTGCACTGTTGGCCATTCTTATATCACCGCCATCTATCTGCCTGTAATCAGTAAACCATTCTCTCCTAGGACTGATATGGTAAGAAGCTCTTGAATCAAGAATCCACACATCAGATACGCGTGCTGATTCTGATGTAACTAGATCATAATCCTCTTCTTATTGGGTTTCGTGCAATCACACGAAAAACCCAAAAGCCTAGATCCGTTATGTTCAATAATTCATAATATGAAGATGAAAGAAACTAAACCTTGTAGATCGAAATATGAAGCCTTGGATTTAGATACTAAGAAAAGCACCCTCTACCGGTGATCCACACTTCGAACGGATTCAAGAAAGCCTTCTTGAACTTGACTGCTAGGTCCTTCGGATTTAAAAAACTAATATTGAAGAACGATTCTTCAATTGCTCCTAATGATTATTATGGTTTGATAATTGGGATTAATCAAACCTAATAACCCTACTATATTATGTGTTTAATCTTTCTCCAATGATTTCCAAAATCAACATTGAGGGAATTATTCCCGGCTGCACACATTATATACAAGAGGTTTCCAAAACCCTTTAGGACTTAGGTTTTCCTGTCCAACACGAGTTTACCTAAAACTGTTTTCTGTCGGGATAAACCATCCGTACGGATTGGTTTGGTGGCTCCCAAACCATCCGTACAGATCCTCCAACAGGATCCGGTTTTTCTTCGTTTTTCGCTCCTTTTAATTATCCGTTTTGCGTGTGTGACCTAATAGGATTATACTAAGTTGGCAACGAGTCCGAACCATTCAAATATCGTAAGTCATAAGCGGACTCTTGCAAGCCATTATGACTACCCAATTAGTATAACTTTGAAATCCAAAGTTTCCTAAAATAGAACATATCACAATCCCTTTGTCACGTGATATCTTATTGGACATAAGTCATGGTCTATGTCAACTTATGTTGTCCAATGCTTTCTCGATCCCGAGTAGATTGATATGAGAAAATGACATTGAACACTTCAATTCATTTGTGTACGGCCGTACACTATCATCAATCTCACTCATCGAGAGGCCAAGCAGATATCTCTCTTGAGAGAGGGACAAATCCCATCTTGACTTATCATTCTTCCCTACAAGAATCCGATATGCCAATCGTAGCCTTTATAACCACCCGGTTAAGGGTAGCGTTTGAGTACATCAAACATAATGTTCATCATGTGGAAGACCATGATAATCTCAGGTCTAAGGATTCAAATGGTATGACTATTATGAGATTTAATTATGACATTTGACCATGACATAAATCTCATAACGGTTCTATCCAGTACCTTGTTCTCCAACAAGTACCCACAAGTTTAATCCGCATCCTATGCACCATAATCATCATATGATTATCCGTTAAGCTTATGCTAGCCCTTCATAAGTGCTAGGGACAATGATCATTATAATAAACATGCAAAATATATTATAATCGGGTTTGTTATCTCTATAACAATGAAGCTATGATGTAACGCATAGGCCTTTCTCAAGGGCCTAGGGCATAATATCCAACAATCTCCCACTTGCACTAGGCCCAATCAATATGTATCCAATACTTATTGAGCTTCGTTATGATCTCCATCATTATTGCAAGCAAGCTTATGTAAGATGATTATCCTTGTTATCATCATATGGTACTTTGCATATTTTTGACATCTTCCATCTTTGACAATTTCTCGAATAAGATGGAAACGTCCGAGTGTATGTTTAGATAAGACATTAGTGCCTTGGGTTGTGCAATAACAATTATTGACACAATGAAGGTCCTTAAAATTAGTGATACTAGAAACAATTCCTAGTTTACTAATTAGTATCTTATTCCAAACAATTTTCTAGTTGCATCCCATGCCACTAGATACTCAACCTTTTGTAGAATAGTAATGGTGTATTTAGAACTCTTCTAAAACCATTATTAAACGTAAACATGTATTTATACTGCAATATTTATCTTTGTTGGTTTTGTAAGAATGCATCTATGTAACTATTACAAAATCATCTTTCATTCCATCAAAGATCAAGAATGCATCCATTAATTCCTTTTCAAGTACATAAGGATGTTTCTTAACTAGTGATTTTCACTAGGACCTGATTGGTATTATCTCATCATATTCCAAGTATATGAGACATCCGGTCTTAGTACATTAACATGACTTACATGATAGATCCAATTGCCGAAGCATATGGAATCCTAATCATGTACTCTTTCTCATTAGTCTTCCAGTAAAACTAAATCTTGCAAAGATTAACGCCATTAGACTTTTGCAAGTAACCTCTCTAAGAGTCTCACATAGTGAACTTTTCACTATCTTGTCTATGTTACTACTTTGACTTTAAACAATCAACTTTTTAGATTTATCTCCATAAATCTAAATTCCAAGGATATAAGCGGCTTTAACCAAGTCTTTCATTTAGAAACTCTTTCAAAATGAATTATATGTCAACCACATATATTAGACTAGGAATTAAATTACGCTCCCACTAAATTTATTGTAATCACAAGTTTCATCTTTGATGCATTCAAACTCTTTGAATACTATATCAAAATGAAAATTTCACTCCAAGTAGTTTGCTTCAATCCATCTTATGGATTTCTGCAACTTGCATATTTTATTAGAATTTTATTGATCAATCAAAACTTTTAGGTTGTATCAAACACATCCTAAAGTAAGTTCCTGTTAAGGAATACTCCCTCCATCCCATTTCAAATTGCAAATACTAGGTTGGCACGGGGATTAAGGGAAAAAGTGAAAAAGGTGATGTATTGTGAGTGTTGATAGTTGAGTGGGACAGAGAAAGTGGGGTAGAGAATAGTTAGTGGGTTAGTGGATGTGAGTCATGTGGGTTAAAACTTGCCATTTTGGATTTTGCAATTTTAGTTGGGACACCCTTTTTGGCAACTTTTGCAATTTGAAATGGGACGGAGGGAGTATAGTTTTGACATCCATCTATCATATTTCATATTCAAAATATGAGGTCATGACAACTTCAATTCTAATATCCTTAAGCATGATTGTAGGTGATAAAGTTTCATCATAATCGACATAATGAATTAACTTTTCTCAATTAGTCTTGCTTTTATCAATATGCACCTTGCGATCTGTTTCCGTTTTCTCCAAGAAAACTCATTTTCTATCCTATGGTTTTTAAGCCTTAGGGTAGAACGATCAAGTTCGAAACTTGATTATGATACATGGATTGCACTTTTAGATTTTATGACTCCAAGTCATTGATCTAAATCCGGAGCGGACTTTGCATCTTGATAGGTGATAGGTCAATCATTCTTAATGATATCTTCCTTATTACTTTCTATTACGAGAAATCAATATTTCTTGTTATGGATAGTATCCTATCATATATGCAAACAACTTGTGTATACTTGAACGAATTTCCACAACTCCTTGTGAAACTTTGTTCAACTTTCGTCTTAGGTTCTATGTCATTTTCTAGGTCTCGAAGTCTTCGAGATATATTTTACTCCCACTAGTTCTTTAGAGATAAATGATTTATCTAGAAAGTTCTATATAGAGTAACAAACGACTTGTACTCTAAAGGGCGTGAAATTAATATCATTAAGATATCTCATGAAAATAGATTAATTAAATTTAGGTGTGATTTTGTTCCAGACAATATTTTTCGCAAAAGTGTCACATCAAAATCTTTATGAAAGACAAACCAAGTTTTCTTTCGTTCCATATCTCATATGGTATAACGAACCTCCTTAGATGAAACTCAAATTTTAGTGTAAGCGCAGCTGTTTCCATCACATAATCAAGAAGGATAATTAAAGATCAATTTGACTTATTATGAGGTGAAAAACAACAGTTTGCAGACAATCTGCAGATTTCTGTTTTTCTTATTCTGAAGACTTTCTGCAGAATTCTCGTAAAGTTCATGGTTCACATATTACTTTGATCAGATCAGAGTACACTAATACTTTTGCCATGAGATACCGAAATCCTTTTCCAAGCATTTTTACTTTAGTGAACTATATACATCAATATGTATTAATCTAAAAGAGTATTTTCCTTTTACTATGAAGGACATAAACCGACTTGGTTAATGGGGACCCATAAACTCTGGGCTCACACACCGTAAGGCCCATCCACAGAGGCCCACAATCTTATATGCCGAGATACAACAGGCCAAACAAGCAGCCCTTGCCTAGGCCGAGTTCAAGAGGCCCAATCCTTAGCCGGTCTCCGGGGCGAGCCGAGTGGGATTACAGGCCGACATACGCCAATAATCTTCCTTATTCACGGGAGTCCACTTACAGAGTTTGATTACAACTCTAACACTGAAGATCCTTATCTAAGCAAGGATATCTCTTATACCAGATAACAGGACATCATCCATCCTTATCCGGAGTCTATCTCTAAGGAATGTGAGTCCTACATCAACACGGACATCCTAGCTTCTCTAACAAGCTAGGACTCATTCACCCACGCCTATAAAAATAGGTCCTCACAACAGGAGAAAGGTAATGAAATTCTTTGACTCCATTCTAGTCAATTGATTTCTCTTGTGTTATCACAAAAACCGTATCCTTATTCTCATACCGGAGGGCCTTCACCGGTGAAGCCCCGGTGTAGTTTACGTTTGTTTCGTGTGTGTAGCTCTGGCCATCAAGAACTGTCGCTGGGATTATCCGAACCGCTAGACGAAGGCTGATCCAACCATATTTTGGCATCATCAGTTTGGTTCCATTGCCGGGAAATCGATTGGTCAGTTCTTTAGCCAGATAATTCCAGACCATGGCCGGAGAATTGGTTGACGGGCAAGAAGCCAGCCCTTCAAAAGAAACTGCAAGAGATGCACCACCCCCCGAAAACACGAACGTTGCTGCACAAAATCAGAGGCTCCCACCTACAGCACCTGCACAAGGGGGAGGAATGCATACCCGTTCATAGGGGCCGGCCCCCAATGTTGTTAACGAATATGGGCGCCGCCGACGAACAGGATCCTGAAACAATGGAGCAGGACCATCACAGCCACTGCCATTGGACAAGAGAACATTGCTTCAACAGAATGTTCAAACACTCCAACAGCTGGCCGACGCACAGAGGGCTCTGTTAGAACTTGACCCCAAAAACTCCTTGGCTAACCTGCTCCAGCCGTCTGGAACGAGGAGGACAAATCTGGATGACAGAGCAAGCAGAAGGGAGCCCCTACAAAATCGTAGACGGGATGCGCCCCCCAGAAGCCGTGTAAGTCGCCAAGACGGACGGCTAGGAAGACTCAATATCGATGGGGACCTGAGAGACCACATTAATCGCCGCCGGCGAGAACAAGAAGATGAATCCCCAGGAGTGGAAATTGTAGAGGAAAGACATCGTGGGTACGACCGACGTCATTCACCTCCCAGGCAAGATCCACCAAGGCGCACACCACCCCGGCAGGATCCACCCCGGCACACTCCACCTCGCCGTACTCCTTCAAGGCATCGTCTCGAACCAAACCAATGTGAAAGGAGACGCCAAGACCGAGGCATAGTCAGTTCCAGTCACACCTCTGCATTCAACACAAGGGATATTGTCGACCTTAAAGAAAGGCTCGACAACATTGAGATGATGAATCAGGGGCACAAGAGACCCAATAATGACTACGGGTCTATGCGCCCTTTCGCGCAGAGGATTAAGGATGCACCACCTAATCCACAGTTAAAGCTTCCACACCTAGACAAATACTCCGGCAACGCCGATGCTTTGGATCACGTCCAAGCCTTTGAGGCCACCATGGCCCTAGTGTCCAATCAGGATGACGTACTGTGCAAGGCCTTTGCAAGCACTTTAACAAAGGCAGCTCGGTCCTGGTTTATGGACCTTGAGAAAAACAACATCAATTCCTTTGCCAAGTTAAAATCACAATTTTTGGAGTATTTTGCTACCGCTGGGGCGAGGAAGAAAAGATTGTCTGACCTAGCCAACATGGTCCAGAGCAAAAAACGAGTCGACCCTAAGCTTCTACAACCGGTTTAGGGACCTTGCCGACTCAATAGAAGAACGCATGACTGACGGGGAGATCATTGTATGCTTCACGAATGGTCACAGGTCAGAGCAGTTAACTTATGAACTGTCGGTCAGAGAGCCCCTCACAAAAGCCGACTTGTACCACGTTGCTTACGCCACGGCCATCGCCGAGGAGAAGAAAAAGACGTTATATGGTCATAAGGAACGGGACCGAGATCATGACAAGTCGCATAACGGGAACTCGTCCCAGGGGAACAACGGGGGAAACGGCAAAGGCAAGAACAGGACCAGGGGGACCGAGACATTAACCACATTCAATAAGCCGATCTCTGAGATCATGAATCTGGTGGATCTCCCCAACCCCTAGACTCTAAAAGACAACCCGAAGTACCCGAGGGATACCACAAAGTATTTCTCCTATCACAGAGATAACGGCCAAGGACAATAAACGCCCAAGGGAAGAAGACAAAAACAATGACCAGGTAGACAGGCCACCTCGGGCCAGGTTGATAGGCGTGATCAGAGAGGAAATTCCATAAAACAAGAAACTTAAGGAGCAGATTTACGAGCTAAGTAAAGTCTTCCACATCCCTCCTTGGATCCATGAGAGGGAGGAAGTGATTAGTTTTTCTCCGAATGAGTTGGTGGGAAATCGTGCGATGAGAGAACAACCATTGGTCATCACAGGCTGCATTGATAATTGCGAGTCAGACAGGCTCTTCATAGACTCCGGAGCGGCCAAGGATGTGCTATACTATCGCACTTTTAAAGAGATGGAACTTCCTGATACAATGCTGACCCCATATAATGGAAGGCTAGAAGGGTTCACTAATCATAAGGCCGATGCCAAAGGAACCGTCGACTTACTCTTGGAAGTCGGCACTCATCCCTACAAAACCTCAGCCACGGTCACCTTCATAGTCATGGATTTGGACAGTGATTACCATGCTATCCTAGGTGCACCCAGTCAAGGAAAGTTGGGTCTGGTTGCCTCCCTGCCCCACCAAAGGGTAAATTTCCCCACCCCGACTGGAATTGGGTGCGTCCCAGGCTCGCCTAGAGATTTTTTGGAACATGTGATGAAGTCCAGGAAAGCAAAGGCCAAGATGCAGATTGATACTCTAGATAAAAGAATCACGGTTTCAAAATCAACCACGGTTACAACCTCGACGCCGTATATCGGTGTTATATTGGCGGCTGTTGACGATGAACCTGAAGAGTGGGTTATTCTTGACAACGACATCCCAACTAAGGCCGAGGTTACTTATGGCTTGGACGGCTTCGGCTGCATCTCGATGAACACAGCTTCGGACGAGCCGAGTAGCTTGGCTCTCGCTATCGTCCCAAGCTCGGGGGCCACACAGCCGACTGACATGGAAACCGAGATCGAGAAACTGTTAGACATGGAAAACCTAAGTTTGGAAGGGGAGGACAATGAGAAGGTCAAGCAGATCATTGTCGAGACCCTAGAGTTTAGAGACGGCCCCGAAATTAAACCTGTGGATCAGTTAGACGAGGTCGTCATCAACCCAGATGTAGATACCCTGATCTCGCACCCCTAAAAACCCACCTTGAATCGGTCTAAACCCAAAAATTGACCTAAAACCCTCGATTTGGCTGTGCGGGACTGCCGTGAGCCTTATCGGTGCATCGAATGGATAAACGAACTTCAAATTCATGATCAGAGCGAAAAAACGAGCAAACAGGCAAAAATTTCGTTTTCGAGGTGCGGGACCGGAAACGGGGCCCGCAACCCCCCGAACTGCTCGCTGTTATCCATTCTGTGCATTAAAAATATATTATTACCTTTCCTTGCTAATTGACATATTTCAGATATACCGGCGTGACCACAAAATTATTCCAAGCAACTTTCATGTTGGGCCCGCGGACAACCGGGACACCGGAGCGCGCACAACGGAGCGGAAAGCCGGAGCCGGAAAGATGGTTATCCAAATTGAAAAATATCTCAAAATATCTTATCAACTGGTCAAGAAGAGCAAAAAATATATTATTGTCGTTCCTTGCTCATAAAAATATTTCAGATATACCGGCCTGACCAGAAAAATATTCCGAGCAACTTTCATGTTGGACTCGCGGACAATCGGGACACCGGAGGCGCGCACAATGGAGCAGTTACGGAGCGAAAAGCCGGAGCCGGAAAGATGGTTATCCAAATTGGAAAATATCTCAAAATATCTTATCAATTGGTCAAAAAGAGGAAAAAATATATTATTGTCGTTCCTTGCTCATAAAAATATTTCAGATATACCGGCCTGACCAGAAAAATATTCCGAGCAACTTTCATGTTGGACTCGCGGACAACCGGGACACCGGAGACGCGCACAACAGAGCAGTTGCGGAGCGGAAAGCCGGAACAGAGATAAGGAAGATGACTTTAAGCCTTAGTCAAGAAGGATAGATGATGAATCCACCAATTTACAACCTCCCCCCTCCAAGTTACAACCAATTTACCACCCCCCTCCTCCTATATACACCACTCTCATCCATTTCAAAAAAAAAAAAAAAAAAAAAAAAGGAGACACAAAAAACAAAAAGAAAAAAAAAACCCTACCATCCTCCACTCTCATTCTCTCTCAACAAGAACACCACCACCACACCATCACCACACCACCACTCATACACCACCCCTACACCACCATAAAACCACCACACAAACACTAAACACAAACTCAAACTCTTTCAACACAAGGCCAAAACCTTGAGAAAACAACCCAAAAAAGTCTTCCCTTGGAAGCAAAGGGAGCACAACCTAGGCATCATTTCCCCTTGTAATCATCTAAAAGGGTAAGATGTAATGTTTATGTAATTTCTTGAGGGGTTTAGCCACCTTGTTAGGCTAAACCTCCATTTTATATTCAATAATACAATATTGTTACTCTTGTTGTTCTTCTTATTAAATGATGATATATAATGATGTTTTGAGCTCTTGATCATGCTAAGCTTTTGATCTTGTGTATATATATCATGTATGTATGAGTGTGATATCTTTGTTTGTGGTGGATTCAAGAAGTTTTCCAAAGAACAAACTTGTTTTATCTTATAAACCTTGAATCTGCCATGCTTTGTTTTATCTTAGCATAGAACATCATGAAACCATATCTAAATGCTTGGATGGTTGTTGTTTCATGTTGTTAACATGTATATATATGCATGTACAAAGTTTCATGTTCATAGCTTTTCATTTGAGTTAGTTTTGATAGGTGTTTTCATGACATGAGTGAGATGCCAATAATCTGTCCATATGGTACTTTACTGCCTTGTTGCTATTTTTACTCCTATAAAACGTGGGTTTTGGTCTTAGACCACAAAATAGAACTTGTTCTACACAGAACAAGGAAGAATAAAATGTAAATATAATATTTTTAGCCTCAGTGGAAGAGGCTCTTTCTATTTTTTTTTTAAGCTCTCTGTTCTCAGAATCAGCATGTTCTTGTTTGGATATGAAAATGTCAGAAGTTATTTGGGTGACCTAAACTTGTTTTGTGGACTTGAAACTATCCAGATCATAACTTTAACATGTTAGGAACAACTTTCATGTTTTGTGTTTTCCCTGATCCCTCTGTTTTCATGATGAAAAAAGTGGATACTTTAGGGATGTATGAAATTCTGCCAGACTGGGCTGTGAAAAGAATTGCCTTGCATGCTTTGTTTGGACACCATAACATGCCCCTAAAATCAAGGGAAAAATCAGGGTAGATGTTTAATGTGTTAGGAAGTTTTCTTGACCTTTACTTTCCAGATTGAATGAGTACAAGAACAGGTACACAAAGAAGAGTGAGCAGCAGTCCCTGAAAATGCTTGGGGACGGAGTTTTGGACATTTATTCATTTGGGAATTGTTTCCCTTTTTTGTACAAAATGTAAATACTAATCCCCCACCCCTTTATGTGTTTAATTTGATGTACATAAATGATTAAAACCATTTTTAAAACCAAGTGTGAGTCCACTCAAACCGACTCTCATTTGTGAATTAAAACAAACCTTCCTAGAATAGGAAGACTCCCCATTTATTAAATCACCATTTTGTTAGGGCATAAAACCAAGGCAAAAGGCATAAAAAGAACTTACGTGACATGCATATAGAGACCATCATGGGCGAGGAGTGCCTAACCCCTTCTGTTCTCGTAACTTAGCCCCCGAACCCACTTTCTCTGAAAAAGGTTTTATCTTCATTTTCCCTAAAATAAAATGAGGTGGCGACTCTTGCAATCAAAAACAGCATCAAGAGAAAACCATTGTGTGAGAACCGAGCGCATTTCCAAAAGCGCATCAGCACGAGACGGGCGCGAACCACTTTCACGGGCGGTCATTTCGCGGTGATCCGATCATCTCGGGCGCGGGCTCTCACAGTGGCGACTCTGCTGGGGAGTTGTTTTAAAGTGGGCTAGACTCTAAATCTTTGTGTGTGCCATGCTTTATGTGCCTTACTTGGGGTGTATATATCTGTGCCCTAACCTCTGTTTTGCAGGGGCGTTTTTTCGCTTATCTTATTTGTATATATATATATATATGCATTGCGTGGTGAGTGATTCCCCAAAAAAGGGGTAAAACAAGTAAAAAAGGAAAAAAATGATTTTCTTGTTTTCTTTACGTGCTTTTAAAATGATTTTTCGAACTCATAGATACCTCACACACATGCACGTTTTTTGAAAAGCGTCTTATAATCTCAAACCCGAGACGGTAAACCTGGGGCATAAGGTAGCTCACTTGACTTCCCCATAGGGTCAACGGTATACTGTTTCCCCCTTAGCAGCGCCTACGGTCGCTGTGATGGGTGTAAGCCAAGCTTCAAAAGCCGAAATGCGATGTCCATATTCTTTCGAAAATAACACGTCACAGACTTCATGTCGGTGTTTGTCTAAACAATTTTACTTCAATCCTATGAATTCCCAAAAGGTTATAATCGACCTCCATTGTGGATATCATGTTGAAATTCTTGGATTGACTTGAAATTGTCAAGACCCTCACATAGACCGTAACCGAATGGTGGATCCCAGAAAGAGTATAGGCCCTTCGCTAGGGGCTCAGACGGCCAATAGTACAGTACAGGTGAAAAACGTTGGTCCTATACTTTGGAGATGGTATCCACTATTCCAAGATTCATGCAAAAACATGTCAAAATAAAGCAAGTGCTTATCCGGCATTCTAGGATTGATTTTGATTTTTGAACTCCTTTTGAATCAAGCTCGGAAAATATCGATCCTTTTCACTCTCTAATCAGCCCTAAACACCATCCCTTTCAGATACTCTAAGCCTGGCATCTACTTGGAAAGGGGGAGATAGAAACAGTAAGGGGAGGTTGATCCGAGTTGCCGAGACAGTGCCTGTAACCGAAGAAGCTATTGCAATGGCCCAGGAAGGAAATGAGGAAGCCTATGTGCCGCCACCAGGTCTTCAAGCATGGTTGGAGCAGAATGTGTTGGGTCAGATGAGGATTCAGCAAGATGAGCTACTGGCTACACATGTGCAGATGCAGAATCAGAATAGTAATGGGGCTCTCAATGGCAACCCCAACAGAAATCCCAATGGCGATCCGAACGTTAATCAGACCGGAAATGGGGTTCCCAATCCTAATCCCAATGGCAATACAGGTCCCAATGGAAGTGGCATCCCCACCATCAAATTGAATCCTATTGGTAGCAACACCATCGGCCAGAGTCATCACCAGAACATCCCTCCTCAGGGTAATGTGGCTCATCCAGACTTCAGTGGCACTCACCAGCCCTTCATCCCGAATCCAGCAAATTTTGCTGTGCATCCGTCTCAGTATCCGCCTGATCATAATGCCTTTACTCAGTATATGCAGACTCTGTATCCGAATCAGCAGCCCAACGTTTATGGTGCGTTTGCTAGAGGTGCCTCTCAGATTAATCAAGGAACTTCCCAGGGGCAAGATCCTAACCTAGTCCGCCAAATGGAAGCGTTCTACAAGGGTGTCCCATATGTACCCCTTACTAAAGCTGAGATTGAAATGAGCGAAATGAAAGAAATGTTGAGAAAGGTCATGAATAAAGGGGAGTTTTCTGCAGATTCCTTGAAATTATCTCCATTTACTGTTCTGCCTCCTAAATTCAAAATGCCCGATGTGGAGAAATTTGACGGTACAGGTTGTCCAATGGCCCACCTGAAATCTTACGCTCATGCAATGCAGTCTCGTGGGGCTAATGTTGGTGCGATGGCCTTCAACTTCCATCTGACTTTGGTAGGAGCCGCTAAGCAGTGGTTTATGACTGTGGATGCCAATCTGGTTGATAATTGGGGGAAGCTCGTGGATGAATTCTAGAAGCGATACAAAGATAACTCCAACTGGGAGAAGAGCCGTCGTGACCTCGATTCATGTGCTCAGCGTGAGAAGGAATCCTTTTCTGAATTTGCAAGTAGGTGGAGGAAGAAAGTTGCTCAAACTCTGGAGAGGCCTGACAGTGCCGAGCAAACTCGTATTTTCCTTAAGAATCTTCAGCCGGTGTATGCAGATAAGTTAAAATATCTCCCGTTTCCAGATTTTGCTTCTATTCTTGATGTGGGTTCTCGTATTGACGAAGATGTCTGAACCGGGGTGATCAAGCTAGATTCTTCTCCTAGCTCCTACAGATTCCGATCCGCTGCTAAAGCCCCGGCACCAGTTATGAACAATGTTGCCATGACCCCTGTTCCTTTTTGGAACAGCAATGTGGGACCAAGCCGGAGCAGCTATAATAGGGCACCTCCGTGTTATAATCAAGACGGGTCTGTGAACTCTGTCACCGATCAGCGAAGGAATGGTGGAAATCGGAGAGATTGCCATTTTGATAAATTCAGCGCTCCATTGTCTACTATCTTTAAAGGATTGGTCGCCCAAGGAGTACTAAAGCCGATAGAAGGATACCGCCCGCCTAATCCACCTCCTAAGAATTGGGATGCAAGTAAATATTGTGCATACCACGTATCACCTGGTCATGCGACAAATGAATGTTGGAGTTTGAGACACACTCTGCAAGACATGATAGACGATGGACTCATTCAGAAGCCGCCCCAACCAAATGTGGTGACTAATCCCTTGCCAGGGATCCATGTGATCGAGTTTGAAGGAAACTACTCAAGGACTAGTTTCATCGTTCCGAAGAAAGCTTTGAATTACACTGTAACTCCTGTTATCTCCGAAGATTTTGAATGCCATATGATCTCTTGGGATTCGATTTTGTCTAGTGCTAAAGCTGTTAAGGAGCAAAAGGCCCCTGTTAAAAAGGCCACTTGGGTTGGCGGAAATGTGAATCACCTCACTCGCTCAGGAAGAGCCTATCAGCCTCCAAATCCCGAGGCAAGTGAATTGGGAAAGGATAAAGAAGAAGTCCCCGCTCAGAAAGAGAAGGTCGCCGAGAACCTGGTCTTGACCCAGTTAAAGAAAACCCAGGCTAATATATCCATTTGGGGTTTGCTCTCGTCTTCACAGGAGCACCGAGACGTGTTGGTTAAAGCTCTTGCTCAAGCTGTCATCCCGATCGAGACTTCTCCCAATGACCTTGTCCACATGATCGACAACATTCATTTTGGGAATATCATCACTTTTACCGATATCGATGCACCAAAAATTGGTCTTAATCATGTCGAGGCTCTGCACATCACAATTGGGGTCGGAGGTGAGCACTTAGCTCGTGTTTTGATCGATAATGGCTCCTTAGTAAATGTATGCCCCGTGCATGTTCTCGCAGATTTGGGAATCAAGATAACTGATTTGGCCCCATCTTCTCAAGTGGTTCGTGCTTACGATAGCACCAGTCGCTGTGTTCTGGGTGTTGTCCTTCTCACTCTCACCATTAGCCCTCTTGTCATGCCGATTGAATTTCAAGTGATTGATATCAAGTCCTCATTCAGTCTACTCTTGGGACGCCCTTGGATACATGGAGTAAGAGGGGTAGCTTCCTCCTACCATCAGTGCATCAAGTTCATCCACGACAATCATGTAGTGGTAGTTCATGCCCAAGATGATACGCAAGTTCATGACCTCCCGATTTTGGGAATTGAGCACAAAGATACTGGCATCTTCTTGAGTGGTTTTAAAGTGATCCCACAAGCTCGGATCCATGCTATTGAATATGTCAAGGAGACCGATCTAATTGGTAGAAAGCGGACCAGGTATGGAGACGCAATGGCCTTGAATATGGTCAAGAAGATGAAGTTCCTGCCTATGATGGGGCTTGGAAAAGAGCAACAAGGGTGTATTGAACCTATCAAGGATGATGTTCCATTTTTCTTCCTTCCTTTTAGGCTTGGCTACAAACCGACTACAAGCTGTACGTCAGAAAAGGGAGAGACAGACTGCTATCAAAAGTGGAAGGACCTATAAGCTCCCCCCACTCCGTCCTTATGAAAAGTCCTGGAAGGGATATTTTGTTTGCAAAGTTGAAGATGTCGCGTATGTTATGCCTTTTGAGCCAGTTATTGGCATTAATGAAAAGCCTCATGCTGGATGGGAAGTATTTGAGAATATCAAGGTGGTCGATGAAAACTTTGATGTGGGCAGTTCCTATAAGCAACTGGACCCGATTATTCCGTGGAATATTGATGAAGAAGATGATGTCTTCGGGTTGTTTGAAGGAATTGGTCTTGAAGACGGATATGTGGTTATGATCGAAAATGGTAATGGTGAAGCTTATGACCCGGTGAAGCACCTCAAGCCGGCAGTGGCACCACTTAATAACTGGTCCAGAACCACTGGCCCGCTCGCTACTAATGACACTTTGGTGGAGCCGTTTGGTTATGTTCGCCCTGATGGCCCCGCTTTTGAACCCTTTGTGCTATCTAATGTTGTTTCCGGGACTCCCGAAGAGGACCTCACTGTCGAGGACCTCGACGCGGTCGCCGAGCTTGTACTCCCCTCTTTTGTGAATGAAGTTTCCTCTATTTCCGCTTACTCCTCGGTTGCCAATATTTTAAAAAATGATTTAACAAATGAAAATTTAACAACAACTAAAGTTAATCATGAATCTTTAAAAAACATAAGTCAAGATGAAAAAGACTATTTAATCGAGTTAAACAGGTTAGCAAAACAGCGTGTGTCACGACCCGAAATCTAGGCTCTATTTTATTAGCATTTAATAATTATTATTTATTTAATTGCCTATTTATTTATTTAAATTATTATTTATCTAAATATATATGTGTGCACTTTATGTTTCATAATATTTATGCCTAGCATTTTATTTGGGTCATTTGGGTTAGTGTAGTTTTGTTGGGTCTTAATTGTTAGTTGGGAGTGTAGTATTGTGTTAGTAGTTGGGGAAGGGGCCCGAGTGTAACATTTTGAATAATTTCCCCTACTCCTTCCCTCACCTCCCTCATCCTCACACTCAACCTCCATCTCTTTCCCAGCTCATTTTCCTCTCTCTCTCTCTCCATAGAAGGGTAAGCTTTTCTTCTCTATCTTCTCTCTTCATTTACTTCCTCTTCCTCTCATAATCTCTCATTTCTTAAAACATGAACCTTGTTTAGATCGTCGATAGGATCGCGTAGAACCAAAAAGAATTGAATTCCGTCATCTTTGAGAATTTCCAAGTAAGTTACTTTTCCCCCATTTTTATGCTAAAATGCTCATAACATGTTTCTACAATGCTTTATTTGTTATATTTGAAGTTTGGTTGAGTTTGGAATTGATTTGGAATTTATTTGAGTTTTTGGTCAAAAATGGTGATTTTTATGAAAATTGGGTAAATCTTGGTTTGAGGTTGATAAAGGATGTTGTTTGTGTTTTCCCTTAAGCTTAGTTGTTCTTTGAGTTTAGTTTTGAACTTATGCTAAGAGTAGAATTTGGGACATTTCGATTTGGGTAAGAAATTTGGTTGAAAATGGTGGATTTGGCCTTAAACCCAGCTGGGAATTCCTCCCAGCCCGTAGACCAAGCGCGCGCCCGACCCCCTCCAGGCGCCCGCCTACATGTCCTTTTCTAATGGCCAGACCTTCTGGTCATTCAGGCGCCCGCCTGCCACATGCAAGGCGCCCGCCCGCCCCCTGTTCCAGGATTTTGCCCTTTTGCTTGGTTTAAGACTTAAGGCTTATCTAGTTTAGGTTTATTTCTTCTAATTAACTTAAGATAACACCGTGGAACACTTTATTGATTGGATTTGATTCTTTTGTGAATAAATACGATATGGAATTTGATTAAGTATCATTTTGAGAATGTGGTTCATCTTTGATGTGCGGTTTGTATTGGTTTACCTTTGTGGTGATTTAATTGGATTGGTTCCCTACTTTGGAACCTTAAGTTGTTTATTCATGCTAAATTATTATTACTTAGCATTTATTTGGAAGCCCAGCTGGCATATTTGTTGCATCGGGCGATGGGAAAGATTATAATGGCAAAGCCAAGTCCATTATAATGTTGACCATTGTTTTGCCCCCTTCTATACCCCTTTTCCAGATTGGCCTTGGAAAGGATAAGTTAGCTTCCTTTGTGAATGTATCTAGCTACCGGGCATGACTTTGTGTCATGGCTCTTGTCCTTTGTGACACTTTTATGGTTATTGTTCCGGTACCGGGATTTCCTCTTCGGCTTTCATGCTATTATGAAGATGATGATTTGTTGATTATTGAAGCTGCGCAGCGATCCTTTATTTGAATGTATCGGTTTGGAAACCTTGGCTTATATCCTTTGTTGTGTGTTTATTTCCGCTGCTATCTGTTAAGTGATAAATGCTATGTGCTATGTGATATTTATTATTGCTTATCGCTTCGTTCATCATAGCATGTCATGTAGCTGCATTAGTAACTTACTGAGATTTATCTCACCCCCTTTTCTTTTATCTTTGTTTTTCCTTAACTCCCCCCAGGTGCTAAGGATTAGTCTCGCTGATCACGAGAAAGAGGGCGTCGAGTTTGGATACATTCTTTTGGGGAAAGTTGTTATAGGTTGGTTTACATTATATAAATGTGTAACCTTTTTGGGATATTTGTACCAAACATTGACGTCATTAGGATTTGTGTATTTTGTAACTTTGGTGTATAAACTTATGGAGTTTATACTAGTTTTACCTTGTTGTTCAAGATGATTTTTAAAACCTTGTGTTATTACCTTTTGGTATCAAATGGAATTTTTAACTTCGGTATTTCATAGTTTTGGTTTTAAGTCGACGTCCAGATCGCGGTCTCGGGCCCGCGGGGTCCGGGGTCGCGACAGCGTGGGGAACGAAAATTAGAAGCCTGTGGGGAAAATCTGTCTACCATCAATCTGGGGCTGAATGAAGAAGTCAAGACTTAGACCAAAACGCATTCTTCAATCACACAAATTAACAAATTAAAACTTTCAGAAGTTCTGTGCGGCCGCCCACTAGGGACTGTGCGGTCGCCCAAAAAGCCACCAAACAAGAACAAAACCTTTCAGATAGATGTGCGGTCGCCCTACAATTTTTGGGCGGTCGCCCAATACTCTGGTCTGCCGGAATTCGGGAAGAACAAACTGGGTTCTTCCATTTTTAACCCCAAAACAAAACTAAACCAAAATCCAACACTCTTAACTAGCATACTAAGGTACTAGAGCAACTTATGGGTCTAAAAGAACTCATATAACAACATTTAACAACCAAAATCAAGAATCAAACCCAACATTCATAAATCACCATTTTTGACCAAAACTCAAATAAATTCCAAATAATTTCTAAACTCAACCAAACTTCAAATATAACAACTCAAGCATTATATAAACATGATATGAACATTTTAGCATAAAAATGGGGGAAAAGCAACTTACTTGAAAATAATGAAAGTTGACGGAATTCGAATATTCTTGATTCTACGCGATCCTATCGACGATCTAAACACATTTCATGTTTTAAGAAATGAGAAATAACAAGAGGAAGATGATGGAAATGTAGAGAGAAGGTAGAGAGAAACTTACCCTTTCCATGGATAGAGAGAGAAAATGCTTGGAGAGATGAGAGGGAGAGTGAGGGTGAAATGAGGGAGGAGAGGGGAAAAGAGGGAGTAAGTAGGAGGATTAGAGAATTTACACATTGACCCATTCCCTTACATACTAACACAATAATCTTACACTCCCCACTAACAACTAAGACCCAACACTCCACACTAGCACAAACAACCAATTAAGTGCTAGGCATAAATTATATAACACATAAAATGCACACATAAATATTTAAATAAATAATAATTTAAATAATTAAATAAGTAAATAAATAAATAATAATTATTTATTACTAATAAAATAGAGCCTAGTTTTCGGGTCGTGACATTCACTCCTCCTTAAAGAAAATTCGACCCGAATTTTAACGAGACTTACCCGAAAGACCAAATAGCTACGGATACGATAGTTCCTCCATTTCTCAAATTCCTCAATTGTCCAATCTAACCCACTACAAGGTAACCTTAAATAATGCTCACGATAACACCACCTCTCGAACCGAATCATTCCATCATTATCTTCATTACTAATCAAAATTCATACTCAAAATCGAAGAATCCGAATTATTTCCACGCATAATTCTCGAGATATCTCAAACTCGCCTTATTCATAACCTTAACTACACCGCAAAGGTACTTCCATTTGTAAATCGCCTACTTAGTGTTATTCCCCAGAAATTCAAAACACTGCCATCTCGAGTTTAGTTAGCTTTTAAAATATGAAAGGCTAAAGAAATTTTTTACCTCCCCATAATATTCACCAAAGGCTATATCTCTAAGGATTCCCATTATAGTGCTCTCGCTCTAGGCAGCACCTTAAACTAGAGGTGTAATGTAAACTCAAAATTTTAATACAAAATGTTCACTTAAATCTACGCCATAATATCATCGTCATAACTCTCCAATCCTTGAAAGTCTAAAATAATTACGAATACTCAGTAGTCCGAAAATGATCTAAATTTTATCTTGACGGTATTTCCTCTAACTCCCTTTTTAGTTAATAATCTGTGCTCATATACCCAAGGAAATCTACAAATCTCAAATCCTCAATAACTAACCCAAGTTAGTCTTTCTCGCATACATTTATTAACCTAATGATACTTAGGTTCAATAGTGCTACCGTCATAATAAACCAATTAACTAGCAACGCTCCAACTGACCCAATACCAATTCATGATATTCCTTAATTATGCCCAAGTATTGATAATCAACTTCCTTCACATACCCTTGATCCAATTCGGGAAACGCCACCAAGAAGGGATTTAGAACCATAGAACCACTATCTAACCAAAATTTCAAAATGCCTTTAACATAAATCGAGAAATTATTACTCTCCCAAAATGTACTTAGTCCTTTCTAACATAACACGCTTACCACCATTAATGATCATAACTCCTGCAACAAACTCATCATCCATAACAAATCGTACACCTCTCCATACTAATCCATTCCGATGCATTCACGGGGATGTACTAAGAGTGACCAAAATTTTCCTCAAGAGATCCTCATTGAGTCCTCAACTCCTATAACTCAACCGATACAATATGGATATTGATCTAATTATCAGTACTACAACCTTGTACCACAACAATGCAATTTAACCCCAAGCTTCTCCTCGAACACTAAGTACTATTCGGAAGAAAATGAAAATCTTACGAATGATAAATACACCCAACAAATTTACCGAAACTAAATACTCGGATTTCAATTAAGGAAAGATAGGTATAACTATACCCAAAGGAACGGTCTCAAACAATTTTAAGAAATTAGGAATGGAGAATATAACAATCCCCTACAACAATAGATTAAAGCAATAGTAACATCAAAATCTTGCAATAGCAACATGGCTAATTTAGCAGGTGAGACATAACCATACTTAAGCACATCATAAGCACATAAGACTTCATCAGATACCCTAAACTCCTCCATAGGAGTAGACACCTAGAACACATAGTCAAAGACTCAGAAGAAATAAATGCAACTAATGCATAGAAACACATAAATGCGATGATCCTAAAATGCACGAACTCGCTCTCACGACGCAAAATAATACCTCCTGAAATTTATCCGTTACCTGGTGAGTGCTGATTGATCACAAATACCCTACCCTGAACCTTTAGGTCTTCCCGAAGTATCTCTCTTCTGACCCTGTGGTATTCCAGTTCCTGTCCCCTATGACTGAACTCTAAACCTCGGACAATTTTTAACGAAGTGTCCCAACTGACCACACTTCACACATTTTCCTTGCTTCTTCCAACACTTGTCTTCTGAGTGTCCTTTCCTCTGACAGTAGCTGCAAACTTTCCCATTTCGTGTCCCCTTATTAGAACCTTGATTTCCTACTGTTGGTTGCCCTTGAAGTTTCCTTCTGAATCGAGTTTGCACTCCAGAATTACCTCTGTTATCCGAATGTTGCTGTTGTGACTTACTCTGCCCTCCTTGCTTACCCGGGTTAACCATCTCAGTCTTCCTTTTGTGTTCCCCAATATCCTGCTCAATCAAGTAGGCTCGATCCACCGCATCCTGAAAAGGTTGAATTCTTTGGGCTAAAAGTTGAGTCCTAATAGCTGTCTTCAAACCCCTGATCAATCTCATCGCTTTCTGCTCCTCGGTCCGCACAAGGTAGTTACAACGCCTGGCTAATTCTGCGAACTTAGCCGAGTACTGTGCTACTGACATCGTGCCTTGCTCCAAGCTGAGGAACTCGATCTCTTTCCGGTTTTGATCCACTAGAGAGATAAAATGATCCTTGAATTTCCTCATGAACCACTCCCAAGGATATGGTACAAGAGTCGCATCCCAACTGGTCTTCAGTGCCTTCCACCAATGTTCCGCAGCCCCTACGAGCTTATAAGCTGAAAACAGAACCCTATCCTCATCAGTGCAACCAAAGACCTCGTAGATTTTCTCCATTGATTCTATCCATAGCTCGGCCTTCTTCACATCAGGCTCACCGTCGTACTCACTTGGTTTCAACTTTAAGAACTGCTCCAACCCATATCGCGGAGGTGCTACATGTTCCTCTCTCAGCCCTTGGTCATGAATTGCTTTCACGGCCGCTTCAAACCTGTCCTGAAACATTACACGGTTTTCTTCCCGTAGACCATTCTGATTCTGAGTCCCACTGATGCCTTCACCAGCTCTTCTTCTAGCCATCACAAACAAATACCTGCATAAAATACTCATCGTTACGCACTCCGAACCCATCTACCCTCCTAGGTCATTCTAGTCCACCTATACTTATACATAGAGCTAAACCATAGCTCTGATACCAACTGTCGCGACCCCGGACCCCGCGGGCCCGAGATCGCGAGCCGGACGTCGACTTAAAACCAATACTCTAAAATGATGAAGATAAAAATTCCATTTTGAACCAAAAGATTTTAACACAAGGTTTGGAAAATCCAAGTTTAACAACACCATAAAACAACTAGTGTAAGCTCCACAAGCTCACACCCAAGATACAAAATGTTACAATTCTTAATGACGTCAATAATGGTAAAACTATCCCCAAAAGGTTATACATTTAAATAATGTAAACCGATCCATAACAACCTGCCCCAAAATCTCAATCCTCTCGACGTCCTCCTCGATCCGCGAATCCTAATCCTTTTCCTCCTGGGGGGAGGGGTTAAGGAAAAACAAAGTTGGAAATAAACGGGGTGAGATAAAATCTCAGTAAGTTACTAATGCAACTACATGACATGCTAATGTGCAATGACCAATAGCAATTAACATAAGACAGATAGCAGCGGAATAAGAAGTGACATGCTGTCGAACAGTAACATCCAATAGACAATCATATAAATAAACATATAACAACAAATGAGAGGCTCCCTATCGCCAACCGTCCCATACCGGTTGGAAATAACGACCAGCTCAACATGCAACACATAAAGCTGAAATAAACACTCATAAGTGGATACATAGCCAAGGTTTCACCCAACTGAAAGAACCAAATAAAGGTCGCCGCGCAGCTTCAATAATCAACAAATCATCATCTTCATAATAGCATGAAAGCTGAAGAGAAATCCCCGGTCAGAACCGACCAACCAATCAATCAACCCATCAAACCATCTTCATAGTAGCATAAAAGCTGAAGAGAATACCCCCGGTACCGGAACCAATAACCAAAAGAAGTGTCACAAGGGACGAGAGACATGCCACAAAGTCATGCTCCAAGTAAAGCTAAAATGCACACAAAGGAGCTAGCTCTTCTCACATCCAAGGCCAATCTGGAGGAGGGTAATAATGGGGCAAAACAATGGTCAACATCACAATGGACTTGGCTGTGCCATCATAATGTTTCGCATCGCCCAAACACACACAAAATACCAGCTGGACTTTCAAGTAAAGGCTAAGTAATAAAATACTAGCACAATAAACAACCATTGATTCCAAAGTAGGGAATCATACCAAATAATCACCATAAAGATGCAACGGTTACTCATGAAGAGTTTAACAACAACGATAACAAGAGTTTCTCATGAAGAGCACAACAACGATAAACGGAATTTCTCATAAAGAGCACAACAACAATGATTATTAGAATATGATAATTCCATAAAGAGGAACCATACCAGATACATTTCAAGATGATACCCATAAGTTACTCATAAGGAACACAACCCAAACGGTCGCTCACAAATAGTACAACGACTATAACCCAAAATTATCCTAAACGTTTACTCATAAAGATGTACTAGGACTATGAACTCAACCATCTCATCACACCTGGAATTCCAAATAAGAAATCCGAATGAATACATCTTAAGGTTAATCAAACCGTAGGTACCCAATTGCCAATTCACGTTTTATCTCCGTTCATAACGACCCCATTCTAAACACCCCAAACGAATCCAAAAGGTTACACTTATTAGAACATGATCACGACTGGACTAAACCCTACACTTTGGTGCTCATTAACCACCCTCTAGGTACTATAGGACATCGCCTAAAACCTAGACCAAGACTCACTCGAAAATCAATTCGATTGGAACAATCACGAACACATCATAAGATGCCCAAACATATACCAAATGATCATCACAAAGATAAGTCAAACCAACAATACCTCGGTAAGATGTTCCAAATCCCAATTAACACTTAATTAATTTCAAACACAAACTTGATCACAAAGGACCCAATTCTATCACTAGAGTGTACCACAATGATCACTAAGGTCGACTAGAAGGACACCTAAGACTTAAACCAAAACGCATTCTTCAATCACACAAATTAACAAATGAAAACTTTCAGAAGTTCTGTGCGGCCGCCCACTAGGGACTGTGCGGTCGCCCAAAAAGCCACCAAACAAGAACAAAACCTTTCAGATAGATGTGCGGTCGCCCTACAATTTTTGGGCGGTCGCCCAATACTCTGGTCTGCCGGAATTCGGGAAGAACAAACTGGGTTCTTCCATTTTTAACCCAAAACAAAACTAAACCAAAATCCAACACTCTTAACTAGCATACTAAGGTACTAGAGCAACTTATGGGTCTAAAAGAACTCATATAATAACATTTAACAACCAAAATCAAGAATCAAACCCAACATTCATAAATCACCATTTTTGACCAAAACTCAAATAAATTCCAAATAATTTCTAAACTCAACCAAACTTCAAATATAACAACTCAAGCATTATATAAACATGATATGAACATTTTAGCATAAAAATGGGGGAAAAGTAACTTACTTGAAAATAATGAAAGTTGACGGAATTCGAATATTCTTGATTCTACGCGATCCTATCGACGATCTAAACACATTTCATGTTTTAAGAAATGAGAAATAACAAGAGGAAGATGATGGAAATGTAGAGAGAAGGTAGAGAGAACCTTACCCTTTCCATGGATAGAGAGAGAAAATGCTGGGAGAGATGAGAGGGAGAGTGAGGGTGAAATGAGGGAGGAGAGGGGAAAAGAGGGAGTAAGTAGGAGGATTAGAGAATTTACACATTAACCCCTTCCCTTACATACTAACACAATAATCTTATACTCCCCACTAACAACTAAGACCCAACACTCCACACTAGCACAAATAACCAATTAAGTGCTAGGCATAAATTATATAACACATAAAATGCACACATAAATATTTAAATAAATAATAATTTAAATAATTAAATAAGCAAATAAATAAATAATAATTATTTATTACTAATAAAATAGAGCCTAGTTTTCGGGTCGTGACATATAGAGACCATCATGGGCGAGAAGAGTGCCTAACCCCTTCTCTTCTCGTAACTTAGCCCCCGAACCCACTTTCTCTAAAAAAGGTTTTATCTTCATTTTCCCTAAAATAAAATGAGGTGGCGACTCTTGCAATCAAAAACAGCATCAAGAGAAAACCATTGTGTGAGAACCGAGCGCATTTCCAAAAGCGCATCAGCACGAGACGGGCGCGAACCACTTTCACGGGCGGTCATTTCGCGGTGATTCAATCATCTCGGGCGCGGGCTCTCACACCAGACTATCCAGATCAGAAAATCAAGATTGGGAAGCAACTCTCCCAACAAGAACGAAAAGAGCTCATCTCCCTACTCCAAAACAACTTGGACGTATTTGCCTGGAAAGTAGATGACATGGTGGGAGTAAAGGAAGCCGTCGCTCTCCACAAACTGGAAGTCGACAAGTTCTTCAAACCGGTCAAGCAGACGAGACGAGTCTTCTCTACCGACAAGGAAAAAACAATTGGGACCGAGGTTGACAAACTCCTCAAAGCCGGCATCATAAGAGAAGAAACATACCCCGAGTGGCTTGCCAACGTCGTCATGGTAAAGAAACACAATGGCAAGTGGAGGATGTGCGTGGACTTTACGGACCTGAACAAGGCCTGTCCCAAAGATAGCTATCCCCTCCCCAGGATTGACAAGCTCGTAGACTCTATTGCCGGCCATCAAACCCTCAGTTTCTTGGACGCCTACTCCGGCTATCACCAAGTCAAAATGGCCGAGGACGACACAGAGAGGACGGATTTTCAAGCTGCAGGCGGCATACTGCTACGTCATGATGCCTTTCGGCCTAAAGAATGCAGGAGCCACGTATCAGAGGATGGTGAACAAGGTCTTCAAATCTCAGATAGGCTGGAATATGGAGGCCTACATTGATGACATGGTGATCAAGATCAAGATCGGTAGCCATGTACCAGATCTGAAAGAGACCATTGACAACTTGAAAGCTAACGACATGAAGCTCAACCCTAGCAAGTGCGTCTTCGGGTTACCGCGGGCAAGTTTCTAGGTTTCATGGTTTTCTCAGCGAGGCATCGAGGCTAATCCAGAAAAGATCCAAGCCTTGATTGACATGAGGGAGCCAATTTGTATCAAAGAGGTTCAAAGGTTGAACAGGAGAGTAGCGGCACTCGGTAGGTTTATTGCCAAATCGGCAGAAAAATCCCTCCCCTTTTTCAAGCCTTGAAGGGAAAGGATTTTGCTTGGACACCTGAGTGCTCGACCTCGTTCCAGCAACTGAAAGACTACCTCGGCTCCCACCTCTACTCAGCAGCCCGGTTATGGGAGAGACATTGTACGTCTTCTTAGCAGCGACCGACCGAGCCGTAGCAGCTGTACTCGTTAGAGAAGAAGGCGGCATCCAGAAGCCGGTCTACTACATCAGCAAGGCACTGTCAGACACCGAGAGCAGGTACATTAATGCCAAGAAAATTGCTTATGCCTTGGTAATTGCGGCCAGAAAACTACGAGCCTACTTCTTGGCTCATCCAATCACGGTCTAACCGATGCTCCTCTTAGAAAAATACTTCACAAGATAGACAGCTCAGGACGCCTACTTAACTGGTCGATCGAACCGACCGAATTCGACATAACCTACAAGCCGAGGAAGACTCTTCTGGCCCAACCTCTTGCCGACTTCTTGGTCGAGACCGCCTTCACATGTGAACATACGCCGACCACCCGAAAGACGAAGTTCCCTATGGATAGAGAGCCCTTGGAAGAGTTACCTCCCAACTGTTGGGTCCTATACACCGACGGGTCAACTACCCAAGGTAGAAGCGGCGCCGGAGTCTACTTGACTAGCCTTGCCGGCGAGCATGTTGCACGTGATTTTATCAGGTTCAAGTTCCCTGCCTCAAATAATCAAGCTGAATATGAAGCCCTAATCCTGGGACTAGAAAGAGCCAAGTTCTTTGGTGCAACGAGATTGGTAGCATACAGCGACTCCCAACTAGTGGTGAATCAAGTTAAAGGGGAATACAACACCGAAAACCACATGCTGACCAAGTACAAAGATCTCGTCCTAAACCTGACCAAGAACTTTGACTTTTGGGATATACGGCAAGTTGGTAGAGAATACAACCTGGAAGCCGACCTGCTTTCAAAGATGGCAACAGCTGAAGACTCGGATCCCCTAATCATTTATGCCGACCAGCCTGCTTATGAAAGACTGGAGATCTTGCTCCTGGATGATGAGGAAAGGACATGGATCGACAACTACAAAGACTACTTGGAGAAGGGAAAGCTTCCTGAAGACGAGTTAGAGGCCAAGTCGATCAAAAAGAAGACGGAAAGATACATAGTCTGGAACGGCATCCTGTACAAAAGGTCATTCTCCAGACCTCTCCTTAGATGTGTTGCACCAAAAAGCATCGAGAAACTCCTCGCCGAAGTACATGGGGGAGTTTGTGGGGGACACCCGGGGGCCAGAATCCTTGCCGACAAGATCATCACACTTGGCTACTATTGGCCAAATATAAGGGAGGATGCCCAAGCCTATGTAAATAAGTGTGACAAATGTCAACGCTACTCCGACTTACCCAAAGTACCTGCCGTAGAGCAAAGCTTGGTCATACCGACATGGCCATTCAACATGTGGGGAGTCGACATCATTGGACCGTTCCCATTAGCCAAAGGGAGCAACAAATATGTAATTGTGGCAGTCGATTACTTCACCAAGTGGGTAGAGGCGAAACCACTAGCAAAGATCACTGAAGACAACGCCATCAACTTTATCCATGATTACATATGGTGTCGGTTTGGCGTGCCCCACACTATAGTGACAGACAACGGCCTACAATTCTCTAATGCTTTCACTGAGGAGATGAATAGGTTGGGAGTCAAGGCAATGGACAAGCCGAGGCCGCCAACAAACTTGTCTTAAGAGCACTCACCAAGAACTTAGAAGGCATCAAGGAAGTGGCTGGACGAACTCCCTCTAGCTTTATGGGCCGTCCGTACAACCATTCGGGGGCCAACTAGGAAGACACCCTTTGCTATGACTTACGGTTCAAAACCAATGGCACCAGCCGAGATGGCCTTGCCGACTTTCAGAGTAAACAACTATGACGAGGTCGTTAATGAATACAACCGAATACTGGACCTATTCCTAGTCGACGAAAAAAGGCTAGCTGCCCAACTCAGAATGATCAATTACAAGCAAAGCACCAAGGCCTACCATGACAGCAAAGTGAAAAAGAGAACCTTTGAAGTCGGTGACTGGGTACTCAGAAAAATTGAGTCGACACACTTGAAGGCACAACAGAATAAGCTCTCGCCAAACTGGGAAGACCCTTACATCATCACCCACATTATACGGGAAGGGACCTACATGCTCAAAACTCCGGAAGGAAAAGAGCTTAAACACCCATGGCATTCCGAGCACTTGAGAAAGTACTATCAGTACCACCTCGGTTAGCTATTTATTCTTTTTATCAGATTTTAGGTCTTAGATTCTATAGTTGATATCTAGTTGTTTCTTAGTTTGATTTCATCGATAAAATTTCCTTTATTTTATTTACATCAAGCTTTGATTATAGTACATAACACGGTCTTAGCGTTATTTACAATGCCGAGATCACCCAACGAAGTCGATGAGCACACTTAAAGCATAACTTCTAAAGCCTAGTTTCAATAACTAGCACCCTAACGAAGTTGACGAGCACACTTATGCATAACTTCTAAAGCCTAGTTCTAAGAACTAGCACATAAGACGACTTGAGTTGGTCCTAACGGTTAGACTCAAATTTGGATAGTAAACTCCCGACGATTTGAAATTAATCTCGAATGCTAGTTCTCTCGCGTATCAAAACCGAGCACTAGATGTTCGTCGGAGCTCAAAGGTAGACCACCTCGGCCTGAACATATAAGCCTATGTTGGCATTCCGATCTCGGCTCATTACGGTCCAGCCCCAAAGAGGCATGACGGACTAAACAATGACGAGATCATCGACGTAATTAAACAACGGTCAAGACAAACGCGGGTTTTACACCAATATATTAATATACTTACAAAGATAGCGTGTACGTCCCCCCAGACAAACATCTGGGCCGAGTCACTTAAATACTTAAGACGGAAAAAAAATATTGTTTTAGCCTACCCGGCTTACAAGGACATTCCAAAGTGTAACTAATCAATACCAGCATCGGCTTCCTCCTCAACTTGGGCAATCAGATCATCAAGATTCCCTTCCTCAACTGGCGGAGGTACCCACGGGGAGTTACCCTCTTTCCGATCTTGGCTATGAATCACCCTCAGGCCCTTGTCAGAATACGGAATCAAGGAGTGGGCAGCCCAAGCTTCAACACCGTAAGCATCCTGGTTGTAGAGGCGTGCAAGCTTGTCAAGAGTTATATCAACTTCGGGGTCTATCCAGAGAAGGCGAGACAGATTTGACCAAGCATCATTGTAGGTAGTGCCGACTTATCTTGAATGGCCGCCTTCATTGCCGCACCCTTCTTGAAAGCCTCCACCGCCCGAATCTCCCGACTCGGAATGCTCTCCTCCAGTTGGACCAGCCTCTCCGCCGCAGCATTTTTCTCTAACACGAGGCCCTCCGCTCGTTGATTCTCTTTCTCCAAATCGGCCCTCACCACAGCAGTCTCCTCCTTGGCTGTTCTCATCACCGTCTCAGCGCGACGAACCGTCTCATTAGCCTCCGCCGACATGTCTGCTGCCTTCTTTAACTCCGCTTCAAATGAGGCATTCTCCTTCTCAAGGGCTTCCACTTTGGCCTTCAGCTGAACATTAGAGGCACGGAGAGACTCAACCTCATCCTCACACTTCCTAGCATTTCTTATGGCAAGCTGCATGAACGTATATTCATGCTGGGCTATGGAGGCAAGCTACAAAGAAAAGATAAAGACGTCAAAAGCAGGACATTCACGGTCACAACAAATAAAGAAATACCAAGTACCTCACTGATAAGTAGGCCCTTGCGATTCCGAAGCTGTGTGGAGGTCGGTCTGGTCTCCACCAACCTTTGAATAGTCCTTTGATTCATGGCCCTTTTTATGACGGCCGCGCCGAGTTTGAGGGCAGGACCGGAGCGAATGGTATCATAAATATCCGGTATTATCACTACATTGCCAAGAGCATGAGACAGATCATTGATCTCGACCTCAGTAGGACCCGAAGCCGAAGCGGAGCCACGAGTTGAAAGAGTTCTCTTAGACGGGGGCTCTAAATCATCCTCACCTTCTGCTCTCGGCCTCTTACCCCGACGACCCGCCTGGTCGATTTCCTCCTCAACATGTTGACTTTGACTATGATCCTGTAACGGATCAACATTCTCCATCTCGGTTTCCTTTTCAAGAATCTCGACCTCCACCTCTTCTTCGCCGGCTCCAACTTGGATGACAGGGGGACTCGTGGGAATGTTTTCGACTCCTAGGGCCTGCAGCGCCTCCTGCCTGGATGTCATGTCGGCATGACACTTTTCAATACCCCGGGTACGCGATAATTGTTTTTTCCTCCTTGCCGCCATGGCGGGGCCGAGATCCTCTTCGTCGATAATCTGGACATCCTCTATGGAAAGATCTGCACTAGAAGAGAATGTTAAAAGGACGGCTGGAAACAATCAGGGAAAACAGAAAAATACAAGCACGGAAAGGAAATTACATCCTATAATATCTTTGGCCTTGAGACACTTGTCGGCCTCGGTCTTGCACACAAGGCAGCCAGAATAAAAGACGAGATCTGGGTGAATAACCCAATCCAGGAGTCGATAACCCCTTTCCACCACAACTCTCGGCTTAACACCACCAATCGGCCCCCTCATCAAATCGTCCTGTACATGGAATCTGAAATCGGTCTCGGTCCGGGACCAATCCAGTGTAGCAGAAGCAGCAAACAGCTCTAACTTCTTTATCAAGGCAGCGCTCCAATCTGGACGATGAACCACCTTAGGCTTGACAGGATCTCAGTCCGGGCCTAAGAATTCCCAACCCAGACGGCTCTCCACTTTGATCACATGCCTATTCCAGCCCGTCACCTTATTCACGACACTCGAGATGGGAACCATGAGCTTGGGTTTGTTGGGATCAGACTTGATGGTAATAGTTCTGGTGGAGGAATTATAGGACGATTGGAAGAAGTGGAAAAAAGCGGACATGCACGGTTCGAAGCCGAGACCTCGACAAAGAATTATGAAGCCGGTAAGATACCTGACCGCGTTTGCACCCAGATGGTCCGGCACAATGTTCTATCCCTCAAGAAATTCATTAATGAAGGGGTCAAGGGGGAGCCGGAGCCCAAGCTGAAACTGTTTGTAGAAAAAAGGGAGGAGGGCATCGTCATAATAAAATTGCTTAATCTCGGCATCAGAAGAGAAGGGTCGGGCTTTGCTGTAGAACAATTTGAACTCTCGCCTATCTATCCTAAAATTCTCATAAAGGTCCCTAATCATAGAATCCCCACCAATAGGATGCCTGGGTCGATTTGATCCAGAAGGACCAGCCCCATCCTGACCTCCCCTAGAAGTAACAGCTTCATCTTCAAACCGATCAACTATCCTCCCAGAAGCACCTTCCTCGGCCATACCTGCAGCAACCAAAGGGTTAGAATCATCCTGTGACGAGGACGAGGTGACCTTCCCCCCCCCCCGGTTCAACTACTGGGGCCAAGGAAGGACCCTCAAAACGAGATCGAAAGGCCGATTTATCTTTAACATAATGAAGAAAAATGTGGTTTATAACGGCGTCAAGGGTATTAAGGAGTACGACGCCATCAGCACAACCTGGGAGGGCCTTAGGGGCAAACAGACCTGAAGGATACCTCAAATCGTCCTTAGGGGTCTTATTCAAAAACAACAAGACACTTATAGCCATAAGAGACAACATTTTCCAAATTCCTTCTGACAACATATAAATCCTATTATTCCGCTCGTAGAAACCAAACATGGCGTCGGGATCAAGGTGTGGGGTACCGGGCATATCAGGAGGAATGGCTAGATTTTTTCTAAAACCTACTCACACAGATTCGAAAAATCAAGCACTAAAAATAGGAACTTCAAATCCCTAGAACCTCAACAATGGCAGAAAAAGAGAAAAAAGGCGAGAAAGTCAGAACAATACCTTTGTCAGAAATGTGATCGGAGAAAAAGGATTAGCCGACGGAGTAAATGAAGATGATCGGAGTGGAGCAGCGAATTTTGCAATAGGAATCGATGACTTTGAAGACTCGCCGGAAACGGGGACACTGTTTCTCTATTGGAAATTTGAAAATGTGAAATTTCGAGGGTTTTTGGGTGTGTATATAGGGTGGGTCGAATATGTATGATTCGGGCTAACCCGGTTGTAACGCATGATCCATGGGCTGAACGTAAACCCATGAACCCATCATGACTCGCATTTAATGGGCCACATTTTCGAGGTAAATGTCACATCACCAAGACACGTGCACCAATCAATAAAAGGGGAAGACAAACGATTGAAGTGACCCAATCGCCGTTTGAAAAGCACGAGCAGACTGCCAATGCTAGATCGACACGTGGCAACCCGAGACCTACAACAGGAATGCCAGTCGGCTTCAAAAATCACTAACATTTCGGACGTCTGGATCGACATTGAAGAGTTCAGCACATGGGCGTAACCGACATCATAGCTATGGACCGACATCCTTAATTTTATCAAAGAATGAGACGAAACCGAGATGAGAAAAGGTCAGGGGTAGGTCGATGTTGGGCGGTGATTGAAGTCATGGTTGAACGACAGATACAAATGCCTTCCATGCCGACATGTCAACTAAGATCAGATGATCGGCATTACGTTAAGGCGACATCATAAAAAAAGGTAGTGTTAACGAGAAAAAATCCAAAGTCATGCAAGATGCAAGGAATGCAAGCTATGAAGTCAAATCAAAATCAGAGCAAAGATGGCAAAGGATAAAACCCCAGTGTAGATATATATAACAAAAAGACCCCCACAGCAAGGCCGGGGGCCTGGCCTATACAAAAAAGGAAAAAATAAACTACTGAGTCATCCTAACTAAGGATTCAAGAAAGATTATAATCTTGATCTTGGTCTTCATCATCCTCCCACTCAACGTCTCCATCGTACCCATATTTATCAATGATGATGGGTTCGGGATCATCCTCACTATCATCTTCATCATCATTATCCTCGTCCTCATCCTCTGACTCTTTTGCACTAGAGTCGTCGGAGAATTCATCAACGGGGTCCGGCTCCGAGTATTCGCCATTACTATCGGACAGTGATTCTTTCGCCGGAAAAGATGAACGTATCTTGGATGGGAACATTGAATCATCGCTGCTTGAAGAATCATGATAAACTTGATTTTCTGATCCTGTACTCACTTCTTCTGGGAATGCATCATCGTATTTCCTCTTTGGAGCCTTCTTGGAATTCCTCTCAAAATTTGGGATGTTCTTGGAGAATTCTAGAGGATGAAGGTAAGATAGAGGGTAACCAATGGACAGACCATTTATTTATACCTCTGGAATATGAGGGGGTGGGGAGTTTATCAATGCTACTCATAATTGGGGTGCAATTAATGAAGCCTTCGATTTCCAAGAAGGGCAATGATTCCATCTGTATCAAATCCACAGTGATGTCAGCAAATCCTAGCAAAAGAGGATTTTTGGCGGCTGCAGGTTAGATCAACATAAATGAAGTGCGAAGCAAGTACAAGGGCACAGTTCCTACTCGACATGCCAAGATAGAAACTCGGGGGCCACTGAACGACATAAACCGACTTGGTTAATGGGGACCCATAAACTCTGGGCTCACACACCGTAAGGCCCATCCACAGAGGCCCACAATCTTATATGCCGAGATACATCAGGCCAAACAGGCAGCCCTTGCCTAGGCCGAGTTCAAGAGGCCCAATCCTTAGCCGGTCTCCGGGGCGAGCCGAGTGGGATTACAGGCCGACATACGCCAATAATATTCCTTATTCACGGGAGTCCACTTACAGAGTTTGATTACAACTCTAACAGTGAAGATCCTTATCTAAGCAAGGGTGTCACGACCCCGAACCCCGCGGGCCCGAGATCGCGAGCTGGACGTCGACTTACTAATCAAAACACCAAAATATCAGAGATAAAAATTTCATTTCATAACAAAATATGGTAACACCAGGTTTTGGAAAACAATTTAACAACAACAATGTACTAGTATAAGCCCCATAAGCTCACACTACAAAATAATAAAATATACAAATCTTAGTGACGTCAAAGTGTGGTATAACTATCCCCAAAAGCACAACCCTCGCGACGTCCTGTCTCGTGATCAGCGAGTCTAATCCTTTCCACCTGGGGGGGGGGGTTAAGGAAAAACAAAGACAAAGGAAAAGGGGGTGAGATAAATCTCAATAAGTTACTAATGCAACTACATGACATGCTATGATGCGATAATCAATAATAATTCACATAACACATAGCAATTATCATATATCAGATAGCAGCGGAAATAAACACATAACAAAGGATATAGCCAAGGTTTTCCCAAACTGATAAACCAAATAAAGGTCGCTGCGCAGCTTCAATAATCAACCAAATCAACGTCTTCATAATAGCATGAAAGCTGAAGAGAAACCCCCGGTACCGGAACCAATAACCAAATGAAGTGTCACAAGGGACGGGAGACATGCCACAAAGTCATGCTCCAAGTAAAGCTAAAATACACACAAAGGAGCTAGCTCTTCTCACAT
The DNA here is from genome assembly GCA_026119855.1 of Campanula takesimana. Classification (NCBI taxonomy): domain Eukaryota; kingdom Viridiplantae; phylum Streptophyta; class Magnoliopsida; order Asterales; family Campanulaceae; genus Campanula; species Campanula takesimana. Next base: position 166,690 of record JAOWBW010000151.1, on the reverse strand, counting down.
CCAAGGACAATCTGGAGGAGGGTAATAATGGGGCAAAACAATGGTCAACATCATAATGGACTTGGCCGTGCCATTATAATATTTCGCATCGCCCGAAACAAACACAAATAACCAGTTGGACTTTCAAACGTAGGCCAAGTAATAAAATACTAGCACGATAAATAGCCATGGATTCCAAAGTAGGGAATCATGCCAAATAATCACCAAGAAGATGAAATGAACCAACAATACACAATAAAGGTGTTCCAATACTTCCAAAGTAAGAATACTCAATTACTATAACACATTCAATCACAAAGGATCCAATTCAATTTTAGGCATCCAACTACAACTACTCACTCATCTCAAAGAGCTCAAGGAGATCTTCAAAACTATAGTTTATACACCTAAATCGGAGTTCGGACGAGAGAGTTATGACTTTCGGAAGATAGCACGAAAACAAATCAATTTGGAACAGGGGAGGGAGGGGTGCGCGCGCTTCAACCAAAAGGGGGCGCATGCCTCCTTGCATCAGAAGGAAATCAAGAATTGGAAGGGGGGAGGGTGCGCGCGCCTCCTATGGGAGGGTGCTCGCGCCTCCATCTAATAGAAGGTCTTGTTTCAAGAAGGGCCTAAGGGTGCGCGCGCCTCCTTGCCCGGAAAGGCAATTTCCGGCCAAAAATCTGGGTTCTTCCATTTTTTCCAACCAAAATCAAACCCAAACTCAACTTCACCATTTTAAGCCCAAACTCAAAACTAACACTACCCAAATGAACTGGGAGGGGACTTACACATCAACATTTGACAACCCCAAAGCAAGATTTAACCCAACATTCAACAATTACTAAAATTATCAAACAAATAGAAATAAATTCAAAACTCATCCAAGATTGCAATAGGCAACCACAATAACATCATCCAACCATTGATGAACATTTCAAGCATAAAAATGGGGGAAAGTAAACTTACCCGGATTTCTCAAAGTTGATGGATTTCTAATATTTTTAGCCCTCTACGATCCTAACGACGATCTAAACAAGATTCAAGTTATGAGAAATGAGAGATAATGAGAGGAAGAGGAAGAAAATGAAGAGAGAAGATAGAGAGAAAAACTTACCCAATGGAGAGAGAGAGAGAGAGAGAGAGAGAGAAAGAGTGTGTGCTGGGAGAGAGGGGTGAGAAGTGAGGGTGAAAGAGTGAGGGAGGTGAGGGAGGAGAGGGGAGTAGGAGGGAGTAGTTAAAAATAATTTGAAAACTTACACCTAGGCCCCCTCCTCACTAAGCTAGCACAATTAAACCCCTATCACCCTTCTAACCAATTAACACTAATAAAATGCTAGGCATGAATTATTATAACACATAAAATGCACACATAATTATTTAAATAAATAATAATCAATTATTACTAATAAAATAAAGCCTAGTTTTCGGGTCGTGACAAAGGATATCTCTTATACCAGATAATAGGACATCATCCATCCTTATCCGGAGTCTATCTCCAAGGAATGCGAGTCCTACATCAACATGGGCATCCTAGCTTCTCTAACAAGCTAGGACTCATTCACCCACGCCTATAAAAACATGTCCTCATAACAGGAGAAAGGTAATGAAATTCTTTGACTCCATTCTGGTCAATTGATTTCTCTTGTGTTATCACACAAACCGTATCCTTATTCTCACATCGGAGGGCCTTCGCCGGTGAAGCCCCGGTGTAGTTTACGTTTGTTTCGTGTGTGTAGCTCCGTCCATCAAGAACTGTCGCTGGGATTATCCGAACCGCTAGACGAAGGCTGATCCAACCAGATTTTGGCATCATCTACTACTAATTAATAAGAGGTATCTTTGATTAACTTCTAAGATTCACATATATCACATGATTCGAAATCATGTGAATTTAAAAGTCCGTCCCATGGAATTATATATATATATATATATGTTTCTAATCATTGATATAGACATTAATGCTTTAAGAATGTAACATTTACATCCTTAGATTTAGATTTCCATTATTTATGTTATACTTATTATTTTGTTCTTCCAAAGATAAAGGTATAAGGTCCCATTCTATGATTAACAATACAATAAAGTGAATATATTTAATGGTGCAACTTCTTATCCAAAATAAGAAATATCCATAATCTTCTAATGAAGAAACCAAAATAATATTTCTACTGAAAATAGGAACATCATAATATTTGTTCAAAACAAATATGAACCTACTAGATAAAGACACTTCGCAAGTTCCTATGATTAATGTTGCAACCTTTGCATCATTATTACCACATAGGTTAATCTTTACCTTCTTAAGTAGTCTTTCTATTTCTCAAGTCTTACACATTTATACAAATGTGAGATCCATATCCGGTATCCAATACTTAAGAACTTAGAAGTAGAATTTTAACATAAATACTTGAAGTGATAGTCTCACTATCCTTCTTTTGATCTTTTAATTCAAATTGTAATTTCTCCTATGGTAAATCATATTTCCATGGTAGAAATTACCTCCTCAGGATTTTAGGTTTAGCCACAAATATTTCCTTTTGGGCTTGACAACCCGTGTCTTGCCTTTATCTTAAATCCTTGTCCTTATTAACCTTTAGGGTTTGAGAAGGTTTCCATTTGATATTAAGACTTAGCATTTTTAAACATCAAATGTCGCTTACGAATTAATATCAAATCCATTGTTAGTTCCAAACTAACTTGATAACCAAGCCAACTAAGGTAATTAATATGTCTCTCCATATTCAAAATATGAGAACTTATTAATATACCTTTCAGTCATCACATGAATGTTAGGCTCTAATCAATCTCAAACTTTTGTTGCCTTTCTTGCTTGTAGGAACGCTTCCTACGTGATTGCTTGTCACATAAGCATCCATGTGTTTCAGATACTTCTAAAGTTGTAAACATATAGTAGCAAGTCATAAGACAATTGACATCTATAGAATCATCCACATGTTTCTAATCAATGTCTTTGTCCATCCTTAAGGCATTAGGTTTCTTAAGAATAGGATTTATTAAGAATTCATAACTTCCGTTCTTGATTTGGAACAATTCTTAAGCTTACGACTAGGTCAAGGAAGTTAATCTTATTCTCTTAAGTGGGGTCTATCGCATTAATTATACATGATTAAAGTTCAAAATATTCTACACAAATATGCAAATAAATATACACCTATATTTCACACCATTATCATTTAGCGATATTTAATGTATTTCATAAATACTCATACTAAATTATACACCTTCAAATACAACTCTTGTATAATATAATCTAAATGGGCTAAGATTCATATTTCAGCTAACTTTGAGTCGGCTAGGGCACGACTGCTCAAAATCAAGTTATTTAGGTAGATAATAACTCCTTATCAATCACATCATATGTGACTCTTAGATCCTTTATGAGATTTTATACATCTTATGTCTAAAATGTTTTAATCTCATCTGTTCCGTAGGCCCAAAACTGTTTTGATAGCCTAATTAAGTCAAACCATTTTAAACGTATAGGAATCACTGTTTCCTCATCTTGCTCATAGATGAATAGAATTAATGCGCCTACGCTAGGGCGTAACCCACATAAAACTACCCATGTACTCACAAGTGTTTTAATCATGGATTGGCACATAACTTAAATTTTCAATAAAGTTCAAATAAGACATAGATTCAAGCAATTAGCCTAAGTTACTTTATGTGATTTAATTCCGCTAGTTATAGGATTAATTCTGAAAAACTTTGAGATTACGCTAACCTTAAACTCTTTTAAGATTCTGATCTCAGTAACTGTCTGGACTTCTGGACTGAAATCTATTTCCGAAAACACAGTTTCCAAAACCTGCCGTCTGAAATAGATCAGAATCAGTACTGCCCAAACCATTCGAATGGATGTCTCTGGCAGCTTCCAGATTCATCCGTATGGCTCTGTCAAGCAGGTCACAGAAACTCTGAACTCTTCAGAATTCTGGAACTGTATCCGCAGAGCATCTTGAAATTGAGAGCCCAAAATCCACGGCCGAAACTAAGCCAAAAGGCATCCACATTTCTGTACTAAGATCAAGAAACCAAGTAACTTCTATACGACCGAAACTAATCCAAAAGTCATTCACATTTTTGTATAGATTGGTCACATGTTTCAAGACCCTTTCATTGTCTCTTAATCTCACAGATTACAGCAATTCTAAACTCTTTAGAACTCTGATTTCTGTAACTTTTCTGAATTCCAAGATTTATATCTTTTCAGAAAACACGGTTTCAGAAACCAGCCGTCTGAAACAGACTCAATCTTCAGATTCAAATTATGCAACCAGTTGTAGACACCCCGCCTTGGACCGCTCACCCCGATTGCACATTTGATCTTGTGTTTCTCCCTATTTTAAGTGTTTCTCGTTAGTTTCTGTCACTTCCGTTAAGTTCCTGACTGACTTCGTTAAGTCTAGGGACTAAACTGAACGACAGGGCTGACTTTCTAGTCCATTCTGTCAAAATTGCCTTCTCTGAATCGCGCGCCTCCGACAGGAGGAGCCAGGCGCGCGCGCCTCTCGCCCCCAAAGCAGGAAGCGCGCGCCTCTGGGCGTCAGTTACAGATTTTTGGCCAGGATTCTCTCCCTTGCTCAATTTACAGGATTTTGCCCGGGAAGGATTTCTTGGTGACTGAGTTTTGGCACCAAAAACACCCCTCTTTCACCTATAAAAACCTCTCTTTACCTCCATTTTCAAGGATCGAAAACTTAGACCAAAGATTGAACTTACAAAAACTATACAAAAAATCACTTTCTAAAGGTTCTCCAAGGATCTCATCAAGCAACATTTGAAGTTCTTCAAATTGTAGGTAAAAGTCCACCTTTTCCTTTCTTTTCTACTTCATCTCCTCTCTCTCTTTTACTTTAATCAAATGTGCAATCACCCCAAATCATTTTGGGACATGACTCTAATGATCACCTCATCTCATTGAGGTTGGTTAAGGGGTTATCTCCTACATTCCAAATCATATTTTAAACCTACCTTTTTTATGACTTAAAGAAGAAGAAGAAGAACATTTTCATTCATGTAGATTTTGATCAAGCAAGACCAACTTAAGTTGGGCGAGATGGGTGTTTCGGTACTTCCCATCTCGTAATCTAACCCCCGAACCTCAAAACAAAGAATCTCTGTTTTCGTAATCAAACTTAGGCTATAATCAATAGGTTTTTCTTATGTTCCTCAAAACATAGGTGGCGACTCTAAAACAAGTTAGACATCCTAGGGTAACTCACGCGCTCGAGCCTAAAGCCGTGGTTCCCCCCGGGGTATCTACAGTGGCGACTCCGCTGGGGAGTTTTGAGGGTTAAACTTGCATTCTGATCGAAATCTACATCTTTTCTGGGCATTATGATTCCTGATGGGGGAGGCGCGCGCGTCTGGCCTTTTAATCCTAAGGCGCGCGCATCCCGCATCAAGAACCAGAATCGCCCGCTTCTTCATGTTCTTCATCTTCTTCTTCTGCTATTCTGCACTAATCACTTCTGCAGGGGTTACAATATGAACATAGGACCAGGGCAATCCCCTGAGTCCAAAGTCTGACATTCTGACAGGTGTGACCAGAAGCGCGCGCCTCTCATAAGCATTGCGAAATGCGCGCACGTCCCACATCAACATTCAGAGGCGCACGCTTCTGTGTTGGTTTCCAGAACAGAAACAGGTTTCAGTGACTGAGCAGAACAGTGGGGTGTGGGCACAGTTGCCTGCATCAGAACAGAATTGAACCCTCGGACTGTTTTAATTTTGTGTTTTATTTACCGGTCATACGGGTGATTCGGGAGTTGTAATTTATGTGCTTATGTGTTTGTTTTCTTTCTTTTCAAAAAAAAAAAAAAAAAAAAATAATTTTGTCACTTGTTAGACCTTACACTACATGCACATATTCCTATGAACTGCTCACTATCGAGTCGCACAAGTCCAACCCCAAACCCGTCGAGGCCCGTCCTAGAAAGTTTCAAGCTCCACCAGACCTTGGCTCTTTCGAAGCGGTAAACCTCAGCCCGTGGCGTAGTTCAAGACTACATGCCGGGGGTGACCTTTGAGCCTCATATTCAAGCCGAGCACAAATCACACAATTCTAGTTAGGGTCTAACACTCCGTGACTCAATTCGGTTTCCATGTACCGAGATTTCCCTAAACTAATGTCTTCAAATCATACATGCCAACTTGTTGAAATGGACGCAATGAAAATCCGTCCCCAAAAGTGGTTATTTTGGACGAAAATAAAAATCCGTCCCGCATGTATGCTTTACTACATTAATTTAGTTTAATCCCGATACATGTAGGATTCACAAGCGCGATGGAATCCGATGAGTATATGGGACCGCGAGATGGTCTATATACTAGTGTGACGATTCCATTATTTTCTTAGAAACCCCAAAAGGGACTTATAAAAAAAAAAAAAAAAAAAAAAAAGAGTCTTTTCTTATGTGGTTCGAGTCGTGTGCCCAACTGTGTGTTCTAAGCCTCTTCATGGACCGCAAGTGTTACTCAAGACTGACAAGGGCCTCTTCTGCAATATAGGTTCAATTGGTACTTACAGAGTCTACTGGGATTCAGCAAATCGGTTAGTCCGTGAAGAGATCACTCCAACAGCTCCAACATCAACCATGACCGGCAGCAGCAACACCATGTCTCTCGAACAGCTCTCAACTATGGTCCAACTCCTCCAAGAGCAAGTCTCCACCCTTAACAAAGAGGCACAAAGCAAAGACGACATTTGGCAATCCCACCTCGATAGCCAAAGGGAGGCCCACGAGGCCGAGATGGAGCTAATGAAAGAAAAGCTCACTAACCTTGCCAAGGGGAAGAACAAAAACAATGATGATGAATCCGAGTGGACCGAGGGTTTGTTCAAAAGTCCGTATGTCAACATCCGCACCAAGAAAATGGGGGAACCAAGTTCCGAGAACAATGAGCCCAAAATGGTGGATTCTATCATGGCCTACATCGACCAAAAATTCAATGGGCTCAACATGGGGAAAGGCTCCGACACAAGCCTTTATCAGTCATCCATCCTCATGAGTACTACGGCCGCTCTTCCCGATAAGTTCAAGATGCCCGACATAAGAAAATTCAAGGGCAACTCTTGTCCCATGGCTCACATTGAGACTTATATTTGGGCAATGGTTCCGAAGAAGGTCTCTCCCAAGGTGATGGCTCAATGCTTCCCTCTCACTCTCGAGGGGGCGGCAAAAGATTGGTATGCTACTCTCCCGCTCACTGTCCGTCTTGATTGGGACTCCGCCATGCTTGTCTTCAAGAACCAATACCAAGGCAACACCACTCACCGGCCCACAAGGAAAGAGCTAGAGAACACTACTCAACGAGACAATGAGTCCTTCATCGACTTCACAAGGAGATGGAATGATAAACTCTCTGAAATTGTTGAGAGGCCAAACACAAAAGAGCAAATGGACATCTTTCTTAAGTGTCTCAAGATTGATCTCCGCACCCACCTAAGTGGGGCTTGCTACTCCGACTTCTCCCAAATGTATGAGGCGGGGGTACGCATGGATGACTTGCTCAAGGAGATTAAGAAGGCCACTCCTACTTACCTCTACAAGGCCGCTTCCAACTCCACAAAAGAGGCCTCGGTCAACTACGTCACTATTGAAAAGGGGAATTACAAAAAGGTTCCTCCACCTCAAGGGAAGAAGCCCCGAAGTGAACGTGTCTACACGCCTCTCCATGGCATGACTCAAACCGAAGTGTTTGAGGTCCTCAAGGCAAAGGGTCAAGTTACACCCGTGCAAGGGTACCAACCCAAGACGATCCACCCCAATCATGCTCACCACAAATATTGTGGCTACCACCAATATAGTGGCCACACCACAGAGGATTGCTTCGTTCTCCGCAATGTCATTCAAGATCTCATAGATAAGAAAGAATCTGTAGTGACTAATGATGAGCATGTCAATGTAATAGAGATAGGAGAACTCGAGGGGACCACCCATTCAATCCCAATTGTGAATGGGGGCCCCAATGTTATGAATACACTTGACAATTCTTGTTATGTAGTGACTTACGATGAGGTAATGAGGGAAGTACTAGAGAATAGGAAAAAGAAGCAAGATGGGAACGTCAACATGCTAACTCGATCCGGTCGAGTCATAGCAAGCAACCCTTCCACTTCCGCACCGAGATCCTCTTCTCAAAGGCCGCAAGCTCGCAACACTCCCGAAGATCCTCTACTTTTCCAACTCAAGAAAACTCAAGCCAACATCTCTATTTGGGACCTCATTGCATCCTCAAAGAAACACCGAGATCTTGTCATCCGCAATCTCGATGATACATCAGTTTCTCCCGATACTACTCCCGAGGACCTCAAGGCAATGATTGGTCACATTCATTTTGGCAACGTCATCACCTTTGCCGATATGGACCTTCCACCATTTAGTTCCGACCACAACGAAGCTATTTACCTCAAGGTACGAGCAAGGGGGAGGCCCGTCTCAAGAGTCTTAGTGGACGGTGGTTCCGCACTCAATCTCATGCCTGGCAGAATCATGGGCATACTGGGGCTTAAGGATTCCAATTTGAAGCCTTCTACTCAAGTAATCCGAGGTTATGACAGCACCGCCTGTACAGTCATGGGTATGATCGAAATAGACATCGAGTTTGGAAGCATGGTCATGTCCGTTCCATTCCAAGTGCTTGATATCCCGGCCTCGTTCAACTTACTTTTGGGACGACCATGGATTCACAGTGCTAATGCCGTACCATCAACTCTCCACCAATGTGTCAAGATCTGAAATGGTGATGAAATAGTGACCGTCATGGCTGAAAACGTCACTATCGACAGAAAAGGTGAGCCCGTCCACCAAGCTCAGCATGGTTTACCAGAATCCACTCTCTCCGGCGTCTCAATCAACGCCTTTGACAAAGAAGGGAGAAACGGACCATGGACCCCCAGCAATCACAAACTCCTCCGCATGATGAGGAATATGGACTACTTCCCTGGTTTAGGCTTAGGGAGATATCAACAAGGAATCCTACATCCCGTGCAAGTCCCATTTGTCAAGAACACATTCGGTTTGGGGTACGAGCCTTCCAAGGAAGACTTGAAACAAGAGCAAACAATCAAGAACGAAAAGGCCCGAGCTCGTAAAGAAGGCCGTCGTTACGAAGTCCCTAATCTAAGGCCTTACCGCAAGACGTTGAATGGTTATTTTGTCCGCCAAGGGGAAGACGTTCCATACATGATCTTTCCCGAGCCATGGGTTAACAATAAGGGTGTCAAAAAGCCCGGCCTCGAAATCTTCTGCGATTGTGAGATCCAGAAATCCGAAAGGGAACCAACTCCCATGTCGCCCCGTGAATGGTGGGGAAGGAAGGTGACTATAGAGTCCGAGACAGAAATCACCGTGGGGGAAGAACTGACAGATTTAGCCTCCATGTTCGAAGAGCTTGCCATGATGAATGAATGCCAAGTTAACGCCATCCATGACACCGTCATCATAAACAAGACTCTCAGTGAGATCCTGCCAAGCTCCGAGCCGATCAACAATTGGTATTCAACAAAAGGGCCCGTGGTATCCGAAGAATTCTTAGTCCAAGAAATGGGTTGCATACCCCGCACAGCAACAAAGGAAGAGCAGCTCACACTTACTTTCGAGTCCGAGAGTGTCTCTAATACCCTCACCCAAGAGGATTTGGAGGCCATAGCCGAGCGTGTGTTTCCTTTCTTTGCTAATGAAAAATTTGATATTTCTGAGTACCCTGAGATTGCAAACATCATAAATGATGAATTAACTAATAATGAACTTAATGAACAAGTTAATAACGATTCAAATTATGATGAAATAGACCACGAAAACATAACATACTTAAATGAACTTGCTCAACAAGTCCGTAGTCGTGGTGAGAATGGTCCAAAGGCTGACGAAGAATTGCATGTTGTTAATCTGGGTACCAAAGAAGAGCCAAAAGAAACTAAGATTGGAAGCTTCTTCAAGGGGGACGACAGAGACAGATTGACTGCACTACTACGGGAGTTCGTGGATGTGTTCGTATGGTCATACAAAGACATGCCGGGTTTGGATAGAAAGGTAGCAGAGCACAGGATTCCGATCAGAGAAGATGCCAGGCCAGTAAAACAGAAGCTCAGAAAGATCAAGCCAGAGTGGTCTCTGCAGGTCAAAGAAGAGATTGAGAAGCTCCTCAGTGTGGGCTTCATCAAGGTTATCGAGTATCCGACATGGTTAGCCAACATTGTGACAGTCAAGAAGGCAAACGGCAAGGTTCGAGTTTGTGTAGACTTCCGGGATTTAAACAAAGCTTCCCCAAAGGATGATTTTCCACTCCCTAATATCGACATGCTAGTCGACTCCACTGCTGCCTACGAGGTTCACTCATTCGTGGATGGGTTCGCTGGGTACAATCAGATTCTCATGGCCGAAGAAGATCAACATAAGACAGCCTTCACAACACCGTGGGGTACCTTTTGCTACACAGTCATGCCATTTGGGTTAAGAAATACTGGGGCTTCCTACCAAAGAGCCGTGACAGACTTGTTCCATGATATGATTCACAAAGAAATCAAGGTCTATGTGGACGACATGATCATTCACTCCAAAGGGACCGATGGTCAACATTTAATCGATCTCCGCAAGTTCTTCGAAAGGCTTCGTCAACACAAGATGAGGCTCAACCCTGCAAAGTGCACGTTCGGGGTTATCCAAGGCAAAGTTCTTGGTTATATGGTCACTGAAAGGGGAATTGAAGTAGACCCCTCCAAAATCAAGGCAATCATTGACATGCCTCCTCCAAAGATGCAGAAAGAGATTAAAGGTTTCATGGGCAGACTACAATACATCAGTCGGTTTGTGCACCAACTCACTTCCATGTGCGAGCCAATCTTTAAGCTACTCAAGAAGAATGTGGCTTTAGAATGGACCGACGCGTGCCAAGAAGCCTTCGACCAAGTGAAGCATTACTTGACGTGCCCTCCTGTTCTAGTTCCGCCGCACAAGGAGAAACCTCTGTTGCTCTATCTCACTGTCAATGACGAAGCCCTAGGGGCTATGTTAGCACAAGAGCAACGAGAGTCCAAAAAGGAGAACGCCATTTAGTTTGTCAGTCGCCGATTCCAAGGAGGCGAAAAGAATTACTCTGTCTTAGAGAAGTCATGCGCAGCATTGGTTTGGGTCACTCAAAAGCTCAAACACTATATGGAAGCTTTTCCGATCAAGCTAGTAGCAAAGGTGGACCCGCTCCGCTACATCTTCGAGAAGCCTTTCATGTCAACAAGAATAGCCAAATGGTACTTCATGCTCGCCGGCTATGATATCACTTACGTCACACTAAAATCCGTCAGGGGGAAAGTATTCAGTGACCAGCTTGCCGAATTCACGTGTTACGAAGTGAAGGGGGAAGATGTACAGTTCCCCGACGAGCATTTAATTTGTACTGCAACCGAGGAAATTAAGTGGCAACTTTTTTTCGATGGCGCCGCAAATAAACACGGTTTTGGCATAGGGGTATTGCTTGTCGATCCAAAAGACATCTACACTCCCATTGCCATCCGCCTGGAATTCGAAGCTACCAACAACATTGCCGAGTACGAAGCATGTATAGCAGGGCTGGAAGCAGCTCTCGAAAGAAACGTTACGGAACTAGAAGTGTTCGGCGACTCTTTACTCCTTATCAATCAGCAATCGGGTAAATGGCGAACCCAAGACCCGACTCTCCAACAGTATGGTTAGCACCTTGAAGAACTGGTTGAACAATTCCAAGAGATCACTTTCAACTACCTACCAAGGGATACGAATCGCTTCGCCGATGCACTGGCCACTATAGCTTCATTAGTCGAAATGCCCAAAGGGAAAATGGTGAAGCCCTTCAAAATTTCTCGAAGGAACAGTCCGGCATATTGCATGAGTATCGAGATCAACGAGATGCAAAAAAACTCTCCGTGGTATTCGGATATCATGAACTTCCTCAAAGAAGGCACTTATCCTGAGAATAGCAATAAGAAGTCTCAAGCAGCTTTGCAAAGGATAGCCTCTCGGTACGTACTGATTGGGGATCGAGTCTATAAAAGGCACCACGACGGGATCAATCTCTTATGCGCCAATGAGGCCGAAGCTCAAGAGATAATGTGTGAAGTGCACGAAGGAGAATGTGGACCCCACATGAATGGGTTTATGCTAGTCAAGAAGATACTTCGCATTGGTTACTATTGGAGTACTATGGAACGAGACTGTATCGAGAAAGTCAAAAGGTGTGCCAAGTGCCAATTCCACCCTAATCTGCAACATGCTCCACCCTCACAACTTTACAACATGGTGTAGACACCCCGCCTTGGACCTCTCACCCCGATTGCATACATAGTATTTTTATTTAACTTGTTTTTGTTAATTTCTGTTACTTCTGTTAAGTTCCTAACTGATTCCGTTAGTTTTGGACTGAACTGCATAACAGAATTAATTTTCTAGTCCATTCTGTCAAAATTGCCTTTTCAAAGCCGCGCGCCTCCGCCTTTTTAGGTCAGAAGCGCGCGCCTTCCGATGGTACACCCGGAAGCGCCCGCCTCTGGGGCGTCAGTTACAGATTTTCTCCCAAGAATCCCTCTCTTGCTTATTTTGCATGGATTTCACCCGGGAAATATTTCTTTGTGACCGCGAATTGGCACCAAAAACATCCCCTTTCAACTATAAAAACCCCTCCAATCCATCATTGGAGGGGATCTCTTCTCGACTCTTTTTGGACTCTTTTTACACTTCTTTTTGGACCAATTTTTGAGACTTGAACAAAAATTCTACACAAATCATCTCAACAATCCTTCTCTACAAAACACTACACAAAGTGTTTGCACAACATTTTCTCTACAACAACACCATTTTCAAGTCCAAGTTTGAAGTCCTCTTTCCTAAGGTACAACATCTCTTTTCTTCTCTTATTTTATTTGTCTAGTCTTACTAGTATGCAATCTCCATAAAAAGGGATACAATCAAAAGGCCACTTCACTATTGAAGTTTGGCGAAGGTTACATCCCGACATTCCAAACTTCATTTAATTTATATTTCATTTCTTAATGTAATCATTTAGCACTAGTCCAACATGTAACCATTTAGCATTAAATTAATAAAATCATTCTTTTCCCCTTTTTCTTTACATTATAATTGTTAGCATTGTTAATAAAATTGAAGGACATTTAACATTTGAACACCAATAGTAGCAAGACCCGTATAAGCGGGGCGGAGTGGGTGTTTAAGTACTTCCCACTCCGTCACCTAACCCCCGAACCCTTGTCTCCCGAATCTCTGGTTTTGTACATAAATTAGGCTATTTCTAGGTTTTTCTTATGTTCCTTTAAAAACATAGCGACTCTAAACAATCTAAAACAAGTTAGACATCCTAGGATAATTCACCGCTCTAGCCAAGCCGTGGTTCCCCAGGGTATCTACAGTGGCGACTCCGCTGGGGACGTATTAGAGGGTTAAACTTGCGTTTTTAACTTTTGGTGTTCTTATTACTGTTTTCTGGGCATTCTGGTAAAAAGGGTGGGAAGCACGCGCCTCTAGCCTTCTTGGCCTAAAGCGCGCGCGTCCGACCCCAATTCCAGAATCGCCCGCCTCCTTTCTTGTCCTTCAATTCCATGTTTCTGTGCTAACAAGTTTCTGCAGGGGAAAGTTACATAATTTGGGACCAGGGCAATCCCCTGAGTCCGCAGTTTCTTCTAACATTCTGACAGGTACCCCAGATGCGCGCGCCTCCCATATTCATTGCGAAATGCGCGCGCTTCCCACATCACTTCCCTGAGGCGCGCGCTTCTGGGAAATTTTCCAGAAACAGAACAGTGCACTGAACAGAGTGGTTTTGACAGTGTGTGGGCACCGGGCCTGCACAAAACAGTTTTTCCTTTCTGTTTATTTTTATCGGTCACACGGGTGATTCGAAAGTTGTAATTATGTGCTTATTTGTTTTTTATTTCTTTTGAAAAAAAAAAATGTTTTGTCACATGTTAGACCTCACACTACATGCACATATTCTTATCAACTGCTCACTATCGAGTCGCACAAGTCCAACCCCAAACCCGTCGAGGCCCGTCCTAGAAAGTTTCAAGCTCCACCAGACCTTGACTCTTTCAAAGCGGTAAACCTCAGCCCGTGGCGTAGTTCATGACTACATGCCGGGGGTGACCTTTAAGTCTCATATTCAAGCCGAGCACAAGCCACACAATTCTAGTCTAGGGTCTAACACTCCGTGACCAAGTCGGTTTTTCATGTGCCGAGATTTCCCTAAACTAATGTCTTCAAATCATACATGCCAACTTGTTGCAATGGACGAAATAAAACTCCGTCCCCAAAAGTGGTTATTTTGGACGAAAATAAAAATCCGTCCCCGCATGTATGATTTACTACAATAATTTAGTTTAATCCCGACACATGTAGGTCTCACAAGCGTGGTGGAATCCGATGAGTATATGGGACCGCGAGAAGGTCTATATACTAGTGTGACGATTCCACTATTTTTTCTAGAAACCCCAATAAGGACTCCGTCCTTCCGACTTTGTAAATAAAAAAAAAAGTCATTTTTCTTTATGTGGTTGAGTCTTTTCTTGTTTGTGGGTGAAATCATTTTACTCAAAAGGTGTCTGTGGGGCCATCCTAAGATCGACCGTGTTCTCTCAATAGGTCCAATGGCTTCAAACGGCAACGACAACGGCATTCCCGTGTCCAACGAAGGGTTATTCCGCATGGTGGAAGCATTGAAAGGGCAAGTCGATACACTAGCCGAGAATGTCCGCCGCAAGGATGATTTATAGCGAGCCCGTTACGAGCATGTGAAAACGGCCCACAAGAAAGAAGTTGCTCAACTCAAGAACCAATTGAAAGGGCTCACGAGTGAAAGAAAGGTCCAAAGCATTGATACCCGTTTGGTCAACACTCTCATGTCCTACATTGACCAAAGGCTTAGTGGGCTAAATTTTCACAAGGGCCCAAGCACCGATCTTCATCAAGCTTCTCTCCTCATGAACACAATGGAGGCTCTTCCTGAAAAGTTCAAGATGCCCGATATTGGCAAGTTCAACGGCAAATCTTGCCCCGACGCTCATGTTGACTCCTACATTTGGGCCATGCTACCAAAGAAAGTGTCTCCTCAAATAATGGCACAATGCTTCCCGCTTACTCTCGAGGGGGTCGCAAAAGATTGGTATATGGGTCTTCCAGTTTCCACCCGACTCAATTGGGATGCCGCTATGCTTGCCTTCAAGTCACAATATCAAGGCAACTCCATATTCCGCCCCACCAAGAAGGAATTGGAGAGCACCGTGCAAATGGGTGATGAATCATTTGGGGACTTCTATCGCCGTTGGAATGACAAGCTAGCCGAGATGGTTGATAGGTCTTCCAAGAAGGAACAAATGGACATCTTCTTGAAGTGTTTGAAAATGGACTACCGCACTCATCTTAGTGGGGCTTTTCACTCCGATTTTTCAAGCATGTATGATGCGGGGGTTAGAATCGACAATTTTCTCCGAGAAGTGGCCGAGCCCTCCTATGACACAAGCTTCAACGACAAAGGGTTCCCAAGCAATGACATGGAAGAATGTAGTGATATGGGAGACTACAACGACAATGGGGACTACAACAACAATCTCCGTTTCTCTTTCTCTACCTAGTAATAGGAATTAAAAAAAAAAAAAAAAAAAAAAAAAAGAGTCAAAGTCCTCTTTTGTGTGCATTAATGTTTTCTCTCGTCCCATGTTAAGTGTCGAGTCTTCTTATCAAATAAAAGTCGTTCTTGTCCTTATACACTCTTCCAAGTTGTTCAATCTAATTCTTGGCAAAATGATGAAAAGATGTCTAAACAAGTTTTAGTACAAGGCCATCACTTGAACGCCTAGGGGCTAAACATCGACGCCAACATCAATGACGAAGCCAAGACATCAAAGGTGAAGCAACAAAAAAAAAAAAAAAAAAAAAAAAATCAAGCAATGATTCAAAGGGGGGATTAAAAAAAAAAAAAAAAAAAAAGAGTCAAAGTCCTCTTTTGTGTGCATTAATGTTTTCTCTCGTCCCATGTTAAGTGTCGAGTCTTCTTATCAAATAAAAGTCGTTCTTGTCCTTATACACTCTTCCAAGTTGTTCAATCTAATTCTTGGCAAAATGATGAAAAGATGTCTAAACAAGTTTTAGAACAAGGCCATCACTTGAACGCCTAGGGGCTAAACATCGACGCCAACATCAATGACGAAGCCAAGACATCAAAGGTGAAGCAACAACCATAAAAAAAAAAAAAAAAAAAAAAAAAAAATCAAGCAATGTTTCAAAAAAAAAAAAAAAAAAAAAAAAAAAAAAAAAATGCTCGCTAGGTTGAACTCTTCAAATCAACCTAGGCAAAAGTTAGAGCACAAAAAAAAAAAAAAAATCCCCCTCAATCAAAGAAGTTCACATCAAGATCAACATCATTCCATCCACCAAAGGAGGACGAAGCTACACGACGAAGCAACAATTCCATCCCGAAGAATGGAGAATTCACAAGAACTACGGTGACCTGAGCCTCTACACTGGAGGAACGTAGGCAACCTGCGGGTCCGGTCTCATGCAAGAAAGAAAATATGTTTAGCCCTAGCGCGTTATGGTGATCGGCCTTCATCTCGAACTTGTCAAGACATCTTTGTACGATTCATTTGCCAACGAATTAATCACCAAAAAGATTGAACAACTTTCTTAGATTTGAAATCATTTCGCGTTCCTTGTCGAGTCTAAGGACTTCTATTCTTTCTGCATACTCCCAATTTCTTGCAATCAAATTGGGGCTTTCCTTCTCTTCTCTCTTAATGACTTACTTGCCTTCATGAGTCATTCAATTCAATAAAAAAAAAATAAAAAAAATACATGTCAATACTAGGGACACTTCCCTAGTCGAGTCAATGTCACTCATCTTTAGTGACAAAAGGTCTCCACCGCAAAATCACATGTCTTATCTCCTCAGCTAGAGTCAATGCACACTTCCTCATCAATTGAGTCAAAAAAAAAAAAAAATGAATGATGAAGACGCAAAAGAGATGCCCGCTAGATTGAAAACCCGAAAGGGCGGTCTAGGCAAAAAACAGGGTGCGTCATAAAAAAAAATAAAAAAATGAGAGAGTGAGAGAGAGAAGGGAAAGAGAAATGGAGATCCCCGGCCTCTAAAGAAGACAAGTTCTACATTGAATCTCCTCAGCAAGTCAATTCCCCACCGAGTCAACTTTGGGATTGCAAAAGGCTCGACAAGATATAGCACCATCAAAGGTTGTCTTGGGTTAACGCCATCATTCTCCAGTAGTGTGGATTTTGGGGTTCATGAAAAGAAGGCCCGTGGTAGCCAAGACCCATCCGAGAACGAGCCCATCATAAAAGGGCACGAGGTTGCACAAATAATCCCTAGCTAGTCAATTGGCTTGGGCAACAAATAGCAACAACATGTGTCTCAGTTTTCAAAGCTTCTTCAAGTATGTGCTTCTAAAGTACGCCGAAAGGCTCCCAAGAAATGGAGTAGCTCTTGCCATGTCCTCTCATGTTTGTTCCCTCGCACAAGGTTGAGTCACTCTTGCTTTGCTCAACAAATGGTGACGCCCTAGGGGCTATGTGACTCAAGAACAAGGGCTTCTTTTGCTTCATTTAACAATCAATACGCCCTAGGGACTATGCTCGAGAAAGATGTGTGAGACTATCCTCAAAGTCTCTCAAAAAGGGATGTCAAAAAGCCCTCTTGTCACGTGTGCCCATGCTCGTTCCCCCAATCAAGGATGGACCTTTCTCGCAATCAATGATGGCACTCTAGGGGCTACGGTCAAGTCTTAAAGGCTCCCTCGGCAAAGAGCAATTAACTCCCCAGCAGTATCCCCAGCCAAGTCATGTGCAACATTGGAAGCTTTCTCAATTCGGCACCGAAGGTCTCAACGGGCTTCGCAATCTACAATCTTTTGGGCTACGGCATTACAGTAATTAAAGCAAAGGGCAGTATTAGGGCTTCGCGACCGACAGTCTTTTGGGCAACAATACTCGAGCAAGTGCAATGTGGAGTAGTCTTATGGCTCCATGAGAACAATCAAGCTTCAAAGGGTCTCTCAACACTTCAAGTCAAAGGCCTCTTGGTTTTAAATGAAGACTCCGATGTTATGAATGAAGTTGATGATTTTTGTTAGAACTCACAGCGAGATTTTGAAGGAAGTCTTAGAGAAAAGGAAAAAGGTTCAATATGCTAAACTCTAATCAAAACAGGGTTATAGCGGGAAATGCCACGGCCAATCCCAATGTTTCTGCAATTCAGCACCCCCTTCTCCAAGATCAAAAGTACAAGGTGCAGCTCAGATAAAGTTGGGCCACAGCACTAGTTGCATCCGAAGATCCGTCATTAGTTCAACTCAAGAAGAGTCAAGCAAGCATACTCATTTGAGACTTTATCACGCCAAGACCTTATCCTCCGCGACCTCTACGGCACCGCAAGACATTACTGCATCCTTTGACATAAGCCCTCAGCCATTTGGGTATCGACCACAATGAGGCCATTCATCTCCCCAGTAAGAGCAAGAAGGAGATCTCTATCAAGAATTCTACCAAACGGTACATCCGCTCTCAATGCCGAGCCAATCACGAGATAATTTGGGGCTTTACAATGAACGGTCTTCACATCCCGCCATCTACAAGCCCACGACACTTGGGGCTTTGCAATCTCTCGAAGCTTGGCATCAACGATCTCCTCTTGGGGCTTGCTCACTACAACAACAAAGGGCGATTTACTCGAATGGTCCAAGAGCTGATGTATCTTGGAGCTATGCAAGTCCCTCAAAATTTGGCACCAAAGGCATTCTAGGGGCTTTACAATCAGCAACCCCTCATCTCGGCATCAAAAGCCTTTTGAAGACCCATAATCGACAAATCTCTTGGGGCTAGACATCAATCTTCGTTGGGCACACCAGCGACAACAGAATTCAAGCGAGGCAATCCGGACTTCGACTGAGCATGACTTGATCTTGGGTTGGCTTTACAAACACACAATGGCTAAAATGGTTCACCCACGAACTAAAAAAAAAAAAAAAAAAAAAAAAAAAATCTTTCTTTTTCTCCTTCTATGTGCAAAAGTATGTGCTTTATTTTGCCTTGCTCCATAGCTTCTTCCCCAGCGTTCTCCATCATCCTTGAACTACGCTGGTCTGATTCTCTTAAAGGGATACGTAGGCAGCCTTTTGGCACGACCAACCCATCATCCAGAGTACCATCTCGCCAACCCAAAATCAAGGGCATTCTCTCATCAACATCTAAAGAATGGACATTCTCCATCAAAGCATCCTCCGCGGACATCAAGAATCCATCTCCACTCAAGCGGCAATGGTAAGTGAAGGTATGAATACATTCAATGCTTTCCTCAAAATCACACCGCACACAAGATCACTCTCTACATTCTTACTTCTCTCTCATTGCAAGGGTGTTCCAAAATCCCATCACGCCACGAGCACAATTTCTCTCTCTTCATTTCACACTTCATGCATCTCCTTGCAAGAACACATATACCTGTCAAGCACACACATAACAGGTACCACCACAAAGTCAACCACATAAGCAGATGCGGCTCCAAGTCGGCAACTCGGTCCATATCGAGACAAGCTCCCATGAGCTCCAAGTCGGCAACTCGGTCCATATCGAGACAAGCTCCCATGAGCTCCAAGTCGGCAACTCGGTCCATATCGAGACAAGCTCCCATGAGCTCCAAGTCGGCAACTCGGTCCATATCGAGACAAGCTCCCATGAGCTCCAAGTCGGCAACTCGGTCCATATTGAGACAAGCTCCCATGAGCTCCAAGTCGGCAACTCGGTCCATATCGAGACAAGCTCCCATGAGCTCCAAATCGGCAACTCGGTCCATATCGAGACAAGCTCCCATGAGCTCCAAGTCGGAAACTCGGTCCATATCGAGACAAGCTCCCATGAGCTCCAATACAACACTCCAGCAAAAGTCGCTCATGCAGGGAGCGCACCCCTATCTCTAGCAATTTCAAATTACTGCTTTCATCGAGTCTTTACTTTCTTTTCTTTCTTTTTCTTTGTCGATGTCCTCGGCGGGTGTTTTTACTTTCGTCGACGCGTTTTGCTTTGCAATCCACGTCGCCGAGGGGCTCTGTAGACACCCCGCCTTGGACCTCTCACCCCGATTGCATACATAGTATTTTTATTTAACTTGTTTTTGTTTATTTTTGTTACTTCTGTTAAGTTCCTAACTGATTCCGTTAGTTTTGGACTGAACTGCATAACAGAATTAATTTTCTAGTCCATTCTGTCAAAATTGCCTTTTCAAAGCCGCGCGCCTCCGCCTTTTTAGGTCAGAAGCGCGCGCCTTCCGATGGTACACCCGGAAGCGCGCGCCTCTGGGGCGTCAGTTACAGATTTTCTCCCAAGAATCCCTCTCTTGCTTATTTTGCATGGATTTCACCCGGGAAATATTTCTTTGTGACCGCGAATTGGCACCAAAAACATCCCCTTTCAACTATAAAAACCCCTCCAATCCATAATTGGAGGGGATCTCTTCTCGACTCTTTTTGGACTCTTTTTACACTTCTTTTTGGACCAATTTTTGAGACTTGAACAAAAATTCTACACAAATCATCTCAACAATCCTTCTCTACAAAACACTACACAAAGTGTTTGCACAACATTTTCTCTACAACAACACCATTTTCAAGTCCAAGTTTGAAGTCCTCTTTCCTAAGGTACAACATCTCTTTTCTTCTCTTATTTTATTTGTCTAGTCTTACTAGTATGCAATCTCCATAAAAAGGGATACAATCAAAAGGCCACTTCACTATTGAAGTTTGGCCAAGGTTACATCCCGACATTCCAAACTTCATTTAATTTATATTTCATTTCTTAATGTAATCATTTAGCACTAGTCCAACATGTAACCATTTAGCATTAAATTAATAAAATCATTCTTTTCCCCTTTTTCTTTACATTATAATTGTTAGCATTGTTAATAAAATTGAAGGACATTTAACATTTGAACACCAATAGTAGCAAGACCCGCATAAACGGGGCGGAGTGGGTGTTTAAGTACTTCCCACTCTGTCACCTAACCCCCGAACCCTTGTCTCCCGAATCTCTGGTTTTGTACATAAATTAGGCTATTTCTAGGTTTTTCTTATGTTCCTTTAAAAACATAGGTGGCGACTCTAAACAATCTAAAACAAGTTAGACATCCTAGGATAATTCACCGCTCTAGCCAAGCCGTGGTTCCCCGGGGTATCTACACATGGTCACACCTTGGCCTTTCTCTTGTTGGGGGATAGACATCATCGGTAAAGTTCATCCTGCTGGAAGCAATGGGCAGTCATTCGTCCTAGTGGCAGTCGACTACTTCACAAAGTGGGTCGAAGCACAAGCCTATCGAACCCTCAACGCCAAGAAAGTGGCCGAATTTGTAAAGATTAATATCATGTGCCGATACGGCGTGCCTCATGAAATCATTTCCGACAACGGCTCTCACTTTGAGAAAGAAATGGATGCACTTTTGGTAGAATACAAGATCACCAAGCACAAGTCATCTCCTTACCGTCCCCAAGCAAATGGCGCGGTCGAAGCAGCAAATAAAACCATCGAGACCATCGTCAAGAAAATGGCCTCAACAGGAAGGGATTGGCCCGAGAAGCTACCATTAGCATTGTGGGGCTACCGCACATCAATACGGTCCGCAACAGGAGAAACTCCTTATGCATTAGTCTATGGTTCTGAAGCCGTACTCCCTATCGAACTTGAAGTCCCATCTCTACGGGTCCTCCTCGAGAATCAAGTCAACGAGGTCAACTGGATGCAAAGTCGATACGAACAGCTAGCCTTACTCGATGAGAAAAGGTTAAGAGCACTCGAACGCACAAGGGCGTATCAGCAAAGGATGGCAAGAGCTTTCAACAAAAAGGTGAAGCCTCGAAACATCAATGTGGGAGATTTGGTCTTAAGACAACATCCTCCTAATGCCATGAATCCCCTGGGGAAATGGGGACCCCGATGGATCGGTCCGTACGTGGTCAAAAAGATACTAAGCAGTGGTGCAGTCCGGCTCGTGGATTTAGATGGTGACCAGCTGCCAAAGGAGGTCAACCTCGACAAGTTCAAGAGGTTCTACGCTTAATAAACAAAGACCATTAAAAAAAAAAAAAAAAAAAAAAAAAACGCTCGCTAGGTTGAAAACCCGCAAGGGCGGCCTAGGCAAAAATTAGAGCACGTGCAAAAAAGAAGCCCGCTAGATTGAAAACCCAAAAGGGCGGTCTAGGCAAAAAACAGGGTGCACACAAAAAAAAAAAAATGGTCCCATCCCAACTAGAGGAACGTAGGCAACCTTCGGGTGCGGTCTAAAACATATCAAAAATACCCAATTCACTTCAAATAACAAAATGCAATTTTTATTCATTCAATGAATTATTCAAATCATTACAATGGATTCATTGAGCAACAAAAGACATCAAAATACTAAATCCTAAAACAAAGTGGTCTAATTGCAATCTCTTAGGGTACTAAGAAAAATCCAATTTTCTCTTAGCTTTCAAAGGACCACCCGATCGTCTCTCAATCCTTTTCTTCTTGGGTAATGAAGGAGCACTAATACGCACCGAAACCTTCTGTGTTACGACACGTCTCCTAGCATAAAAGTCATCCAAAGGAGTACCGAAAGGGTCAGCGAGAATGTTTCTCGAATCAGCAGCAGCCTCCCTATATCTCAAAGTGCTGCTAGGCTCAAAACCCTTTCCCAACAACTCGGCACGAAGCACATCAACCCAAGTGATGCCACGGTAAAGGGTGCCAAATAAATAATCCAAGTAGCTCTCGGGAAGGAAGACACTCCCCCGATACAGAGGAGCAAAAGCCCAACGGTTGCGGTCATCTCCCCAAGCCGACTGAAGCTCACTCGAGAAGTCAGGACCCATGTAAGCAACTGGACGAAGCATTCCGCCCCTCGGAAAAGGAATTGTCTGTTGGCGACCGAACTGCCGCAGAACCCGCTCTGGCTGGTAAAATGAAGAATCTCTCAAACTGGGTACAATCACGTGCTGAAAACCAAGAGTCCACTCCACAAAAGGACGAAGACCCTAAGAAGAAAGACACCACTCAATATCAACGGTCACCCGAGAGGCAAAGAATTTCTTCCAATCATCTTCAGATAAATCCCGGATCAACAACTTCCTCCTATGAATAGCAAAAGGAGACAAATCAGCATCCGGAGAATAAATCCTGAAGTGTTCTCGGAGCCATATGGTCAAGAGCAAAGGGCTTCCCCGACACATCTTGCCCGTCCTATGTAACTCATCAAGGCCGTGCAACGTCTCCCCTACAATAAGAGGGATTACACTAAATTGCTGCTCCTTAGCTTGCAAAATAATCTCAGCCAACTGCACGTCCGTAGTCCCGAAGGGTGTAACAAACAGTACTTCGCTGAAGAGACAAACGGCCATGGCATTCCTTTTGAAAGATTGAACCACCGGGTCCTCCGAGTGTAAACTGAAGAACATTGGCAACTCGGTTATATCAATCACGGTACCGTGCAACATCTTCCTCACATCCTCAACAGGGAGATTCAGTAACTCAACCCAAGAGTCGATGGCACCACGGTGATATTTAGGGACGGCAATCCGACCGGCCAAAGGCATGCCAAGTATGGCCCCGAAATCGTCAACAGTCGGCACCATTTCATTAGCTGAAAGGTTGAAAGTATGGTTGTCGCAATCCCAGAAAGCCACGGCAGCTCTCAACAAATCCCAATCCGGCTTCAACGTCCGCAAGGTGAAAATAATTCGGAACCCGAAGTCTTTAATGAAGACCTTCTTGGGATGGGTCTTGAAAGAATACACAAAAGTGCCCAAGTCCTTTTCATACTCACTAACAACCTTGGCATCAAGGGCAAAAGAATTGGAAGCCATGGAAAATGTGGATCACAAGCAAAGTTAAGCAATAATATGATGTTAAAAAATGGCAGAAAGGAGCTGTGAGAATCAAGTGGTCGAACAGAAGATGATATTATAGCTGTTGGGGCTTCTTTTGGCCAGCAAATGTCAAGCCCAGAATTTCGCCTCCCAAACGCGCGCGCCACCCGACAGCAGTCTCAAATGCGCGCGCGCCACAATCCCACAAAGGAAGGCGCGCGCCTCCCAGGTCTAGATCACCTCAGAAAAGGACCTTGTCAGAGATCTTCGGCCTAAACCAAGGCACAGCCCCTGTCCTCGGACACCCAGTTGGGCACACCTTCTTTCGGTCCGCCCTTAAGGCATGTCAAAAATTGAAAGTAGGATAAAAACTCCCACTCAAAAGTAGGCCGTCCTCCCACGGATTCCGAACTCCCCAAGTTCTGTCACGGGTGCCACACCCCCCTCAAGAGTCAATCTCAACGTTTCATCCCCAGCAGGAACATTTTTCTGGTCGCGGTCAACTGTGCCCGCACCCCACAATTCAAAAAGTCAAGTGGGACTCCAAGTGGCACGAGACTTCAAAGCAATATTTCATCAAGCGAATTCACTAACGGATTCGTCATTAAGGGTTCGCCAACGGACTCATCCAACGGATTCACTAACGGATTCGTCAACAAGGGTTCACCAACGGACTCATCCAAGGGATTCACTAACGGATTCATCAAGCTGATTCACTAACGGATTCGTCAACAAGGGTTCACCAACGGACTCATCCAAGGGATTCACTAACGGATTCATCAAGCGGATTCACTAACGGATTCGTCAACAAGGGTTCACCAACGGACTCATCCAAGGGATTCACTAACGGATTCATCAAACGGATTCACTAACGGATTCGTCAACATGGGTTCACCAACGGACTCATCCAAGGGATTCACTAACGGATTCATCAAACGGATTCACTAACGGATTCGTTAACAAGGGTTCACCAACCGACTCATCCAAGGGATTCACTAACGGATTCACCAAGCGGATTCACTAACGGATTCGTCAACAAGGGTTCACCAACGGACTCATCCAAGGGATTCACTAACGGATTCATCAAACGGACTCATTAATGGATTCGTCAACAAGGGTTCACCAACGGGCTCATCCAAAGGATTCACTAACGGATTCATCAAGCGGATTCACTAACGGATTCGTCAACAAGGGTTCACCAACGGACTCATTCAAGGGATTCACTAACGGATTCATCAAAAGGTTCACTAACGGTCTCATTCAAAACATTCAGCCGGCAGGTTCACCTAACGGATCATGCCACCCTCTCTATCAACAAAAGCCGCTCGCACAGGGAGCGCACCACTATCTCTCGCAATTTCAAATTCCTGCTTTCATCGAGTCATTGCCTTTTCTTGGTGATGTCCTCGGCGGGTGTTTTTAACTTTCGTCGACGCGTTTTGCTTTGCAATCCACGTCGCCGAGGGGCTCTGTAGACACCCCGCCTTGGACCGCTCACCCCGATTGCACATTTGATCTTGTGTTTCTCCCTATTTTAAGTGTTTCTCGTTAGTTTTTGTCACTTCCGTTAAGTTCCTGACTGACTTCGTTAAGTCTAGGGACTAAACTGAACGACAGGGCTGACTTTCTAGTCCATTCTGTCAAAATTGCCTTCTCTGAGTCGCGCGCCGCCGACAGGAGGAGCCAGGCGCGCGGCTCTGGGCGTCAGTTACAGATTTTTGGCCAGGATTCTCTCCCTTGCTCAATTTACAGGATTTTTCCCGGGAAGGATTTCTTGGTGACTGAGTTTTGGCACCAAAAACACCCCTCTCTCACCTATAAAAACCTCTCTTTACCTCCATTTTCAAGGATCGAAAACTTAGACCAAAGATTGAACTTACAAAAACTATACAAAAAATCATTGTCTAAAGGTTCTCCAAGGATCTCATCAAGCAACATTTGAAGTTCTTCAAATTGTAGGTAAAAGTCCATCTTTTCCTTTCTTTTCTACTTCATCTCCTCTCTCTCTTTTACTTTAATCAAATGTGCAATCACCCAAATCATTTTGGGACATGACTCTAATGATCACCTCATCTCATTGAGGTTGGTTAAGGGGTTATCTCCTACATTCCAAATCATATTTTAAACCCCCCTTTTTTATGACTTAAAGAAGAAGAAGAAGAACATTTTCATTCATGTAGATTTTGATCAAGCAAGACCAACTTAAGTTGGGCGAGATGGGTGTTTCGGTACTTCCCATCTCGTAATCTAACCCCCGAACCTCAAAACAAAGAATCTCTGTTTTCGTAATCAAACTTAGGCTATAATCAATAGGTTTTTCTTATGTTCCTCAAAACATAGGTGGCGACTCTAAAACAAGTTAGACATCCTAGGGTAACTCACGCGCTCGAGCCTAAAGCCGTGGTTCCCCCGGGGTATCTACACCAGTTTACAGAACAATCTGATTTACCCGGAAACATAGTCAAATATGGGATTTACCAAACCATCCGTACGGATCAGTTTGGTAACTTCCAAACTATCCGTACGGATCCTTCAGTAGGATCCCAGATTTCCAGATTTTTCAGATTTCAGAAATTCGATCAATCCCAATATCATGTTTAAATATAATCAGATTACAGAAACATAAAAATACAGATTATGAATTTTAACCCATCTAATTCATATAATCAATAACTAATTTATTCCACATACAAATTAGATCAAGATTATCAACAAATATAATCCAATTATAACATGATAATCTAAGCATGCGATCATACATATCAATCGAATTAATATTACAACCACATAATCCCATTAGCAACTAGCATGCATATTTTATATCTCATATAAAATCCCATCACATAAATTCATCTTATCATGATCATACAAATTAAATAATCGCATTAAATAATAATATTAGAATTATTGATCATCAACGGGGCTCTGATACCACTGTTGGGTTTCGTGCAATCATGCGCAGTGGAAGACATCACATGAAAAACCCAAAAGCCTAGATCCGTTATGTTCAATAATTCATAATATGAAGATGAAAGAAACTAACCCTTGTAGATCGAAATATGAAGCTTTAGATTTAGATGCTAAGAAAAGCACCCTCTACCGGTGATCAACACTTCAAACGGATTCAAGAACGCCTTCTTGAACTTGAATGCTAGGTCATACGGATTGAAAAAACTAATCTTGAAGAACGATTCTTCAATTTCCCCTAATGATTATTATGGTTTGATAATTGGGATTAATCAAACCTAATAACCCTAGTATATATGTGTTTAATCTTTCTCCAAGAAAGTGTTTGTGATTTCTAAAATCTACATTGAGGGAACTATTCCCGGCTGCACACATTATATACAAGAGGTTTCCAAAACCCTTTAAGACTTCGGTTTTCTTGTCCAGCATGAGTTTACCTAAAACTGTTTTCTGCCAGGACAAACTATCTGTACGAATTGGTTTGGTGGCTCCCAAACCATCCGTACGGATCCTCCAGCAGGATCCAGTTTTTCTTCGTTTTTCGCTCCTTTTAATTATCCGTTCTGCTTGTGTGACCAAATAGGATTATACTAAGTTGGAAACGAGTCCGAACCATTCAAATCTCGTAAGTCATAAGCAGACTCTAGCAAGCCATTATGACTACCCAATTACTATAACTTTGAAATCGAAAGTTTGCTAAAATAGAACGTATCACAATCCCTTTGTCACGTGATATCTTATTGGACATAAGTCATGGTCTATGTCAACTTATGTTGTCCAATGCTTTCTCGATCCTGAGTAGATTGATATGAGCAAATAACTTGAACACTTCAATTCATTTGGGTACGGCCGTACACTATTATCAATCTCACTCATCGAGAGGCCAAGCAGATATCTCTCTTGAGAGAGGGACAAATCCCATCTTGACTTATCATTTTTCCCTACAAGAATCCGATTATGCCAATCGTAGCCTTTATAACCACCCGGTTAATGGTAGGGTTTGAGTACGTCAAACATAATGTTCATCATGTGGTAGACCATGATAATCTCATGTCTAAGGATTCAAATGGTATGTCTATTATGAGATTTAATTATGACATTTGACCATGTCATAAATCTCATAATGGGTCCATCCAGTACCTTGTTCTCCAACAAGTACCCACAAATTTAATCCGCATCCTATGCACCATAATCATCATATGATTATCCATTAAGATCATGCTAGCCTTTCATAAGTTCTAGGGACAATGATCATTATAATAAACATGCAAGAGATATAATAATCTGGTTTTTTTATCTCTATAATAATGAAGCTATGATGTAACGCATAGGCCTTTCTCAAGGGCCTAAGGAATAATATCCAACACTTCTGAACTGCTATCTTTGGTCACCATGACCTCTGCTCTGACTGGTGCCTGTTGGGTTTTGTGCAATCATGCACAGCGGAAGACATCACATGAAAATAAAAACCAAAAGCCTAGATCCACTATGATCAAATAATCATAATATAATGATGAAAGTAACTAACCCTTGTAGATTGAAATATGAAGCCTTGGATTTAGATGCTAAGAAAACCACCCTCTACCGGTGATCCACACTTCGAACGGATTCAAGAACACCTTCTTGAACTTGACTTCTAGGTCCTTCGGATTGAAAAACTATGTTGAAGAACGATTCTTCAATTGCTCCTATAATTATTCAAGTTTGATAATTGAGAATAATCAAACTTAATAACCCAAGAATATAATGTGGATTCTCTCTCTCTAAGAAAGAGTTTGTGATTTCTGAAATCAATGTTATAAGAACAAATTTCCGATTGTCCACATTATATACCAGAGGTTTCCAAAACCCTTTAGGACTTAGGTTTTCTAGTCCAACAAGAAGTTTACCTAAAACTGTTTCTGCCGGGACAAACCATCCGTACGGATTGGTTTGGTGGCTCCCAAACCATCCGTATGGATCCTCCAATAGGATCCAGTTTTTCCTCGTTTTTCGTTCCTTTTAATTATCTGTTCTGCGTGTGTGACCCAATAGGATTATACTAAGTTGGTAACGAGTCCGAACCATTCAAACCTCGTAAGTCATAAGCGGACTCTAGCAAGCCATTATGACTACCCAATTAGTATAACTTTTAAAATACAAGGTTACCTTTATAGAATATATCACAATTCCTTTGTCACGCGATATCATATTGGACATAAGTCATGGTCCACGTCAACTTATGTTGTCCAATGCTTTCTCGATCCCGAGTAGATTGATATGAGCAAATGACATTGATCACATCAATTCATTTAGGTATGGCCATACACTATTATCAATCTCACTCATCAAGGGGCCAAGCAGATATCTCTCTTGAGAGAGGGACAAATTCCATCTTGACTTATCATTCTTCCCTACAAGAATCCGATTATGCCAATCGTAGCCTTTATAACCACCTGGTTAAGGGTAGCATTTGAGTACATCAATGTTTACGCGCGCCCCCCTCGCGGGTGCAGGTTCGGTTGTAGGGAGTTAGTTGTGCTTGGATTGTATGAGTCGCCACCATGTGTTGATACCCTGAGAGGGGCCCGCGGCTTGGCTTGAGCTCGCGAGTTGTCCTAGGATGTCTAATTGTGTTTTAGTTGTAGAGTCGCCACTTATGTTTTAGAGGAACATAAGAAAAACCTAATGTATAGCCTAAGTTTGATTACGAAAACAGAGATTCTTATTATGAGGCCCGGGGGTTAGGTTACTGTAGACACCCCGCTTTTGACCTCTCACCCCGATTGCATACATAGTATTTTTATTTAACTTGTTTTTGTTAATTTCTGTTACTTCCGTTAAGTTCCTAACTGATTCCGTTAGTTTTGGACTAAACTGCATAACAGAGTTAACTTTTAGAGTCATTCTGTCATTCTGTCTTTTTCTCCCGCGGGCGCTTCCGGAAGTGTTATCGGGATGTGCGCCCGTCTCGCCCCTAAAGCGGGACCCGCGCGCTTCCCATTATGGCAGTAACGGATTGCACCTTATTTCCCTCCCTTTTCTTATTTACAAAGATCTTCTTGATCACAAAAACATCTCTTTTTACATCCAAGTTCATCCCCCTTTTTATTCATTAACTCCCATATTCTAGCATTTTCCCAAAAACTAATATTTCTTTCATTTATTATTTGATTTCTTTTATTTCTTTTATTCATTTATCTTATTTGTGATTGGTCAATTCCATCTCACAAGGATTGACCAATTTCCCTCCAAACTTTCCCTCCTATTTTTACCTATAAAAGCCATCTTCTTCAACCTTAGAAAGGGACCTAAAACCTCAACATTTTCTCTCTAGCAAAAAGACCTCATTTTTAGACTTGAATTTTCTCTATACACACACTATACACAATTCTCTACACAAATTCTCCCACCAAGAGTTCTTCGTAAAAAGACTCTACACAAATTGTTCTACAACAATTTCCCTACAACAACACCATTTTCAAGTCCAAGTTTGAAGTCCTCTTTCTTAAGGTACTTTATTCTTCTTCTCTCATTTTACATGTCTTAGTAATGTATGCAATCCCCACCAATTGGGACATGACCAAATGACCACTTTACTACATTAAAGTTGGTTAAGGTTATCTCCCTATATTTTAATCTCTACTTTAATTTCCTATCCATTTCTTAATGTAATTGTTTAGTATAATTGTTACATGTAATCTTTAGCATAAATCAATAAATAAACAATTCTCCTTTATTTTTCCTCTATAAATTTCCCCTTTCTTTTCATTATAATTGTTAGCACATTTCTCTTATTATTAAATTGAAGGACATTTAACATTAGAACACCAAAAGTAGCAAGACCCGCGTAAGCGGGGCGGAGTGGCTGTTTAAGTACTTCCCACTCCGTCACCTAACCCCCGAACCCTTCTCTTCCCGAATCTCTGGTTTTCGTACATAAAAAATAGGCTTTTCTTAGGTTTTCTCGCGTTCCTCTAAAACGTGGGTGGCGACTCTTAAAATCAAGTAGACATCCTAGGTAATTCACGCGCTCTAGCCAAGCCGTGGTCCGCCGGGGTATCTACAGTGGCGACTCTGCTGGGGATATAGAGGGTTAAACTTGCATTTTCTGCTTTTGGTGTTCTTATATCTGTTTTCTGGGCATTCTGGTAAAAAGGGAATGAAGCGCGCGCGTCCGGCCTTCTTGGCCTAAAGCGCTCGCGTCCGACCCTTATTACCAGAATCGCCCACCTTCCATCTTGTCCTTCAAATTCCATGTTTCTGTGCTAACGTTTACTGCAGGGGAAAAAGTTCTATAATTTAGGGTCAAGGCAATCCCTTGAACCCGCTGATTTGCAGGTACTGCCCAGAAGCGGGCACCTCCACTTCTCTCCGTCTAACGCGCGCGCCTCCCGAGTAGGCATCTGAATGCGCGCGCTTCTGGGCATTTCCCAGAAACAGAAATAGTGAACAGAATGGACAGTCTTGACAGTGTGTGGGCACCGGGCCTGCACAGAACAGCTTTTATTTCCTGTTCATTATTATCGGTCACACGGGTGATTCGAAAGTTGTAAATTATGTTCTTATTTGCTTTTATTTCTTTTTTCTTTTGAAAAAAAATATTTTGTCACTTGTTAGACCTCACACTACGCGCACAATTCTTATCAACTGCTCACTCTCGAGTCGCACAAGTCCAACCCCAAACCCGTCGAGGCCCGTCCTAGGAAGTTTCAAGCTCCACTCGACCTTGACTCTTTCGAAGCGGTAAACCTCAGCCCGTGGCGTAGTTCATGACTACATACCGGGGGTGACCTTTAAGCCTCTCTTTAGCCGAGCACAAACCACACAATTCTAGTTAGGGTCTAACACTCCGTGACTCAAGTCGGTTTCCATGTGCCGAGATTTCCCTAAACTAATGTCTTCAAATCATACATGCCACTCGTTGTTTTGGACGCAATAAAAATCCGTCCCCAAGTGGTTATTATGGATGAAAATAAAAATCCGTCCCCGCATGTATGCTTTACTACATTAATTTAGTTTAATCCCGACACATGTAGGATTCACAAGCGTGGTGGAATCCGATGAGTATATGGGACCGCGAGAAGGTCTATATACTAGTGTGATGATTCCACTAGTTTTCTAGAAACCCCAAAAAGGACCACTTCCTTCCGACTTTTGTAAATAAATAAAAAAAAGAATCATTTTTCTTTATGTGGTTGAGTCTTTTCTTGTTTGTGGGTGAAATAATTTTACTCAAAAGGTGTTTGTGGGGCCATCCTAAGATCAACCGTGTTCTCTCCATAGGTCCAATGGCTTCAAACGGCAACGACAACGGCATTCCCGTGTCCAACGAAGGGTTATTCCGCATGGTGAAAGTATTGAAAAGGCAAGTTGATACACTAGCCGAGAATGTCCGCCGCAAGGGTGATTTATGGCGAGCCCGTTACGAGCATGTGAAAACGGACCACGAGAAAGAAGTTGCTCAACTCAATAACCAATTGAAAGGGCTCACGAATGAAAGAAAGGTCCAAGGCATCAATACCGTTTGGTCAACACTCTCATGTCCTACATTGACCAAAGGCTTAGTGGGCTAAATTTGCACAAGGGCCCAAGCACCGATATTCATTAAGCTTCTCTCCTCATGAACACAATGGAGGCTCTTCCCGAAAAATTCAAGATGCCCGATATTGGCAAGTTCAACGGCAACTCTTGCCCCGACGCTCATGTTGACTCCTACATTTGGGCCATGCTACCAAAGAAAGTGTCTCCTCAAATAATGGCACAATGCTTCCTGCTTACTCTCGAGGGGGTCGCAAAAGATTGGTATATGGGTCTTCCAGTTTCCACCCGCCTCAATTGGGATGCCGCTATGCTTGCCTTCAAGTCACAATATCAAGGCAACTCCATATTCCGCCCAACCAAAAAGGAATTGGAGAGCACCGTGCAAATGGGTGATGAATCCTTTGGGGACTTCTATCGCCGTTGGAATGACAAGCTATCCGAGATGGTTGATAGGCCCTCCAAGAAGGAACAAATGGACATCTTCTTGAAGTGTTTGAAAATGGACTACTGCACTCATCTTAGTGGGGCTTTTCACTCCGATTTTTCAAGCATGTATGATGCGGGGGTTAGAATTGACAATTTGCTCCAAGAAGTGGCCAAGTCCTCCTATGACACAAGATTCAACGACAAAGGGTTCCCAAGCAATGACATGGGAGAATGTAGTGACATGGAAGACCACAACGATAATGAGGACTACAACGACATGGGGGATGACGACAACAATCTCCGTTTCTCTTTCTCTACCTAGAAATAGGATAAAAAAAAGAGAGTCAAAAGTCCTCTAATGTGTGCATTAAAGTTTTCTTTCGTCCCACTTGTGTGAATGTTCGAGTCAATTATCAAATTAAAGTCGTTCTTGTCCTCATACACTCTTCCAAGTTGTTCAATTAATTCTTGGCAAAATGATGAAAAAATGTCTAAACAAGTTTTGGAATGAAGGCCATCGCTTGAACGCCTAGGGGCTAAACATCAACGACGGCATCAACAACAACAACGACGAAATCAAGACAAAGAAAGGTGGAGCAACGATCATGAAGCAAATTTTTCGAAAGGGGATTTTAAAAAAAAAAAAAAAAAAAAAAAGCTCGCTAGGTTGAAATCCTCAAATCAACCTAGCCAAAAGTACACAAAAAAATAAATAAATTATCACAACAACAACATCATTCCACCAAATGAAGGACGAAGCAACATCGACAACAATCATGATGAAGCAACAATTCATCACGGCGAATAGAGCATCCGCAAGAACTACGGTGACCTGAGCCTCTACACTGGAGGAACGTAGGCAACCTACGGGTCCGGTCTCATGCAAGAAAGAAGATATGTTTAGCCCTAGCGCGTTATGGTGAGCGGCCTTCATCTCGAACTTGTCAAGACATCTTTGTACGATTCATTTGCCAATGAATTAATCACTTCAAGATTGAACAACTTTCCTAGATTCGGAATCACTTTCCGTTCCTTGTCGAGTCTAGGGCTTCTATTCTTTCTGCATACTCCCAGTTTCTTGCAATCAAACTGGGGCTTTCTTTCTCTCCTCTCTTAATGACTTACTTGCCTTCGTGAGTCATTCAATAAAAATACATGTCAATACTAGGGACCACTTCCCTAGGCAAGTCAATGTCACTTACCTTTAGTGACAAAAGGTCTCCACCGCAACATGTCTTATCTCCTCAGCTAGAGTCAATGCACACTTCCTCATTAATCGAGTAAAAAAAATGAAAAAAAAATGAAGACGCAAAAGAGATGCCCGCTAGATCGAAAACCCTAAAGGGCGGCTAGGCAAAAAACATGGTGCGTCATAAAAAAAATGAGAGAGTGAGAGAGAAGGAAAGAGAAATGGAGATCTCCGGCCTCTAAGGAAGACAACTGCACAAGTTCTACAATTGGGTCTCCTCAGCAAGTCAATTGCCCACCGAGTCAACTTTGGGATTGCAAAAGGCTCGACAAGATATGGCACCATCAAAGGTTGTCTTGGGTTATCGGCATCATTCTCCAGCAGTGTGAATTTTTGGGTTCATGAAAAGAAGGCCCGTGGTAACCAAGACCCATCCGAGAACGAACCCATCATAAAAAGGCACGAGGTTGCACAAATAATCCCTAGCTAGTCCATTAGCTTGGGCAGCAAATAGCAACAACATGTGTCTCAGTTTTCAAAGCTTCTTCAAGTATGTGCTTCTAAAGTACGCCGAAAGGCTCCCGAGAAATGGAGTAGCTCTTGCCATGTCCTCTCATGTTTATTCCCTCGCACGAGGATGAGTCACTCTTGCTTTGCTCAACAAATGGTGACGCCCTAAGGGCTATGTGACTCAAGAACTAGGGCTTCTTTTGCTTCATTTGACAATCAATAAGCCCTAGGGGCTATGCTCGAGAAAGATGTGTGAGACTATCCTCAAAGTCTCTCAAAAGGGATGTCAAAGAGCCCTCTTATCATGTGTGCCCGTGCTCTTTCCCCCGATCAAGGATGGACCTTTATCGCGATCAATGATGGCACTCTAGGGGCTACAGTCAAGTCTTAAAGGCTCCCTCGGCAAGAAGCAATTCACTTCAATGTCCCCAGCAACATTTGAAGCTCTATGCCAAAAGGTCTCAAGGGGCTTCGCAATCTAAAATCTTTTGGGCCACGGCTTTACAGTAATACAAGCAAAGGGAAATATTGGGGCTTCGTAATTAACAAGCTTTTGGGTCAGTGGTAACCGAGCAATGCAATTTGGGAGTAGTCTTATGGCTCCATGAAAGGGATCAAACATCAATGGTCCCTCAACACTTCCAGTCAAATTAAGGCCTCTTGGTTTTAAATGAAGGCTCCGATGATACGAATGAATTTGATGATTCTTGTTAGAACTCACAGCAAGATTCCGAAGGAAGTCTTAGAGAAAAGGAAAAAGATTCAATATGCTAGACTCACCCGGCTGAGTTATGGCGGGCAATGCCAATATGTTAACTCTAGAGACAGAGTTACGGCCAATCCCAATGTTTCTGCAATACAGCACCCCCTTCTCCAAGATCAAAAGCACAGGCTGCATCCGAAGATCCGCCATCGGTTCAACTCAAGAAGACTCGAGCAAACATACCGTTCGAGACTTTATCACACCAAGACCTTATCATCTGCAACAACATCACCATCTCCCACGAGACGTCTCCCGAAGACCATACTACATTTTCAACCACAAAAAGGGCCATCCACCTCCAAGCAAGAGAAACAAGGATATCGCCTTCAAGAGTTCTTCCCAATAGCGCCATCCGCTCCCAACATAATGCTAAGCCGATTCCAAGAAAATTTGAGGCTTCACACCGAAAGGTCTCCACATCACGCCATCTACAAACTTGATAAACCCATGACATTTGGGGCTTAGCAATCTCTCAAAACTTGGTATCAATGATCTTCTCTTGGGGCTTGCCCACGTTGACAACAAAAGACAGTTTATTTGAATGGGCTAAGAGTTGTTCATCTTGGGGCTCATAAGCCACTCAAATTTCAGCATTCGAGGGGCTTTACAATCAGCAACCCCTGCACATCTCGGCATTAATAGTCCTTTTGGAGCCCCATAATCGACAAATCTCTTGGGGCTAGAAATCACTTTTCGTTGGACATAACGGCAACGACGACAGAATTCAAGCAAGGCAATCCTGACTTCGATCGAACATGACTTGATCTTGGGTTGGCTTTGCAAACACACAATGGTTAAAATGGTTCACCCACAAACTAAAAAAATATTTTTCTCACGTGTGTGCATATTCTTTCCCTTCTAATCTAAATAAAAAAAAATCTTTTTCTTTTTTTCCTTCTATGTGCAAAAGTATGTGCTTTACTTTGCTTTGCTCCTAGCATTCTTCCCCAGCGTTCTCCATCATCCTTGAACTACGCTGGTCTGATTCTCTTAAAGGGATACGTAGGCAGCCTTTTGGCACGACCAACCCGTCATCCAGAATACCATCTCGCCGACACTCCTTCAAAGGCAAGAAAAATTCATCACCATCAACATCATCATTCTCCATCCAAAGCATGGACATTCTCCATCAAAAGCAGCAGCATCCTTCAGCAATCCATCCCCAATCAAGCGGCAATGGTAGGTGAAGGTATGAACATCATTCATCTCAAGCAATCTCTGCTTTCAAAAATCACTTCACACACAGAATCACTTTACTTCTCTCTCATGCAAAACTGCTTTCAAATCACATTGCACCACGAGCACAATTTCTCTCTTCATTTCACACTTCATGCATTTTCTTGCACAAACACATATACCTGCCAAGCACACACATAGCAGGTACCACCACGAAGTCAACAACATCTGCTACTCAAAGCACTTCATCCCCAACAGAAAATGGTCCACAGTCAACCATGCCCGCATCCCCACGATAAAGTCAACATCAGTAGTAACAGCAATTTGGTCCATGGTGATCTCGCATTCCAGCAAACGGATCCCGCACCAGCAAATGGATCCTGCATCAGCAAGCGGATCCCACAATTAGCAAACGGATCCCGCACCAGCAAACGGATCCCGCACCAGCAAATGGGTCCCGTATCAGCAAACGGATCCCGCTTCCAGCAAACAGATCCCGCATCAGCAAACGGATCCCGCATCAGCAAACGGATCCCGCAATCAGCAAACGGATCCCGCACCAGCAAACAGATCCCGCATCAGCAAACGGATCCCACAATTAGCAAACGGATCCCGCACCAGCAAACGGGTCCCGCATCAGCAAACAGATCCCGCTTCCAGCAAATGGATCCCGCATTAGCAAACGGATCCCGCAATCAGCAAACGGATCCCGCACCAGCAAATGGATCACGTCATCAGCAAACGGATCCCGCATTCAGCAAACGGATCCCACCTAAGCAAACGGATCCCGCATCAACAAACGGATCACGCCTTAGCAAACGGATCCCGCCTCCAGCAAACGGATCCCGCATTCAGCAAATGGATCCCGCATCAGCAAACGGATCCCGCATTCAGCAAACGGATCCCGCATCAGCAAACGGATCTCGCTTCAGCAAACGGATCCCGCTATATCAATTAATCCGCTCACACAGGGAGCGCACTCCTATCATTTGTAATTTGAAATTCTTGCTTTATCGAGTCTTTGTTTTCTCTTGTCGATGTCCTCGGCGGTTGTCTTTCTTTCGTCGACGCGTTTTGCTTCTCAATCCACATCGCTGAGGGGTTCTATAGACACCCCGCTTTGGACCTCTCACCCCGATTGCATACATAGTATTTTTATTTAACTTGTTTTTGTTAATTTCTGTTACTTCCGTTAAGTTCCTAACTGATTCCGTTAGTATTGGACTAAACTGCATAACAGAGTTAACTTTTAGTGTCATTCTGTCTTTTTCTCCCGCGGGCGCTTCCGGAAGTGTTATCGGGATGCGCGTGCGTCTCGCCCCTAAAGCGGGACCCGCGCGCCTCCCATTATGGAAGTAACGGATTGCACCTTATTTCCCTCCCTTTTCTTATTTACAAACATCTTCTTGATCACAAAAACATCTCTTTTTACATCCAAGTTCATCCCCCTTTTTATTCATTAACTCCCGTATTCTAGCCTTTTTCCCAAAAACTAATATTTCTTTCATTTATTATTTGATTTCTTTTATTTCTTTTATTTTTCTTTTATTCATTTATCTTATTTGTGATTGGTCAATTCTATCTCACAAGGATTGACCAATTTCCCTCCAAACTTTCCCTCCTATTTTTACCTATAAAAGCCATCTTCTTCTACCATAGAAAGGGACCTAAAACCTCAACATTTTCTCTCTAGCAAAAAGACCTCATTTTTAGACTTGAATTTTCTCTATACACACACTATACACAATTCTCTACACAAATTCTCCCAACAAGAGTTCTTCGTAACAAGACTCTACACAAATTGCTCTACAACAATTTCCCTACAACAACACCATTTTCAAGTCCAAGTTTGAAGTCCTCTTTCTTAAGGTACTTTATTCTTCTTCTCTCATTTTACATGTCTTGGTAATGTATGCAATCCCCACCAATTGGGACATGACCAAATGACCACTTTACTACATTAAAGTTGGTTAAGGTTATCTCCCTACATTTTAATCTCTACTTTAATTTCCTATCCATTTCTTAATGTAATTGTTTAGTATAATTGTTACATGTAATCTTTAGCATAAATCAATAAATAAACAATTTTCCTTTATTTTTCCTCTATAAATTTCCCCTTTCTTTTCATTATAATTGTTAGCAAATTTCTCTTATTATTAAATTGAAGGACATTTAACATTAGAACACCAAAAGTAGCAAGACCCGCGTAAGCGGGGCGGAGTGGGTGTTTAAGTACTTCCCACTCCGTCACCTAACCCCCGAACCCTTCTCTTCCCGAATCTCTGGTTTTCGTACATAAAAAATAGGCTTTTCTTAGGTTTTCTCGCGTTCCTCTAAAACGTGGGTGGTGACTCTTAAAATCAAGTAGACATCCTAGGTAATTCACGTGCTCTAGCCAAACCGTGGTCCCCCGGGGTATCTACAGTTACGAGATGGGAAGTACTTAAACACCCATCTCGCCTAACTAATGTTGGTCTTGCGTGTTCAAAGTCTACAAATGTAAAATAATGTTCTTCCTATTCTTGATTATAAATAAAAAGGGGTTAAAAAAGGGGTTTTTGGAATGTAGGGAGATAATTCCTTGACTAACTTCAATGAAATGAAGTAGTCTTTGGTGTCATATCCTAAAATGGTTTGGGTGATTACACGTTTGATTAAAGTAGAAGAAAGAGAGGAAAGATGAGGTAGAAAGGAGAAAAAAGAGTAGTCTTTTTACCTATACTTCAAAGTGACGTCAAGTATTTCTTGGGAAGTTGCCTTTGAAAATGCCTTGAGTGTATTTGTGTATAGTTTTTGTAAAGAAGAGAATTTTTCGGCCCTTTGAAATGGTGGAGAAGGGAGGCTTTTATAGTTGTAAAACATTTGTTTTTGGGTGCCAAAACTCAGTCACCAAGAAATCTTTCCCAGGCAAAATCATGTAAAAATGAGCAAGGGAGAGATTCTTGGACAGAAATCTGTAACTGACACCCAGAGGCGCGCGATTCCCACCTCGGGGGCAGAAGGCGCGCGCATCTGGCTCCTATGGTCGAAGGCGCTTGACTCAGAGATGGCCTTTTTGACATAATGGACTAGAAAGTCAGCCCTGTTATTCAGTTTAGTCCCTAGACTTAACAAAGTCAGTCAGGAACTTAACAAAAGTAACAGAAACTAACGAAAAACACTTACAATAGGGGGAAACACAAGATCAACCATGAAATCAGGGTGAGGGGTCCAAGGCGGGGTGTCTAGAGAGCCCCTCAGCGATGTGGATTGCAGAGCAACACGCGTCTACGAAAGAAAGTACACCCACCGAGGATATCACCAAAAAACAAAGACTCGATGAAAGCAGGAAATTGAAATTGCGAGAGATAGGGTTATGCTCCCTGTGTGAGCGGCTTTTGTTGATAGAGGAGGTAGCATGATCTGTTGGTAAATATGCTGGCTGAATCCGTTAGTGAATCCGCTTGATGAATCCGTTGGTGAATCCATTGAATGAGTCCGTTGGTGAACCCTTGTTGGCGAATCCGTTAGTGAATTCCTTGAATGAGTCCGTTGGTGAACCCTTGTTGACGAATCCGTTAGTGAATCAGCTTGATGAATCCGTTAGTGAATCCCTTGAATGAGTCCGTTGGTGAACCCTTGTTGACGAAGCTGTTAGTGAATCCGCTTGATGAATCCGTTACTGAATCCCTTGGGTGAGTCCGTTGGTGAACCCTTATTGGCGAATCCGTTAGTGAATCCGCTTGATGAATCCGTTAGTGAATCCTCTGAATGAGTCTGTTAGTGAACCCTTGTTGATGAATCCGTCAGTGAATCCATTTGATGAATCCGTTAGTGAATTCCTTGAATGAGTCCGTTGGTGAACCCTTGTTGACGAATCCGTTAGTAAATCCGTTTGATGGTTTAAGAAGTGGTGATTTTAGTGGTTCGCCGTGGACCAAATTTCTGTTTGTAGCTGCGTCTGTTCGGAGCTGCACTTGCTGTTGACTTTATGACTTTTGTGGGGTGCGGGCATAGTTTACTGCTGACCGAAAGAATGTTTTCCCTTTAGAAAGGAAAATGTCGAGATTGACCTTGACTTTTGTAATCGTCGGATTTAATGATGTCTGTTACGGAACTTTATGCTTGAAACGCCCCATGGTGTAGCTGAAAACTCGGATGGGAGTTGGAGGAATTGATGTGATGTATTTATTCCTGCATGGGAACTTGGACCTGGGCCTGACTGGACACAGGAAGTGCCCGCGTCTGGGCATTACTGTGGGACGTGCACGCGGTACATAAGGGCATCAGGGGGCGCGTGCATCTCGCTTAAGTTCAGAACATATATTCAGAAACTGCTCATTCTGTTCGAGCCAAGTTCAAAAATTGCCCAAACTCTCTACATTCTGAGTTGAAATCTTGCGAGGAAACATCCCAAAACGTTTCCTTTGCTCATTTGTGACCATTCTATCGAGGACTCATGTCGGGTTCTCATCAAACTCCTCCTTTTGAGATGCCCATGGGTGAAGAAGCCGAGGTCGGGGTTGAAGCCATGGACCCAAGACAGCTTACTTATGAGTCCCATACTCTTATCTCCCCATTTGTATCTGTGGGATTGGTAAGCATTCTTCATCTTCCTTGACAATTTTGCATTCTAGGGTCGTACCATTTTGTCCGTGATACTGCTGCAGTAAC
Source organism: Campanula takesimana (assembly GCA_026119855.1). NCBI lineage: Eukaryota > Viridiplantae > Streptophyta > Magnoliopsida > Asterales > Campanulaceae > Campanula > Campanula takesimana. Next base: position 125,590 of record JAOWBW010000151.1, on the reverse strand, counting down.
CCTTTTGATCATGGTTGCATGTTGTTGTCATTGTTGATTTGTTGTGAAGAGAATGTTTGGACACCCATTTGCATGTTCACACACTTGTTTGCACGCCATGACATTGCCATGTTGAATTTCATGCTGGGTTTGACCATTTTCTAGCCGTTATGCTGACGAATTTTTCTTTGTCTCTTGTTTCCTTTCAGAGGTGGAACCGCTTGACCAAAATCCGAGGTGGGGCTCAGGTACCCGTTTTTGTGTGGAAGAAATTGCTCAAGAATGTACGGGCTAGGGTTGCAGCTACGTGCTTTGGCCCTTTTATTATGGGTTTGACTTCACTTAAGAATGATCCCGATGTGATTCAGGTTTTGAGGGAGAGATGGTGGGATACCACTCGCACTTTTCACTTGCCAATGAGGGAGGTGACTATGACCCCGACTGACTTTATGGCTCTGACCGGTTTGCCTTTTTCTGGGGTGCCTGTCCCTTGTGGTATGAGGGGAACTGCTCGGACGCCTGACGAGCTGATGGCCTTGGTGGATTGTGGGTTCATAGCGAAGAGCTTCCGGGTGACCTGGGGGAAGATTAGGGCTTGCTTTGATGTCCTCGCAGTTAACTCCTAAGGTGTTACTGCTGACCGGGTCGATGTGGTGGCCCGTTGTTTTATCTGGTATACTTTGTATCATACCTTGTTCGCGACCGGGGGGGGGGGTGTTATTCTTCCCTGTCCCTGTTGGACCTTCTGGTTGATTTGGACCAGGCTGCTCATTACAACTGGGGTGCAGCAGGTCTGGCTGCTTGCTATCATAGTATGGACTTAACTAGTCGTTCAACTAGGAGCTCGGTCACGGGCTTTTCTCTCTCTTGGGAGGTACATTTACCGTTTTGACCTTTTAGATATCTGTCCTTTCCGCACTTTCAACTGTGTTTAATTTCTACCCTTGCTTCTGTTTGCAGCTATGGGCATTTGCCATTCTGTGCATGAGGGACTTCAGGATTGGGAGAGAGGGTTAGCCCATATATCCTAATTGTGCCAGGTGGTCTTACAAGGCCAGAAATGTGAAGACCGGCACTGCCCTTATTTACTTGGTTTCAGCCAGGCAATATTTGGATGGTCTGAGGCCTGAGTTCGTATCTCAGTCATTATTTCCCTGGAGACTGATTTATGGTAGCATAGAGCATACACTGTTCCATACCCGCTCGAGGCTTCTGATGAGCTTCGTGGAGTGCATGGCCATGTACTTGGGAGAGAGGGTATACTGGCAACATGGGAGCCAGATGGTGGATTACCATAACCCGCCTAGGACGGCAGTTCCAGAGTTCCTTCCTTTCTGCCCTCGTAACTGGGAGGCGTTGTTTGAGGATGATAGGGCCATGTATATGGAAGGGGTTGATGCTACCCCTTTCGTCCTTCTTTATCAGGACTATGGTCTCTTCCGAGTGAATAATCTGATGCCGGTCTTCATGTATGCCGATCCTCAGGGAACACAGCCCGCTCCTTCTACTTCTGCACAATTTTACCCCACCAGTGTAGGTTATTGTTTTGATCCTCCTCTGCCTCTTTCATACTATACGTACTCAAATTTTGGGATTTTTGAGGACCAGAGGGAGATAGTCCTAGAGGAGATATCATTGGAGAGGGAGCCTCCTGCCCAGGTGGATGTGGTATGACTGTATTCTTTCTTGTACATTTCTGATTACGACCCACTTTCTGTTCCAATCTCTTTTGTCTCGGCATACTGATGTAGTTTCCTGTTTCTGTTGTGACAGGTACCTGTAGCTTCTTATAGGCACATAGGCCGCCAAAACAAAGGAATACGGAGGAGGCTGCGCCAGCTGGAGGAGAAAGTGCTGGAGCTCTGTAGGGACATGGCGAACCTGACCAGGGAGGCTGCAGGGACCGTATCTGGAGCTGCTAGAGGCATGGCTCGGGGTGCCCGTGGTATGGGGCGAGGATGCAAAGATGCTGCTCTTGATATGGATGAGGTTGTACAATCGGCTAGGTAGTCACTGGGTAGGAGCTTTAGCCGTGGCGGCGCTAGTTCCTCGGCGCAGGTGCCAAAGAGACGCCGTCATGAGATCACGGTCGAGGAGTCTGAAGAAGAGTCTGACGATGATGAGGAGACCGAGAGCGGTGATAAGGGTGAGCACAGTGCCACCGGTGATGACTCAGTGTAGACTGGGGAGGATGAGTGCCTGAACAATTTATTTTTTAACATGTAATAACATTTAGCACGTATTTACAGTCCTAGCTATTTTATCAATATTTTTTATATTTATCTAGACTCGATCTTATGGGTTGACCTTTTTACAAACAAATATGTGCCCAAAGTGTTTTGGGTATTGTTACGGAATGCTGTTTTGCTGCTGTGAATTCCGAACTGTCTGCAGGTTAAAGGCATTGAAATGCCTGGGTTGTTGTTGAACTGATAAGGTCTATTATGTTCTGCCGTCTGATCACCAAAGGTGGGGGCGCCCGCGTCTGGCTGCTGATTTACAGCCCCTTTCTTTTCTGAACTGGATTCTCCAACAGCTACAAATTTGAACCCATTTCGACCAGTTTGGTCACACATCAATATTCTGCAATACTTATCATCACTTTAAGCCCCAAATTCTTGTCAAGAATGGCTCCCATGACCTTATCTTTTGAGGTAAAAGTGTCCGTCCCCGAAGGTGAACAAATGAAGCCCGTTCCTATTGTGAAGGCACGCCCAAGTGTATTTTATCGTTTGGGAAGACCTAATGAGGTTGTTGTGGAACCTTCGAAGCCATTGGTTCATGTTAAAGCCCCTAGGCCACTCTATTTTCCTAAGAAAAAAAGGGGAAAGGTAAGGGTAATTCTCCTTATGTGTGGAAGCGCCCATACAAGGCTCCGGTCAAGGCCTCATTTGATAAAGGCAAGGGGAAGGTTGTTGATGAAGCTCCGTCCCATCCTAGCGTCTTCTCTCATCTTGGCGGTTCCGAGAATGCTCCACCCCTACCCAAGAAGGTCAAAGGCCATAGCAAGAAGCAATGGGTTCCCAAACCGAAGAAAGATTAGATTTTTCATTGTACCCCAAGATTGCAATAAAGATAGACCACTTGTTAGAATTTAATATTTTATTGTCTTTTATTGCTCAACATTATCCATTGTAATGATCAAAATGATTTGAGGATTGAATAAAAATTGCATTTTGTTATGACATGATTGGGTAAAAATTATTGTTTTAGACCGCACCCGAAGGTTGCATACGTTCCTCTCGTAGAGAGGCTCAGGTCTCCGTAGTTCAAACAAATGAAGACCATTTTTTTTGTGCACCCTGTTTTTTGCCTAGACCGCCCTTTCGGGTTTTCAATCTAGCGGGCTTCTTTTTTTCACATGCTCTAATTTTTGCCTAGGCCGCCCTTGCGGGTTTTCAACCTAGCGAGCGTTTTTTTTTTTTTTTTTTAATGGTCTTCATTTGCTAAGCGTAGAATTTCTTGAGCTTTTCGAGGTTGACCTCCTTTGGCAATTGATCACCATCCAAGTCTATGAGTCAGACTGCACCGCCGCTTAGTATCCTTTTGACCACGTAAGGACCGATCCATCGAGGTCCCCACTTCCCAAGGGGATTCATGGAATTGGGAGGATGTTGTCTTAGGACCAAGTCTCCCACTTTGATATTTCGAGGCCTCACCTTCTTGTTGAAAGCCCTTGCCATTCATTGTTGATAAGCCCTTGTGCATTCAAACGCTCTTAATCTCTTTTTGTTGAGTAGGGCTAGTTGCTCGTATCCATTTTGCATCCAATCAACCTCGTTGACTTGGTTCTCAAGTAAGACCCGTAGAGAAGGATCCTCGAGTTCGACTAGGAGTACAGCTTCAGAACCATAAACTAATGAGTACGGAGTTTCTCCCGTTCCTAACCGTATTGACGTGCGGTAGCCCCACAATGCTAGTGGTAATTTCTCGGGCCAATCCCTTCCTATTGAAGCCATTTTCCATATGATGACCTCAATTGTCTTGTTTGCTGCTTCGACTGCTCCATTCGCTTGGGGACGGTACGGGGATGACTTGTGTTTGGTAATTTTGTAGTCAACCAAAAGTGCATCCATTTCTTTCTCAAAGTGAGACCCATTGTCGGAGATGATCTCATGAGGGATACCGTATCGGCACATGATGTTATTCTTCACGAATTTGGCCACTTTTTTGGCGTTGAGAACTCGGTAAGATTGTGCTTTGACCCATTTTGTGAAGTAATCCATGGCCACTAGAATGAATGACTGTCCGTTGCTTCCAGTAGGATGGACTTTGCCGATGATATCTATTCCCCAACAAGAGAACGGCCATGGTGTGGTCATGTTGTACAATTGTGAAGGTGGAGCATGTTGCAGATTAGCATGGAACTGGCACTTGGCACATTTCTTGACTTTCTTGATGCATCTCTTTCCATTATAGTCCAATAGTAGCCAATACGGAGTATCTTCTTGGCTAGCATAATCCCATTCATGTGGGGCCCACACTCTCCCTCATGGACTTCGTGCATGATTTCTTGGGCTTCAGTTTCGTTTGCACATAAGAGTTGATCCCTTGATAATGTATTTTGTAGAATCGGTTTCCAATCAACACATATCTGGCGGCTAGCTTTTGTAATGCTACTCGAGATTTCCTACTGATGTTCTCGGGGAAAGTGCCGCTGTTGAGAAGATTCATGATGTCTGTGTAGCACGGGGGTTGTCTTGGACTTCATTAATTTCAATGTTCATGCAATATGCCGGACTAGTCCTTTAAACTTTGAAGGGTTTCACCATTTTTTCCTTTGGGCATTTCAACCAATGAGGCTATGGTGGCTAAAGCATCGGCAAAGCGGTTCTTGTCACTCGGCAAATAATTAAATGTGATATCTTGGAATTGTTCAACCAACCCCTGATGTATTTGAGTGTGACGTAAGTGATATCATAGCCGGCGAGCATGAAGTATACCACTTGGCTATCCTTGTTGACATGAAAGCTTTCTCAAAGATATAGCGGAGTGGGTCCACTTTTGCTACTAGCTTGATTGGAAAGGCTTCCATGTAATGTTTGAGATTTTGAGTAACCCAAACCAGTGTTGCACATGACTTCTTCTATACGGAGTAGTTCTTTTCACCTCCTTGAAATCGGCGACTGACAAAATAAATGGCATTCTCCTTTGTGGAGTCTCGTTGCTCTTGTGCTAGAATAGCCCCAAGGGCTTCATCATTCACTGTGAGGTAGAGCAAGAGAGGCTTCTCCTTGTGAGGTGGAACCAAAACTGGAGGGCATGTCAAGTAATTCTTCACTTGGTCGAAAGCTTCTTGGAAAGCGTCGGTCCATTCTAGAGCCACATTCTTCTTGAGTAGCTTGAAGATTGGCTCACACATGGGAGTGAGTTTGTGTACAAACCGACTGATATACTGAAGTCTACCCATTAAACCTTTGATTTCTTTATGTGTCTTGGGAGGAGGCATGTCAATGATTGCCTTGATTTTTGAGGGATCTGCTTCAATTCCCCTCTCAGTGACCATGTAGCCAATAACTTTGCCTCAGATAACCCCAAAAGTGCACTTAGCGGGATTGAGCCTCATATTGTATTGCCGAAGCTTTTCGAAGAACTTGTGGAGGTCGATCAAGTGTTGACCGTCGGTTCCTTTTGAATGGATGATCATGTCATCCACATAGACATCAATTTCTTTATAGATCATGTCATGGAACAAGTCTGTAACAGCCCTTTGATAAGTAGCCCCAGCGTTCCTTAACCCAAACGGCATAACTGTGTAGCAAAAGGTGCCCCACGGTGTTGTGAAAGCAGTCTTGTGTTGATCCTCCTCAGCCATGAGGATCTGATTATACCCAGCGAAGCCATCCACAAATGAGCAGACCTCGTAGACGGCAGTGGAATCGACGAGCATGTCGATATTGGGTAATGGAAAGTCATCCTTTGGAGACGCTTTGTTCAAATCCCGGAAATCCACACAAACACGGACCTTACCGTTAGCCTTTCTGACTGTCACTACATTGGCTTGCCATGTCGGATACTCAATGACTTTGATGAAGCCCACACTGAGAAGGTTCTCTATCTCTTCTTTGACTTGTAGATACCATTCTGGCTTGATCTTTCTGAGTTTTTGCTTTGTCGGTTTTGCATCATCTCTGATCGGAATCTTGTGTTCGGCGACCTTTCTGTCTAAACCCGGCATATCTTTGTACAACCATGCAAATACATCCACGAACTCTTTGGGCAGTGCAGTCAATTTGTCTTTCTCCTCCCCCTTGAAGAAGCTTCCGATCTTGGTTTCTTTCGGCTCTTCGTCGGTACCCAGATTAACAACATGCAGTTCTTCGTCAGCCCCTGGACCATTTTCACCATGACTACGGACCTGTTGAGCAAGTTCATTTAAGTATGTTGTGTTTTCGTGGTCTATTTCATCATTATTTGAATCGTTATTAACTAGTTCATTGGATTCGTTATTAGTTTATTCATCATTCATGATGTTTGTAATCTCGGGGTACTCAGAAAGATCAAATTTTTCATTAACAAAGAAAGGCAACACACACTCGGCTATGGCCTCCATATCCTCTTGGGTGAGGGTATCGGAAACACACTCGGACTTGAAAGCGAATGTGAACAAGTCTTCCTTTGTGACCTTTCGCGGTATGCAACCCATCTTCTTGACCAAGAATTCCTCGGATACCACGGGCCCATTTGTAGAATACCAGTTGTTGATTGGCTCTGAGCTTGGCTGGATCTCGCTGATAGTTTCCCTTCCTGTGTCGGTGTCGTAGATGGAATTTACTTGGCACTCGTCCATGATGGCGAGTTCTTCGAACATGGAGGCTAAATCCGTTTTTCCCCCACCATTCTCGGGGCAAAATGGGACTTGGTTCCCCTTCAGATTTCTGAATGTCACAGTCGGCAAAGACTTCGAGACCGGGCTTTCTGATTCCCTTGCTGTTAACCCATGGCTCGGGAAAGATTGCGTACGGAACGTCTTCTCCCTGACGGACAAAGTAGCCATTTAGTGTCTTTCGATAAGGCCTCATATTGGGAATCTCATAATGACGGCCTTCCTTTCGAGATCAGGCCTTCTCATTCTTGATGGCTTGATCGTACTTTAAGTCATCTTTGGAAAGCTCGTACCCCAATCAGAACTTGTTTTTGACAAATGGGACCTCTACTGGTTGCATTCTCCCTTGTTGATATTTCCCTAGGCCTAAACCAGGGAAGTAATTCATATTCCTCATCATGCGGAGGACTTTGCGATTGCCGAGGGTCCATGATCCATTCCCCCCTTCTTTGTCGATGGAGTTGATTGAGACGCCGGAGAGAGTAGAGTCGGCTAACCTATGCTGTACATGATGAACGGGTTCCCCTTTTTTGTGGATAGTGACGTTTTCTTCCATGACGTAACTTTTTCGTCTCCATTCCGGAACTTGACACATTGATGGAGATTCAAAGGAAGGGCGTTGGAACTGTGTATCCATGGTCGGCTCAAGAGCAAATTGAACGGGGAAGGTACATCGAGCACTTGAAACGGGACGGACATAACCATGCTCCCAAACTCAATGTCTATTTCCACCATACCCATGATTGTGCGGGGAGTGCTGTCGTAACCTCGGATCACTTGAGTAGAAGGCTTTAAATCTGAATTCTTAAGCCCCAGTATGCCCATGATTCGGCCGGGCATTAGGTTGAGTGCGGAACCACCGTCAACTAAGACTCTTGAAATAGGTCTCCCCCTTGCTCTCACTTTGAGATAGATGGCCTCATTATGATTGGATCCAAATGGTGGAAGGTCCATGTCGGCAAAAGTTATGACATTGCCAAAATGAATGTGGCCTATCATTGCAGTAAGGTCCTCGGGAGTTGTATCAGGGGAAATTGATGTGTCATCGAGATTGCTGATGACAAGATCTCGGTGCTTCTTCGAGGATGCAATGAGGTCCCAAATGGAGATGTTGGCTTGAGTTTTCTTGAGTTGAACCAGTAAGGGGTCTTCGGGAGTGTCGCGAGTTTGCGGTCTTTGAGAAGAGGTGCTTGGTGCCGAAGTAGTGGGGTTGCTTGCTATGACTCGTCTGGATCGAGTTAGCATGTTGACGTTCCCATCTTTCCTCTTTTTCCTATTCTCTAGTACTTCCCTCATTACCTCATCATAAGTCACAATGTAACAAGAATTGCCAAATTTATTCATCACATTGGAGCCCTCATTCACAATTGGATTGAATGAGTGGTCGCCTCAAGTTCTCCTATCTCTATTACATTGATATCCCCATCATTAGGGACTAGGAATTCCTTCTTGTCTATGAGATCTTGGATGACGTTGCGGAGGACAAAGCATTCCTCGGTGAGATGGCCACTATGTTAGTGGTAGCCACAATATTTGTGATGAGCACGGTTGGCATTGATCGACTTGGGTTGGTACCCTTATATAGGTGTGATTTGCCCCTTTTCTTTGAGAACTTCGAAGGCCTCCGTTTGAGTCATGCCTTGGAGAGGAGTGTAGACACGGTCATTTTGAGATTTCTTGCCTTGAGGTGGAGGAACCCTTTTGTAATTCCCCTTGTCAGTAGTGACAGCATTGACCGAAGCCTCTTTTGTTGAGTTAGAGGCGGCCTTGTATCGGAAGCTAGGAGCACTTTTCTTGATCTCCTTGAGCAAATCATCCATTCGGACCCCCGCCTCATACATTTGAAAGAAATCTGCATAGCAAGCCCCACTTAGGTGGGTGCGAAGATCAATCTTTTGACACTTAAGAAAGATGTCCATTTGCTCCTTGGTGTTAGGCCTCTTGACAATTTCAGCAAGCTTATCATTCCACCTCCTTGTAAAGTCAATAAAGGACTCATTGTCCCTTTGGGTGGTATTCCCGAGCTCTTTCTTGGTCGGGCCGTGAGTGGTGTTACCTTGGTATTGACTCTTGAAGGCGAGCATGGCGGCGTCCCAATCAAGACGGATAGTGAGTGAGAGAGTTGAGTACCAATCTTTTGCCGCCCCCTCGAGAGTGAGAGGGAAGCATTGTGTCATAACTTTCGAAGAGACCTTCTTTGGAACCATAGCCCATATGTAAGTCTCGATGTGAACCATGGTACAAGAGTTTCCCTTGAATTTGCTTATGTCGGGCATCTTGAACTTGTTGGGGAGAGCGGCCATGGTGATTATGAGAATGGATGACTGATAAAGGCTTGTGTCGGAGCCTTTCCCCATGTTGAGACCGTTGAAACGTTGATCTATGTAAGCCATGATTGAATCAACCATATTGTTATCTTTGTTGTCGGTTCTTGCCTCCCCCATTTTCTTGGTGCGAGCACTAACATAAGGGCTCTCGAATAAACCCTTGGTCCATTCGGACTCTTCATTGTCTTCCTTGCCTTTACCACTTGAAAGCTTGGTGAGCTTGGTTTTCATTTGTTACATCTCGGCCTCGTGGGCCTCCCTTTGGTTGTCAAGATGGGATTTCCAAAGTTCATCTTTATTTTGGGCCTCCTTATTGAGAGTAGAGATCTATTCTTGGAGCATTTGGACCATAGCTAAAAGTTGCTCAAGGGACATGGTGTTGTTGCTGTTGGAGTCACCGGCCATTGATGCTGTCGGAGTTGCTGGAGTGATCAATTCATGAACTAACCGGTTCGCTGAATCCCGATAGATGCAGTAAGTACCAATTGAACCTATATTGCAGAGGAAGCCCTTGTCAATCTTGAGTAACACTTTCGGTCCATGAAGAGGTTTGGAACACACAGTGGGTACACGACTCAAAACCACATAAAGAAAAGACTTTTTTTTTATAAGTCGGAGGGACGGGATCCCTTTTGAGTTCCTAAGAAAATAATGGAATCATCACACTAGTATATAGACCTTCTCGCGGTCCCATATACTCATCGGATTCCATCACGCTTGTGAATCCTACATATGTCGGGATTAAACTAAATTAATGTAGTAAAGCATACATGTGGGGACATATTTTTTATTTTTGTCCATAATAACCACTTGGGGACGGATTTTTATTTCGTCCATGATAACCACTTGGCATGTATTTTTTGAAGACATTAGTTTAGGGAAATCTCGACACATGAAAACCAACTTAGTCACGGAGTGTTAGACCCTAACTAGAATTGTGTTGGCTTGTGCTCGGCTAATGAGAGGCTTAAGGTCACCCCCGGCATATAGTCATGAACTACGCCATGGGCTGAGGATTACCGCTTCGAAAGAGTCAAGGTCGGGTGGAGCTTGAAACTTCCTAGGACGGGCCTCGATGGGTTTGGGGTTATGAACTTGTGCGACTCGATAGTGAGCAATTTATAAGAATATGTGCATGTAGTGTGAGGTCAAGCCAAGTGACAAATTTTTTTTATTATATTTTTAAAGAAAACAAAAAAACAAATAAGAACATAATTTACATCTTTCGAATCACCCGTGTGACCGATAAAACAAAACATGAAAGTAAAACAGTCCAAAGGTCCAAATTAGGCCTTGATGCAGGCAACTGTGCCCAGACCCCAATCATTCTGCCCTGTTTTGAAGCTGTTCCTGTTCTGGAAAGCCACCCATTTATCCTAGGATGTCTATTTGTGTTTTAATTGTTTAGAGTCGCCACCTATGTTTTTAAAGGAACATAAAAAAAACCTAGAAATAGCCTAATTTATGTACAAAACCAGAGATTCGGGAGAGAAGGGTTCGGGGGTTAGGTGACGGAGTGGGAAGTACTTAAACACCCACTCCGCCCCGCTTACGCGGGTCTTGCTACTATTGGTGTTCTAATGCTAAATGTCCTTCTTGTATTTATATAAAGTGCTAACAATTATAATGTAAAGAAAAAGGGGAATTACAAAGGGAAATAAAAGAGAATTATTTTATATATTAATTTATGCTAAAGATTACATTAAGGGAATAATAGTAAATTGAAGTAAAGATTGAAATGTAGGGAGATAACCCTTAACCAACTATAATGTAATAAAGTGATCTTTAGGTCATGTCCCATTTGATGGGGATTGCATACATTATTAAGATATGTAAAAATAAGAGAAGAGAAAAGAAAAGTAAATTTGTACCTTAAGAAAGAGGACCTCAAACTTGTTAAGAAAATGGTGATTGTTGTAGAGAAATTCTTGTGTAGAAATTTGTGTAGAGTTTTGTTGCGAAAACTCTTGTTGGGAGAATTTGTATAGAGGTTTTGGTAGATGATCAAAGTTGGGTCCCTTTTCTAAGGTAAAAAGAAGAGGTTTTTATAGGTGAAAAAGAAAGGAAAAAATGGCTTTTCAACCAATAGGAAAATAAAGAAATTAAATAATAAAGAGAAAATCAAATAATAATAAAAAGAAATATTTTGTTTTAAAGAAAAGGTTAGAAGTGTGGGATTGGGAGTTACAAGCCTAGGGGGAATGAATGTGGAGGTAAAAAGAGATCTTTTTCTATCAAGAAGAGATGTTGTAAATAAGAGGGGAAATAGCACTTTAGTGCCATAAAGTTTACATGAAGTTGCAATGTGGGACCTAAAGTTTCATTTGTTGCAATTTAGTACATTATGTTCATAATTTATTGCAATCCGGTGCAAAAATGGATGACACTTGACAAAAACAAACGAAATAGATGAAAAGTGTAACGAGTGTCTTTTCAACTTGCTTATTCAGCCCCTGAAGTTTAATAGTTTTGTGAAAAAAATATTTTAGAAATAAATATTAATAAATAAAGCATTATCTAGTGAAAAAAAATAAGTCTAATATTTATTGAAAAATATTTTTTCATACTAATTTTTATTTTCTCAAATTAATAAAAAAAAAATCGTTGTAACACCCATCTCTTTAAATTTATTTATTAACAAAACCATCTCTTTGATGTTTTTTTTTTCTAAGAGACTTTGTATGTTAAAAACATAATATTTGTATTAAGATATTAAGTGTATTAATTTTTACAATATACTCTTTTAAAGGATATGTATAATTTATTGAAATGATTTTCTTTCTTCCTTACAGCTTCTCTATTTTTTCGAACATATTGCTTTAATTTTTTTTCGAATTCATTCATATATTTTATCTATTTTTTTCTTACATATTATTTTAACTTTTTTCGAACTCATTTATATGGTATTACTTAATATTTCCTTTTTCCTATTAATATTTATAGTTACAATACAATCTTGTAAAGGACTAAACTATAGGAGCTGAATATGTAAAAATAAAAGACACTCGTTACACTATCTGTTTATTTCGTTAGCTTTCATCGACTGTCATCCATTTTTGCACCAGATTGCAACAAACTGTGAACATAATGCACTAAATTGCAATAAATGGAACTTTAGGTCTTACAATGCAACTTCATGTAAAATTTGTGGCACAAAAGTGCTATTTCCCCTAAATAAGAAAAGGGAGGGAAAAATGGTGCAATCCGTTACTGCCAAAGTGGAAAGCGCGCGAGTCCGGCCTTTTGGACCAAACGCATGCACGCCCCGTTGACACTTCCGGATGCGCCCCAGCCTAAAATGACAAAATGACAGAATGACCCTAAAAGTTAACTTTGTTATGCAGTTTAGTCCAAAACTAACGGAATCAGTTAGGAACATAATTGAAGTAACAGAAATTCACGAAAATATGTTAAATAAAAATACTATATATGCAATCGGCGCCAGAGGTCCAAGGAGGGGTGTCTACAGAGCCCCTCGGCTACGTGGATTGCAAAGAAAAATGCGTCGACGAAAGAAAGACAACCGCAGAGGACATTGACAAGAAAAAAGCAATGACTCGATGAAAGCAGGAATTTGAAATTGCAAGAGATAGTGGTGCGCTCCCTGTGTGAGCGGCTTTTATTGATAGAGGAGTTAGTATAATCCTTTTGTAAATCTGCCGGCTGAATCCGTTAGTGAATCCGCTTGATGAATCCGTTAGTGAATTCATTGAATGAGTCCATTTGTGAACCCCGTTGACGAATCCGTTACTAAATCAACTGGCTGAATCCGTTGGTGAATCCATTTGCTGAACCCATCTATGAGTCCCTTCGTCGAATCCGTTTGTGAATCCGATGGCTGAGTCCGTTGGTGAACCCTTGTTGACGATTCCGTTAGTGAATCCGCTTGATGAATCCATTAGTGAATCCATTGAATGAGTTCATTAGTAAACCCCGTTCACGAATCCATTAGTGAATCCGCTTGATGAATCCGTTAGTGAATCCCTTGAATGAGTCTGTTAGTGAACCCTTGTTGACGAATCCGTTAGTGAATCCGCTTGATAAATCCGTTAGTGAATCCCTTGAATGAGTCCGTTAGTGAACCCCGTTGACGAATCTGTTAGTGAATCCGTTTGATGAATCCGTTAGTGAATCCCTTGAATGAATCCGTTAGTGAACCCTTTTGATGAATCCGTTAGTTAATCCGCTTGATGAATCCGTTAGTGAATCCCTTTGAATGAGTCCGTTAGTGAACCCCGTTGACGAATCCGTTAGTAAATCCACCTGATGAATCCGTTAGTGAATCCCTTGAATGAGTCCATTAGTGAACCCTTTGTTGACAAATCCGTTAGTGAATCTGCTTGATGAATCCGTTAGTGAATCCCTTGAATGAGTCCGTTAGTGAACCCTGTTGATGAATCCGTTAGTGAATCCGCTTGATGAATCCGTTAGTGAATCTCTTTGAATTAGTCCGTTAGTGAACCCTTTTGACGAATCCGTTAGTGAATCCGTTTGATGAATCCGTTGGTGAATCCATTTGCTGAACCTATTTATGAGTCCATTTGTTGAATCCATTTGTGAATCCGATGGTTGAGTCCGTTCGTGAACCCTTTGCCAAATCCGTTTGTGAATCCATTGGTCGAATCCATTTGTGAATCCGATGGTTGAGTCCGTTTGTGAACCCTTTGCTGAATCCTTTTGTGAATCCATTGGCTGAACCCGTTTGTGAGTCCAAATGCTTGCACCTATTATGTGTATGCTTTGCAGATATATGTGCTTGTGAAAGAAAATGTGTGAAGTGTGAAATTGTGCTTGTGGTGTGATGTGATTTGAAAAGCAGAGATTTTCATGAGAGAGATTTTGCAAAGATGGAGAAATTGCTTTTGTGTGCGATGTGATTTGAAAGGAGCTTTGATGGATGATGTTCATACCTTCACTTACTATGGCCGCTTGATTCGGGATGGATTTCTGTTTTTGTGGCTTTGATGAAGAATGTCCATGCTTTGGATGTTGATGAGTTGCTTTCACTTTCGATGGAGGCATGGTCACCTTTGATGATGGGTTGGTCGTGCCAAAAGGCTACCTACGTATCTCTTGAAGAGAATCAGACCATCATAGTTCAAGGATGATGGAGAATGCTAGGGAAGAAGCTTGGAGAAAATACTTTTATGCATGTAAGAAGAAAATAAGAAAAAGAAAAATAAATATCTTTTTTTTTAGTTCGTGGGTGAACCATTTTAACCATTGTGTGATTGTAAAGCCAACCCAAGATCAAGTCATGTTCGATCGAAGTCCAGGTTGCCTCGCTTAAATTCTGTCGTCACTGTTGTGTCCAACGAAGATTGATGTCTAGCCCCAAGAGATTTGTCTATTATGGGGCTTCAAAAGACTTTCGATGCCAAGATACCGAGGGGTTGGTGATTGTAAAGCCCTTAGAACGCCTTTGATGCCAAACTTTGAGTGACTTACATAGCCGCAAGATAAATCAGCTCTTGGCCCATTCAAATAAATCACCTTTTGTTGTTGACGTGAGCAAGCCCCAAGAGAAGATTATTGATACTAAGCTTCGAGAGATTGCCAAGCCCCAAGTGTCATGTACTTGTTGTTTGCGGGCTTGGAGATGGTGGGTTGTAAAGACCTGTCGATGTAAAGCCCTAAATTATCTTGGGATCGGCTCGGTATTGAGAGCGTTAGAATTCTTGATAGAGATCTCCTTATTACTCTTACTGGGGAGATGAGTGGCCTTATTATGGTCGGTACCCAAATGGCGGAGGGCTTACGTCAAAAGATGCAGTAATGTCTTGTGGTGTCGTCGAGGTCACGGATGATAAGGTCTTAGTGTGATAAGGTCCCAAAATGGGTACGCTTGCTTGAGTTTTATGGAGTTGAACTAAAGACGGATCTTTGGATGCAACTAGTGCTTGAGGCGCAAGAGCCACACTTTTTGCTTTTGATCTTATAGAAGGGGGTGCTGAATTGCAGAAAAATTGGGATTGGCCATGGCATTTCCCGCTATAACCCTGTTTTGATAGAGTTTATCATATTGAATCTTTTTCCTTTTCTCTAAGACTTCCTTCATAATCTCGTTGTAAGTTCTAATAAGAATCATCAAATTCATTCATAACATCGGAGCCCTTCGTTCAAACCATAAGACCTTTGACGTGAATTGTTGAGAGACCCTTTGAAGCTTTCTTGGTTTCATGAAGACTATTCCCCACATTGAATTGCTCGGGTATCATTCCCCAAAAAGATTGTCAATTGTGAGCCCCAATATTGCCCTTTGCTCGGATTACTGTAATGCCGTAGCCCAAAAGATTGTAGATTGCAAAGCCCCTTGAGACCTTTGGTGCCAAAGTAATTGAGGATGCTTCAAATGTTGCACATGACTTTGCTAGGGCCACCGTTGGGGGAGGTGAAGTGAATTGCATTTTTTTTTGCTGAGGGAGCCTTTCAAACTTGATTGTAGCCCCTAGTGTGCCACCATTGATTATAAGTGGAGCAAGAAAGGCCCATCCTTGATTGGGGAACAGGCACAAGCACACATGACATGAAGGTCCTTCGATATTCCTCTTGAGAGACTTTGAGGATAGTCTCACACATCTCTCTTGAGTGTAGCCCCTAGGGCTCATTAACTGTCAAATGAAGCAAAAGAAGTTCTCATTCTTGAGTAGCATAGCCCCTAGGGCATCACCATTTATTGAGTAAAGCAAGAGACACGTCCTCGTGTGGGGGAACAAGCATAAGAGGACATGGAAAGAGCTACTCCATTCTCGGGAAGCTTTTTGACATACTGTAGGGACACATGCTTGGAGAAGCTTGAAAACTGAGTTGCATGTTGTCGCTATTCGCTGCCCAAACTAATTGACTCACTGGGGACTATTTGTGCAACCTCGTAACCCATATCAATTATGAGCTCATTCTCGGACGGGCCTTCTTTCACATGAGCCTAAAAATGCATATTGCAAGAACAATCTCTCTTATTCCGATAACCCCCCAAAACGACCTTTGATTGTGCCATGTCTTGTTGAGCCTTTTGAAATTCCAAAGTTGACTCGGTGGGGAATTGACTTGCTGAGGAGATTCAATGTACAACTTGTGTAGTCTGTCTTCTTTAGAGGCCAGGGATCTCCATTTCTCTTTCCCTTCTCTCTCTCACTCTCTCATTTTTTTATGACGCACCCTGTTTTTTGCCTAGACCGCCATTTCGGGTTTTCAATCTAGCGGGCATCTCTTTTGCGTCCTCATTTTTTTTTACTCAATTAATGAGGAAGTGTGCATTGACTCTAGCTGAGGATGAGAGACATGTGATTTTGCGTTGTAGACCTTTTGTCGCTAAAGGTGAGTGACATTGACTTGACTAGGGAAGTGGTCCCTAGTATCGACATGTATTTTTATTGAATGACTCACGAAGGCAAGTAAGTCATTAAGAGAGAAAAGAAGGAAAGCCCTAATTTGATTGCAAGAAATTGGGAGTATCGCTGAAAGATAAGAAGCTCCTAGACTCGATAAAGAACGTGAAATGATTTCAAATCTAGGAAAGTTGTTCAATCTTGAGGTGATTAATTCATTGGCAAATGACTCGTACAAAGATGACTTGACAAGTTTGAGATGAAGGCCAATCACCATAGCGCGCTAGGGCTAAACATATCTTCTTTCGATGTTGATTTTGTACTTCTTTGATTGAGGGTTTTTTTTTTTTTTTGTGCTCTAACTTTTGCCTAGGTTGTTTTGAAGAGTCAACCTAGCGAGTTTTTTTTTTTTTTTTTAATCCCCCTTTGAAACATTGCTTGATGTTGCTCCATGGTTGTAGTTCCACCTTGCTTGATGTCTTGGATTTGTCGTTGATGTTGTCTCATTCGTCATGATGTTTAGCCCCTAAGCGTTCAAGTGATGGCCTTCGTTCCAAAACTCGCTTAGACATCTTTTCATCATTTTTCCAAGAATTAAATTGAACAACTTGGAATAGTGTATGAGGACAAGAACGACTTTTATTTGATAAGACCGACTCAAACTTTAACATTGATGAGAAGGAAGAAAACTTAATGCACAAATTAGAGGACTTTGACTTTTTTTTTTATTCCTATTACTAGGTAGAGAAAGAGAAACGGAGATTGTTGTCGTCGTCCCCCATGTCGTTGTAGTTCTCATTGTCGTTGTATTCTTCCATGTTGTTGCTTGGATTGCTCGGGAACCCTTCGTCATTGAACCTTGTCTCATAGGAGGACTCGGCCACTTCTCGGAGAAAATTGTCAACTCTAATTCCCGCATCATACATGCTTGCAAAATCCGGATAAAAGGCCCCACTAAGACGAGTTCGGTGGTCCAAATTCAAACATTTCAAGAAGATGTTCGTTTCCATCATTGAGGGCCTATCCACAATCTCGGCTAACTTGTCATTCCAACGGCGAGAAAAGTCCCCAAATGATTCATTGCCCTCTTGCATGGTGTTCTCCAATTCTTTCTTCGTGGGACGGTGCATATAACTTCCTTCATATTGTGACTTAAAGGCAAGCATGGCCTCATCCTAATTGAGGTGGATGCAAACCGGGAGGCCCATATACCAATCTTTTGCGACCCCATCAAGAGTAAGTGGGAAGCATTGTGCCATTATTTGAGGAGACACTTTCTTTGGTAGCATGGCCCAAATGTAGGAGTCAATGTGAGCATCGGGACAAGAGTTTCCCTTGAGCTTGCCAATGTCGGGCATCTTGAATTTTTCGGGAAGGGCCACCATAGTATTCATGAGAAGAGAAGCACGATGGAGATCGGAGCTTGGATCTTTGTTCAAATTTAGCCCACCAAAACGTTGGTCAATGTATGCCATGAGAGTGTTGACAAAACTGTTATCAATGCTTTGGTCCATTTTTCCTTCATTTGTGAGCTCATTCAATTGGTCCTCAAACTTCTTGCCACAAATCATCCTTGCGTTGGGCATTCTCGGCGAGTGCATCAATTTGTCCTTTCAGTGCTTTGATCATGTTGGCTATATCCTTGTTGGACCGGGAAAGATTGCCACCGTTGTTGTTGCCGTCGGAAGCCATTGGACCTATTGAAGAGTACGGTTGATCTTAGGATGGCCCACAAATACCTTTTGGGTAAAATTACTTAACCCACAAACAAGAAAAAAGACTCAACCACATAAGGAAAAATGACTCTTTTTTATTTTATTTACAAAGCCGGAAGGACGTAGTCCTTTTTGGGATTTCTAGAAAAATAGTGGAATCGTCACACTAGTATATAGACCTTTTCGCGGTCCCATATACTCGTCGGATTCCACCACGCTTGTGATACCTATATATGACGGGATTAAACTAAATTAATGTCATAAAGCATACATGCGGGGACGGAGTTTTTATTTTAGTCTATAATAACGACTTGGGGACGGACCACTTGTTTCTTTTGGCAACGGCATGTATGATTTGATGACATTAGTTTAGGGAAATCTCGACACACGAAAACCGACTTGGTCACGGAGTGTTAGAACCTAGACTAAGAATTGTGTTGGCTTGTGCTCGGTTAAAGAGAGGCTTAAGGTCACCCCCAGCATGTAGTCGTGAACGACGCCACGGGTTGAGGTTTACCGCTTCGAGAGAGTCAAGGTCGGGTGGAGCTTGAAACTCTCTAGGACGGGCCTCGACGGGTTTGGGGTTGGACTTGTGAGACTCGATAGTGAGCAATTGATAGGAATATGTGCATGCAGTGTGAGGTCAAGCCAAGTGACAAATTTATATTTTTCTTTTTTTTCAAAGAAATAAAAAGCAAATAAGCACATATTTACAACTTTCGAATCACCCGTGTGACCGACAAAATTAAACAGAAAATAAACAACTATTTTGTGCAGGCCCGGTGCCCACACAATGTCAATCATTCTGTTCTGTGCACTGTTCTGTTTCTGGGAAAATTGCCCAGAAGCGCGCCCGTTGGGCAGTAAGAGTGGGAGGCGCGCGACTCCGAGCGTGATAGGCCGAGGTGCCTGATTCTGGGCAGTACCTGCAAATCAGTGGGTTCAAAGGATTGCCTTGACCCTAAATAAAAATTATTTCCCCTGCAGAAACTTGTTAGCACAAAAACATGGAATGGAAGGATAAGAAGAAAGGCGGGCGTTCTGGTAATAGGGGTCGGACGCGCGCGCTTTAGGCTAAGAAGGCCAGATGAGGTAGAAAGGAGAGAAAAGAGCAGTCGTTTTACCTATACTTCAAAGTGGCTTCAAGTATTTCTTGGGAAGTTGCCTTTAAAAATGCCTTGAGTGTATTTGTGTATAGTTTTTGTAGAAAAGAGAATTTTTCGGTCCTTCGAAATGGTGGAGAAGGGAGGCTTTTATTGTTGTAAAACATATGTTTTTGGTGCCAAAACTCAGTCACCAAGCAATCTTTTTCGGGCAAAATCATGTAAAAATGAGCAAGGGAGAGATTCTTAGACAGAAATCTGTAACTGACGCCCAGAGGCGCGTGCTTCCGGACTCGGGGGCGAAAGGCGGGCGCGTTTGGCTCCTATTGTCATAGGCGCGCGATTCAAAGATGGCCTTTTTAACAGAATGGACTAGAAAGTCAGCCCTGTTATTCAGTTTAGTCCCTGGACTTAACAAAGTCAGTCAGGACTTAACGGATGTAACAGAAACTAACGAAAAACACTTAAAATAGGGGGGATACACAAGATCAACCGTTCAATCAGGGTGAGCGATCCAAGGCAGGGTGTCTACACCATGTTTAACGGAACATGGACCATGATATCTTGGATTCGGGGGTTAAGTTATGGATTGGGAAGGTCAAGGAGCACCCAATCCACCCAATCTCGGATTAGTCTTGCTAAGAAATCATCATCGTTGTCTCAGAATTATGCAAAATATGTACTAAAGAAGCCAAATAAATAATTTCTTATTTATTTGGAATGTCAGATCATATGGTTCGAGACCATCCCCATGATTCAAAAAGGCTCTAAGCTGATCCCTTTGATAGAATCACACTACTTTAAAGCAAAGAAAGAGATAAGGAGGAAGAAAATAAGGAATTACCTAAGCGTTCTTCGAGAATCCTATGGATGGCCTTGAAAAAAGGCCTTGATAATCCAAAGAACTTGACTTGATTTATGTTATGCTCCTCTGAATTTCGTGGGTATGAGAGAGAGGCTGATTATGAGGGTGTTTTTTATCAGATTATGAGTGGTTTAGGGAGGAGGAATGACCATTAGGGTTTGATTACCAATGATTACCCATTTTTATAGGGTTTTTGAGACTTAGGGGTCAAGTCAAGGAGGTAAATTTGGATGGGAATCAAAGACTCAATTCCAAGAGGTTAAATTTGGACTCTCAGATCGTCCTTTTCCAATTTTCCCGATTTAAGGAGTGTTTGCCATGAAACGAGATTGAGATCAACAAGGAAACTGCTGAAAACTCGACTGTCAAGGGAGATGTCTCGTACAAGACATTAGATGTCTCGTACGAGGCATCTTTTGCTGGAATCACAATTTTGCCCTTTGCAGAAGTTTTAATGTTCGTTTTGGCCCCTGAATAACGTTGTCAGTCAGAAACTTGACGAGACATTTCCAACTTAACGAGTTTCAACCCAAATCAAAGGCGAGACACATAAGTAGTGTGATTATGGATGAATGTTCAAAATGGGGTGTCTACAGAGCCCCTCGGCGATGATACTTATGAAAGAAGTAACATCGTCGATAGAAAAGACAACATTTAGAACTTAAGGTATGGTCGTGCTGAAAAGCTGCCTACGTATTCCTTAGAAGGAAATCAGACCAAACGTAGTTCGACAAAAAAAATACGTAAAACGGGGGTTTGGGGTATTTTGAAAATCATTTTTGAAAACAATACTGTAGTAAGTAAAGTTTAGAGTTTAGAGAGTAACACGTACTGAGGAATCAATATCTTTGACCCAATTCTGAATATACTCCTTTTGTTGATGACGAACCGTCTCCAGTTGCAATCCATACTGAGGAATCAATCTCTTTCACCCAATTCTGAATATACCCTGTTGTTGATGACGAACCGCCTTCAGTTTTGTTGGTGCCGGAATGACCATAGAGGTGCTTTGATATGAATCATATGTTATTAGCATATGCCTTGATAACAATTATGAGATTCCATATTTGGAGATGCCAATTTCTCGGACCTTTCTTCTCCTTTCAACGAGCTTTCTTTTTCGTTGAAAAAATGAATCCTATGCCATTAGCCTTCGCCTTGATGACAATTATGGGACTCGGGATTTGGAGACACCAATTTCTCGGACCTTTCTTCTCCTTCCAATGAGCTTTCTCTCCCGTTGAATAAATGAATCCTATGCCATTAGCCTTCGCCTTGATGAAAGTTATGGGACTAGGGATTTGGAGACACCAATTTCTCGGACCTTTCTTCTCCTTCCAACGAGCTTTCTCTCCCGTTGAAAAAGTGAATCCTATGCCATTAGCCTTCGCCATGATGACAATTATGGGATTCTAAAATGGTGGGGATCCTGTGTTACTAACTTACGTCTTGATAACAGTTGTGGGATTCCCGGCTTTGTAAATCCTATGCCATTAATGTATATCTTGATGACAGTCATCAGAATTAAAGTTTGCTGATGCAGATTTTGTTGCTCACCCATGATCTGGGATGTGCGGTGAGAATAGATTCGTACAGAGAAACAACTTCATTTGTTCCAATTCTAAAAATATTCTTTTTGTTGACGACTCAATATTCCATCTTGAACCGGGTTCAGACTTGACTTCTTAGCCAAAAGCAGGGCTTTTATGACATTTCTATTAAAAGCAGGGCTTTTCTGAACTTCCCCAAGAAAACAGGGTTTTCTGAGGGTTTTTTGGGGATATCTCGTACGAGGGAGCGATGTCTCGTACGAGACATCTATGTTTTTACGCAGATCAGAGCCGATATCAGGCGCTGAAATATGATTTTCAAAATCACTTTTCTCATTTCTTTTTGAGAGTTCTCAACGATAGGCTATTTTCTTCCCAAAAATCTTCATTTTTACCAAGTTCTAGTGATTCCCAACCCTTTCAAATGGCCGGTGCACATCGTTCGCACAAGGAACACCTCTTCGGTAGGCATATGAAGGGTAAAGTGCGGGCGACGGATGAGTTATGACTATTTCCCTAGGATCATATTTCTCATGCCGTGGGGGCAAGGACGGTAATGATCTCTTCCTTTGACTGATTTTCCAGGTCAATTTCGTTGTTGCATGCCTCAATTCTTATGCTTTCGCAATTGATTTTGTCGACTTTTGTCAACTTTCACCTAGAATTATCGCTGCTAGGGTTTATCATGCATGGCTGATCTTTCGATGAGATTTTACCCTTGTTGATGTTGGAAATTGATGTTGGAAATCATTGTCGTTTAGTAGTACATGATTTCGACTGTCGTTCTAGGCAATTATGCGATTTTTCAGGTAAAATGCTTAAATGAGGATTTTACCGATTTTCTGACATTTGTCTCCTTTGTCTTTATCGTTTGCAGCCATTCAGAGTTATCAACAACTGTAGAGGCAGTGTGCGAGCGGTTGCTGAGAGGTGGGCAACTCTCGATGGTGAATTGAAGGACGAGATCGAGAATATGGGGCTTAAGCCCTTCTTCGATGGCTTGGTGGGTGAGAGGAGGAAAACCCATGTACTCCAGGTTATTAGGGAGCAGTGGTGGGATAGCACTAATGAAGAAAATCTCCCTCTAATTAAATTAACCTAGCAAGTGTACTAGTTACCGGTGTAGTAGTATGCACAAGCAAGGGTCGAATCCACAGAGACTTGATGGATTAACAAGAATGTAAATTAAAACTATAAAAATAAATAAAGGGGTTTTGGTTTTTGTGATTTAATTATAATTAACTACTAAAGCAATAACTAAAACTAAACTAATAAAGGGGTTTTGGTTTTTGTGATTTAATTATAATTAAATACTTTCACTCTATGCTATGCTCATGATGACAAGATCAATCTTATTCTTGGGTTCATTCACTTTAGTAAGAATTGGGACGGTTAGGTGTCCGGATTGCAATCCTAATACTCTCTTTATGTTCTACTTTCCGCAAGGTCCGTTTCACATGCAAAGAGTTCATGAAGTACTTAGGAATATTTGAACCTAGATCCTTTTGATTTCCGCAAGGTCCTCAATTAGATCAAATTATTAAAATAGTGGTCAACGTATAATCGCCCACGCAAGTGAAGCAATATATACCCAATAATTCTAAAGCCAATTTATATCTTAACATATAATTAAAACTAAAGAATTAATTATGAAGAATATTTTAATGAACAAGAATTAAATCGAATGGAAGTATTAAATATATAGCAGAGAGATCTAGTATTTGTTACTACCAATCCATGAATCTAAGAAATTAGCTACTCATAAAATCAAGAACAAAGAATAAATTAAAAAACATCAAAACCTGGATTAATTGATGAATCCTTGATTACAATCCTTGAAATATTGAATAAAGTATGTACAAAGTATGAATAAAATAACTTGGATGGAGTGTTA
Organism: Campanula takesimana; assembly: GCA_026119855.1. Taxonomy (NCBI): domain Eukaryota; kingdom Viridiplantae; phylum Streptophyta; class Magnoliopsida; order Asterales; family Campanulaceae; genus Campanula; species Campanula takesimana. Next base: position 102,003 of record JAOWBW010000151.1, on the reverse strand, counting down.
TATTTATACTAGGGTTAAGGAGGTGTAAAAATAGGAAAAACCCTAGGATTCCTTGTTGAAAAAGGATAAATAAAGTGCTTGTGGCCGGAATTCCCCAGGAGCCCTTGTTATTTTTGAATTTCCAGAAAAGTCCTCCAAAAATTCCTTAAGGGCCTCCAGAATTACAGAAAAGCCCTCAGAATTTTGGAAATTACTAAAAAGCCTAACATATTTTGCATAATTCCTCAAAGGTCCCTAAAAATTTCCCCTAAGGTCCCTGTGTGGGCAGCCGCCCAAGTGGAAAGTGGGCGCTCACCCACTTGATCAGCCCTCTTGCCAATTCGGAGCTCAAATGTGTGATTTGTACATTTTACGCGTAATCTTCCGGATGCCATAACTTCTTCATACGAACTCCGATTTGGACGTGTAAATTATCGTTGGAAATCTCTTTTCACTTGATTTCTCAGTGGTCACATCTCTTTATCTTTATTTTCTGGTCTGTTATTTATACTTCTTTTTTGCACTTTACCGCCCATGAATCCATACATTCTTTCGCTCCTTCCCTGTACTCATAAACACTCCAAAAACCATCAAAACACCCAATGTTGAGCATCTAATAAGTCATAAAAGTATATCATTTGAATGGGTAAAAACACATCCATCAAATACCCCCAAACTTATCTTTTGCTCGTCCTCGAGTAAAACAAAACAAAAAATAAAACTATAAAACTACAAAAGCTAAAAACAATAAAAACAAATATTTTTGGGATGTTCTCAATACATATGTGAGTCGTTAGCCAAAAGTCTCAGGGTCCTTACACAAGTGTCAATAAATGGGTACCATTGTAAAACCAAATTGCAACACATACACACTACTAACTCGTTTGATTTTCCACCGCAGCATGATAGGATTAGTGATGTTGGTGATCAATGTGACCAAAATAAGATTAGTTTATGGGATCACTTAAGTTAATGCTCGTATTCCACAAATGATGATGATCATGCACGTTAACCCAATCAAGGACACTCATTGTAACGCCCGTCTTAATTCCTGTTAAATTCTTTTTTTGCATAATTATATGCTATTTTAATTGAGTTAATTATTTAACTAATTGAGCAAGCTTAGGTCCTAATTGTTTAAGTTGAAACATTAGGGTAATTTGCGAAAATTAAAGTTTAGGGGCTAAAATGCTCAAATTAAAACTTGAAGGGCCTTTTTGTCAAAGTTGAAACTTGAGGGGCCAAAGTGCAATTCTTGGAAACTTGAAAAGGATAAAACTTGTTTGCCTCTTCCTCAGAAGGAGGATTCTCAAATTCTCTCGTTCATTCTCTCTGTTTCATAAAAGAAAGTTAGGGTTTACCCTATTCTCGACTCCTCTTGCTTAATTATGCCTCTATTCAAAAATCCGACTTCGCATAAATGAACAGGGCGGTGAGTAGAGCATTTCCTGCCGAACAGAAATTAGTTTGGGTAAATTTGACTTCAGAGTAGGTAAGTCACTAGCTCCCCCTTGCTTGTAATAACATGCCTATGTGTTATTCTTGATACTTGTGCTTGTTAATTTCGTGATTTGGTTGAATTTTGTAATACTTGTAAAATTGGGACAAAAGGAGTATTCTCAGTACTTGTAAATGAAAGGAAGCATCCTTACACTTAAATGGGTTTGTAAGTGTTAAGAAAATTATACTCCTACTCGTGAGACGGTAAAATATTAACTTGATTTAAATGTTATTAGAAAAATTGTACTATTATTTGTGGTACGGGGAAATGAATGGAAGTTTCCCTTAATGATTATATTTGAATATTAGAAAATTATACTAATACTTTTGGGACGGTGAAATATTTAAATGGAATAAAAGAGAATTATCCTATTATTTGTGGGACGGTAAAACGAAATGAAATAAACTTGAAATTTATGTTTGGAACATGTTAGTATACTCCTGGGTATTGCTTGGATGTTAGAATGTTAATAGAAAGTTACTCCTATACTTGGGACGGAGAATTCTTAACCTGGGAAAGAATTTAGCATTTGCTGAAATCGCATAGTGTGCGACCGCAAAATATTTCCTGGGCGACCGCCCATCTTTCTGAAGCAATTTTCAAAGGATTCACCTGCTAGTGTGCGGACGCCCGGTCCATTTTGAGCGCCCGCCCGGGTGCCCTGAAAAATAAAAAGTTTGTTTAAAGTTTGTATAAGTTGGAAGTAACCCTAGTTAAGGTATATAGCCTTAATATAAGATGTCCTAGCAAGTGTTGTGACACCTTAGGGGCATCAGAACATGATCTTGAACATTATTACTCATAGAATTAAAATGAGAACTTGAGCCTAAGAGTAAGAACTCTTTCAATTGTCTTGAAAGTGCTAAGAACAAGCACTAATGAAGTATATAAAGTATAAAGAAGATATCTTGTTCTTGAGTTGAGTTCCTAAAGAATGAGGGACTAGTGTAATATGAAGATAATTCATAAAACAATGATTATAGAATACAATATGTGTAGGAAAATATATTCGACTACATGCTTAGAGTCTAAGATGTTGGGCTCTACTTGAAACTAAGGGTATCGTGATAGACACATTAGTGTGTTAAAGGTTATATGAATATGTACGTGCAAATATTTCATATGACAAAGTGATATAGTATGACATACCCTACTACTTGGTTGGGGTCTGTTATTAATAGACTCTAATTTGGCTTGATTGTGTTACGTGGACACATTATGTGCCATTGTTATACTGATTTGTATTTGCAAATATAGCATACGTGTACTTGTATTTGGTGAGCACATAATTACATGGTTCATGAAGAGCTAGTCCACTACTTTTGGACTTAGTTCTATACTCTTGTAGTTCAAGTAAACATCTACTTGTGCATTCTTGTGTGAGTCCAGCTGGTCACCTTGCTTGATCGGAGATGTATAGGTTCACGCTTATCATGAGGCTGGGGCCAAAGTGATAATCGGGTGCCTATGTATCTACGCTTGACCCCTAACTACAGGCCATAGTAAGGGCATAGCTTCCTTTATTAGAGCAATACGCCTGATATAAGTGAATGCTAAACTCGTGAACACCTCGTGAATCTTGTTCTTGTTAGTGACACTGGTTACTGGGTCCTCTTGTGTACTGCACAGCAGCAATTTGATTGATCGTGATTTGTCATCTGCAATAAGCAACGACAACAATGGTTTACTTGGGAGGAATAAGGTTGGAATATCGTTTGTAACGTGTTAGTTTAGCCTTATGTGCTAGTTACTTGATGAGTTGGCTTAGCCTCTCATATACTTGTTACTTGATGACATCTTGAGCATGATTACTTGATAATCTTCTTGATTTGCATGATTACATGATAACATGTTATGTACTTGTATCTAGTAACTTATTGAGATTTATCTCACCCCGTTTCTTGTTTATTTGTTTCCCCCCCCAGGAAAGCAAGTGGTAATACGTGTGAGGCTCGACTTAGCAAGGTCCTACTTGGAAGATTGTTCTTGTTGGGGATTGTTATCCTTTCCAGTTTTGGTGAGGACGATTTGGTATCAGTTGTTTAGACTCAGTATATTGGGTAGACTTGTATAGTGTTCTTGTACTGCCAGCGTATGTGCTAGGCATTTTTTCTGCTGTGTACAACCATTTGATTTAAATTTCTTGGTATAGAACTCGTTGTAAGCTATCTTTGCTCGTTTCTCTTGAGTATATATGAGTTTGATATAAGCAGGTGTCATTCCCGTTTCCCGCTTCTTGTTAGTCACGCGCACCAGGTTCGAGGTTCTATTAGGGAATCCCGGGACTTGGGGGCGTGTCAGGTTGGTATCAGAGGTATGGTTTAGCTCTAAGCCTGGATAGGGTCTATGGCCTAGGTTGGGTTAGTCTTGGGTTTGTTTTTGACATCGAGTGCTTCGTTACTTGTTGTTATACCAGGCATAGGACTGGTGTTGATAATGTTGATCCCAATTGGAACTAGATGGGTTGAGAATCGAGAGCGCGAGTCTTTAAAGACTTAGGCGTATCTATCTTGTGCGGTGGACATTGTTTCGTGCTACATGCATGCTTGTCCTTATTTCTTGATTTACGTGAAAGTGTATTCTCTAGTAAGAGACTACGTGATTGATATCGTTAATTATAAGAGCTTGATAGAAGTGTGGGTGATAACACCCTATACGTTATAAGTTAACTTAGTCATGTTAACTATATAGGACATTGATGTGATACATGTTATGGCTTGACTTTCTACGTATTATGATTTGGCTTTCTAGGTGTTAGGCCATTCTTGTTTGCCACAATAGATGGTGAATATTTCCATGCTAGTATGCTTGACTATTTATTTGAGCATGATAGATCTATATATGACATTCATGTTCTGCATTGAAAGGTCGAAAATGGTTATCAAGGTTGTGCTGAATATTTAGCATATGTGGTTGATGGAAGAATGTCTACACCAAAATTGAAGAATGGATACATCATCCTTTGTGAGATCTTAGATATAATTTCTACTGAGTAGTACATGATACATGATGAGAACCTTGAGTTATCTTAAGTTGTTGCGGTACAAATATAGTGCTGATATTTAAATCAATGTTCATGACATCGGTTGAGTTAAAAGAGTTAAAGATTTAACTTGAGGAATGTCTTGATAGAGGATTCACCCAGCTTAGTATATCTGCATGGGGTGTATCTGTATTGATTGGCATGAAGAGATATGGTACTTTGCGATTTCATATTGAAAGCAAAGAGTTCAACCAAGTGACTATAATGAACCAGTACTTGTTATCGTGTATGGATGAATTATTTGATCCCTGAAGTTAATCAGTAGTCTATTCAGTGTTTGATTGATAAGTGGTTACCTTTATTTGGAAAATCAACTATGAGGATATACTGAAGACATATTCTCATATCAGGTATGCTCGTTATGAATTCGTGATTATGCTATTTCGATTGATATATGATCTAGCAGTATTGATGGATTTGATGAATGATATCTTCAAACCATAATTTGATTTCTTTGCGATGAAGTGATTAATGACCTGTTGGTGTATACCAAGTCGCAGACTGAGAATTGATTGTATTGAAATTTCTCGAGAGAAACAATTGTTTCCAAAAGCTAGCAAGAGATAGAGGATCTATTACCTTGAAGTAGATGCCTGAAGTAAGTATCTTTGTTGACCTATATAAGTGGAAACAACTGAGGTACGCATGTTATTGAGAATTTCTTGATCTTGTTAGAGATTCATTAATGAATTTCGAAGGTAGCTCTATCATTAACTATTTGACACAGAAAGCTACACTTTCTGATGGATTGATAAACGTGATGCCAATTTTTAAATATTGAAATGATGGATGACCATAACTTCAGTATTTGACATTGCCTAGTGGATTCGACTAGTATGATGGTTATTTGGAGGATAAGACCAGTGTTACTATTTTACTCGTGTATGTATCAAGATTCACCAATATAGTGGATATGATAAATTCATTATGCATAGTGAAGCTCGAACAAGAGATAAAACGTGTGTTAATTCAAAATGGTAACTTACTTGTATATGCTTCGAGGAGAATGAATCTTTATGAATAGAATAATTCTACTTATGACTTGAAACTGATTGTGATCCTACGGCTATTGTATTAGCGGATTCATTGAACATAAAAGACTTGTATTCCATGATTGATGGTACTAAATGGGAGGAAAATTTCTGAGTATTCAACTAAATCCTTGAATTGCGATTATTTGAAAGCAGAATATCAGAGATTGTTTGATTCTTCATAATCCTTCGAGATTTGTGAATATATGAATATATTGCGATGGATTTCGTGGAAGGATTATCATTTAATAGATAAGTCCCGATGATATTGTTTATAGTGGATTGATTAATCAAATCTGCTTGACTTTATGTGTTGTGATGTTATGATCGTTACATCTTGATTACATGGGATACCTATGGATATAATATATGACAGGGATTCTTGTTCTACATCTTGTTCGACACCTTGTTTTACATCTTGATTATGATAACTTTCTGAGCACTCTGGATATTTAACCGAGGTTGCTTCTTGATCATATGTTGCGGGCATGTGAAGTGGATTTTCTTGTGGCTATTGTATGAGTTTGCTATTTTGCGAAAATTCCATCACACGAATTACTTAGTATATGGGTAATTGCTTGTATGGATACTTGATTCTTGTCTTGAGCACGAATACTTCTTATGAAAGTTCATGGGAAAGTCACGGTATCGAGAAGGTTATGTGAGAATAATACTCGCAGGTAATTGATAATATGGTGTGGTATACCATATTCTTGCTATTCTTGAGTTCTATTTATTATTTATATGTGTTATAATTTCGATCAGTAAAATTCGAGGACGAATTTTCTTTAAGGAGGGGAGGATATAACGCCCGTCCTAATTCCTATTAAATTCTTGTCTTGCATAATTATATGTTATTTTAATTGAGTTAATTATTTAACTAAATGAGCAAGTTTAGGTCCTAATTGTTTAAGTTGAAACATTAGGGTCATTTGTGAAAATTAAAGTTTAGGGGCTAAAATGCACAAATTAAAACTTGAAGGGCCTTTTTGTCAAAGTTGAAACTTGAGGGGCCAAAGTGAAATTCTTGGAAACTTGAAAAGGATAAAACTTGTTTGCCTCTTCCTCAGAAGGAGGATTCTCAAATTCTCTCGTTCATTCTCTCTGTTTCATAAAAGAAAGTTAGGGTTTACCCTATTCTCGACTCCTCTTGCTTAATTATGCATCTGTTAAAAAATCCGACTTCGCATAAATGATCAGGGCGGTGAGTAGAGCATTTCCTGCCGAACAGAAATTAGGTTGGGTGAATTTGATTTCGGAGTAGGTAAGTCACTAGCTCCCCCTTGCTTGTAATAACATGCCTATGTGTTATTCTTGTTACTTGTGCTTGTTAATTTCGTGATTTGGTTGAATTTTGTGATACTTGTAAAATTGGGACAAAGGGAGTATTCTCAGTACTTGTAAATGAATGGAAGCATCCTTACACTTAAATGGGTTTGTAAGTGTTAAGAAAATTATACTCCTATTCGTGAGACGGTAAAATATTAACTTGATTTAAATGTTATTAGAAAAATTGTACCATTATTTGTGGTACGGGGAAATGAATGGAAGTATCCCTAAATGATTATATTAGAATATTAGAAAATTATACTAATACTTTTGGGACGGTGAAATATTTAAATGGAATAAAAGAGAATTATCCTATTATTTGTGAGACGGTAAAAAGAAATGAAATAAACTTGAAAGATATGTTTGGAACATGTTAGTATACTCCTGGGTATTGCTTAGATGTTAGAATGTTAATAGAAAGTTACTCCTACGCTTGGGACGGAGAATTCTTAACCTGGGAAAGAATTTAGCATTTGCTGAAATCGCATAGTGTGCGACCATACAATATTTCCTGGTAGACCGCCCATCTTTCTGAAGCAATTTTCAAAGGATTCACCTGCTAGTGTGCGGCCGCCCGGTCCATTTTGAGCGCCCGCCCGGGTGCCCTGAAAAATAAAAAGTTTGTTTAAAGTTGGTATTAGTTGGAAGTAACCCTAGTTAAGGTATATAGCCTTAATATAAGATGTCCTAGCAAGTGTTGTGACACCTTAGGGGCATCAGAACTTGATCTTGAACATTATTACTCATAGAATTAAAATGAGAACTTGAGCCTAAGAGTAAGAATTCTTTCAATTGTCTTGAAAGTGCTAAGAACAAGCACTAATGTGCTATATGTGTCTTGAAATCAATGTTTGTGTACCTTAGGGGCACTAGAACAATGTCTTGAGCTTTAACATCCAAAGTATAGGATTAAGAACTTATAAGTATGAGATGTATAACTCATCTACTTAGCTTGAACTTGAAGTATAAGACAATTAAATCTTGTACATGACTTGAATATCCAAAGATTGGAATAATAACTTGAGTATAAGATAATTAATTCTTGTTCATGTCTTGAACATCCAAAGAATTGGAGTGTGAACTTGAATATAAAAGGAAGAAATCTTGTTCATGTCTTGAAACCAATACGCGTGTATGGTAATGAACTTGAAAGTGCTATGAATAAGCACTAATATGCTAGTAATTGATTTTAATCGTGCATATAATCAATGAAGTATATAAAGTATAAAGAAGATATCGTGTTCTTGAGTTGAGTTCCTAAAGAATGAGGGACTAGTGTAATATGAAGATAATTCATAAAACAATGATTATAGAACACAATATGTGTTGGAAAATATATTCGATTATTAACAATAAATATATGCGAGGTATGATTGTGACTAGGTATAATACGACCTATTCGACTACGTGCTTAGAGTCTGAGATGTTGGGCTCTACTTGAAAGTAAGGGTATCGTGATAGACACATTAGTGTGTTAAAGGTTATATGAATATGTACGTGCAAATATTTCATATGACAAAGTGATATAGTATGACATACCCTACTACTTGGTTGGGGTCTGTTATTAATAGACTCTAATTTGGCTTGATTGTGTTACGTGGACACATTATGTGCCATTGTTATACTGATTTGTATTTGCAAATATAGCATACGTGTACTTGTATTTGGTGACCACATAATTACATGGTTCATGAAGAGCTAGTCCACTACTTTTGGAGTTAGTTCTATACTCTTGTAGTTTAAGTAAACATCTACTTGTGCATTCTTGTGTGAGTCCAGCTGGTCACCTTGCTTGCTCGGAGATGTATAGGTTCACGCTTATCATGAGGCTGGGGCCAAAGTGATAATCGGGTGCCTATATATCTGCGCTTGACCCCTTACTACAGGCCATAGTAAGGGCATAGCTTCCTTTATTAGATCAATACGCCTGATATAAGTGAATGCTAAACTCGTGAACACTTCGTGAATCTTGTTCTTGTTAGTGATACTGGTTACCGGGTCCTCTTGTGTACTGCACGGCAGCAACTTGATTGATCGTGATTTGTCATCTGCAATAAGCAATGACAACAATGGTTTACTTGGGAGGAATAAGGTTGGAATATCCTTTGTAACTTGTTATTTTGCCTTATGTGCTAGTTACTTGATGAGTTGGCTTAGCCTCTTATATACTTGTTACTTGATGACATCTTGAGCATGATTACTTGATAATATAGTGGATATGATAAATTCATTATGCATAGTGAAGCTCGAACAAGAGATAAAACGTGTGTTAATTCAAAATGGTAACGTACTTGTATATGCTTCGAGGAGAATGAATCTTTATGAATAGAATAATTCTACTTATGACTTGAAACTGATTGTGATCCTACGGCTATTGTATTAGCGGATTCATTGAACATAAAAGACTTGTATTTCATGATTGATGGTACTGAATGGGAGGAAAATTTCTGAGTATTCAACTAAATCCTTGAATTGCGATTATTTGAAAGCAGAATATCAGAGATCGTTTGATTCTTCATAATCCTTGGAGATTTGTGAATATATGAATATATTGCGATGGATTTCGTGGAAGTATTATCATTTAATAGATAAGTCCCGATGATATTGTTTATAGTGGATTGATTAATCAAATCTGCTTGACTTTATGTGTTGTGATGTTATGATCGATACATCTTGATTATATGGGATACCTGTGGATATAATATATGACAGGGATTCTTGTTCTACATCTTGTTCTACACCTTGTTTTACATCTTGATTATGATAACTTTCTGAGCACTCTGGATATTTAACTGAGGTTGCTTCTTGATCATATGTTGCGGGCATGTGAAGTGGATTTTCTTGTGGCTATTGTATGAGTTTGCTATTTAGCGGAAATTCCATCACACGAATTACTTAGTATATGGGTAATTGCTTGTATGGATACTTGATTCTTGTCTTGAGCACGAATACTTCTTGTGAAAGTTCATGAGAAAGTCACAGTATCGAGAAGGTTATGTGAGAATAGTACTCACAGGTAATTGATAATATGGTGTGGTATACCATATTCTTGCTATTCTTGAGTTCTATTTGTTATTTATATGTGTTATAATTTCGATCAGTAAAATTCGAGGACGAATTTTCTTTAAGGAGGGGAGGATGTAACGCCCGTCCTAATTCCTGTTAAATTCTTGTCTTGCATAATTATATGCTATTTTAATTGGGAGGAATAAGGTTGGAATATCCTTTGTAACGTGTTAGTTTAGCCTTATATGCTAGTTACTTGATGAGTTGGCTTAGCCTCTCATATACTTGTTACTTGATGACATCTTGAGCATGATTACTTGATAATCTTCTTGATTTGCATGATTACATGATAAGATGCTATGAACTTGTATCTAGTAACTTACTGAGATTTATCTCACCCCGTTCCTTGTTTATTTGTTTCCCCCCCAGGAAAGCAAGTGGTAATACGTGTGAGGCTCGACTTAGCAAGGGCCTACTTGGAAGATTGTTCTTGTTGGGGATTGTTATCCTTTCCAGTTTTGGTGAGGACGATTTGGTATCAGTTGTTTAGACTCAGTATATTGGGTAGACTTGTATAGTGTTCTTGTACTGCCAGCGTATGTGCTAGGCATGTTTTCTGCTGTGTACAACCATTTGGTTTAAATTTCTTGGTATAGAACTCGTTGTGAGCTATCTTTGCTCGTTTCTCTTGAGTATATATGATGTCAGTTTGATATAAGCAGGTGTCATTCCCGTTTCCCGCTTCTTGTTAGTCACGCGCACGAGGTTCGAGGTTCTATTAAGGAATCCCGGGACTTGGGGGCGTGTCAGGTTGGTATCAGAGCTATGGTTTAGCTCTAAGCCTGGATAGGGTCTATGGCCTAGGTTGGGTTAGTCTTGGGTGTGTTTTTGACGTCGAGTGCTTCGTTACTTGTTATTATACCAGGCATAGGACTGGTGTTGATAATGTTGGTGATCAATGTGACCAAAATAAGATTAGTTTATGGGATCACTTAAGTTAATGCTCGTATTCCACAAATGATGATGATGATGCACGTTAACCCAATCAAGGACACTCATTGTAACGCCCGTCTTAATTTCGGTTAAATTCTTGTCTTGCATAATTATATGCTATTTTAATTGAGTTAATTATTTAACTAATTGAGCAAGTTTAGGTCCTAATTATTTAAGTTGAAACATTAGGGTCATTGTGAAAATTAAAGTTTAGGGGCTAAAATGCTCAAATTAAAACTTGAAGGGCCTTTTTGTCAAAGTTGAAACTTGAGGGGCCAAAGTGCAATTCTTAGAAACTTGAAAAGGATAAAACTTGTTTGCCTCTTCCTCAGAAGGAGGATTCTCAAATTCTCTCGTTCATTCTCTCTGTTTCATAAAAGAAAGTTAGGGTTTACCCTATTCTCGACTCCTCTTGCTTAATTATGCCTCTGTTCAAAAATCCGACTTCGCATAAATGAACAGGGCGGTGAGTAGAGCATTTCCTGCCAACAGAAATTATTTTGGGTGAATTTGATTTCGGAGTAGGTAAGTCACTAGCTCCCCCTTGCTTGTAATAACATGCCTATGTGTTATTCTTGATACTTGTGCTTGTTAATTTCGTGATTTGGTTGAATTTTGTGATACTAGTAAAATTGGGACAAAGGGAGTATTCTCAGTACTTGTAAATGAAAGGAAGCATCCTTACACTTAAATGGGTTTGTAAGTGTTAAGAAAATTATACTCCTAATCGTGAGACTTGTATAGTGTTCTTGTACTGCCAGCGTATGTACTAGGCATGTTTTCTGCTGTGTACAACCATTTGGTTTAAATTTCTTGGTATAGAACTCGTTGTGAGCTATCTTTGCTCGTTTCTCTTGAGTATATATGATGTCAGTTTGATATAAGCATGTGTCATTCCCGTTTCCCGCTTCTTGTTAGTCACGCGCACGAGGTTTGAGGTTCTATTAGGGAATCCTGGGACTTGGGGGCGTGTCAGGTTGGTATCAGAGCTATGGTTAGCTCTAAGCCTGGATAGGGTCTATGGCCTAGGTTGGGTTAGTCTTGGGTGTGTTTTTGACGTCGAGTGCTTCGTTACTTGTTATTATACCAGGCATAGGACTGGTGTTGATAATGTTGGTGATCAATGTGACCAAAATAAGATTAGTTTATGGGATCACTTAAGTTAATGCTCGTATTCCACAAATGATGATGATGATGCACGTTAACCCAATCAAGGACACTCATTGTAACGCCCGTCTTAATTTCGGTTAAATTCTTGTCTTGCATAATTATATGCTATTTTAATTGAGTTAATTATTTAACTAATTGAGCAAGTTTAGGTCCTAATTATTTAAGTTGAAACATTAGGGTCATTTGTGAAAATTAAAGTTTAGGGGCTAAAATGCTCAAATTAAAACTTGAAGGGCCTTTTTGTCAAAGTTGAAACTTGAGGGGCCAAAGTGCAATTCTTAGAAACTTGAAAAGGATAAAACTTGTTTGCCTCTTCCTCAGAAGGAGGATTCTCAAATTCTCTCGTTCATTCTCTCTGTTTCATAAAAGAAAGTTAGGGTTTACCCTATTCTCGACTCCTCTTGCTTAATTATGCCTCTGTTCAAAAATCCGACTTCGCATAAATGAACAGGGCGGTGAGTAGAGCATTTCCTACCAACAGAAATTATTTTGGGTGAATTTGATTTCGGAGTAGGTAAGTCACTAGCTCCCCCTTGCTTGTAATAACATGCCTATGTGTTATTCTTGATACTTGCGCTTGTTAATTTCGTGATTTGGTTGAATTTTGTGATACTAGTAAAATTGGGACAAAGGGAGTATTCTCAGTACTTGTAAATGAAAGGAAGCATCCTTACACTTAAATGGGTTTGTAAGTGTTAAGAAAATTATACTCCTAATCGTGAGACTTGTATAGTGTTCTTGTACTGCCAGCGTATGTGCTAGGCATGTTTTTCTGCTGTGTACAACCATTTGGTTTAAATTTCTTGGTATAGAACTCGTTGTGAGCTATCTTTGCTCGTTTCTCTTGAGTATATATGATGTCAGTTTGATATAAGCATGTGTCATTCCCGTTTCCCGCTTCTTGTTAGTCACGCGCACGAGGTTCGAGGTTCTATTAGGGAATCCTGGGACTTGGGGGCGTGTCAGGTTGGTATCAGAGCTATGGTTTAGCTCTAAGCCTGGATAGGGTCTATGGCCTAGGTTGGGTTACTCTTGGGTGTGTTTTTGACGTCGAGTGCTTCGTTACTTGTTATTATACCAGGCATAGGACTGGTGTTGATAATGTTGGTGATCAATGTGACCAAAATAAAATTAGTTTATGGGATCACTTAAGTTAATGCTCGTATTCCACAAATGATGATGATGATGCACGTTAACCCAATCAAGGACACTCATTGTAACGCCCGTCTTAATTTCGGTTAAATTCTTGTCTTGCATAATTATATGCTATTTTAATTGAGTTAATTATTTAACTAATTGAGCAAGTTTAGGTCCTAATTATTTAAGTTGAAACATTAGGGTCATTTGTGAAAATTAAAGTTTAGGGGCTAAAATGCTCAAATTAAAACTTGAAGGGCCTTTTTGTTAAAGTTGAAACTTGAGGGGCCAAAGTGCAATTCTTAGAAACTTGAAAAGGATAAAACTTGTTTGCCTCTTCCTCAGAAGGAGGATTCTCAAATTCTCTCGTTCATTCTCTCTGTTTCATTAAAGAAAGTTAGGGTTTACCCTATTCTCGACTCCTCTTGCTTAATTATGCTCTGTTCAAAAATCTGACTTCGCATAAATGAACAGGGCGGTGAGTAGAGCATTTCCTGCCAACAGAAATTAGTTTGGGTGAATTTGATTTCAGAGTAGGTAAGTCACTAGCTCCCCCTTGCTTGTAATAACATGCCTATGTGTTATTCTTGATACTTGCGCTTGTTAATTTCGTGATTTGGTTGAATTTTGTGATACTAGTAAAATTGGGACAAAGGGAGTATTCTCAGTACTTGTAAATGAAAGGAAGCATCCTTACACTTAAATGGGTTTGTAAGTGTTAAGAAAATTATACTCCTAATCGTGAGACTTGTATAGTGTTCTTGTACTGCCAGCGTATGTGCTAGGCATGTTTTCTGCTGTGTACAACCATTTGTTTTAAATTTCTTGGTATAGAACTCGTTGTGAGCTATCTTTGCTCGTTTCTCTTGAGTATATATGATGTCAGTTTGATATAAGCATGTGTCATTCTCGTTTCCCGCTTCTTGTTAGTCACGCGCACGAGGTTCGAGGTTCTATTAGGGAATCCTGGGACTTGGGGGCGTGTCAGGTTGGTATCAGAGCTATGGTTTAGCTCTAAGCCTGGATAGGGTCTATGGCCTAGGTTGGGTTACTCTTGGGTGTGTTTTTGACGTCGAGTGCTTCGTTACTTGTTATTATACCAGGCATAGGACTGGTGTTGATAATGTTGGTGATCAATGTGACCAAAATAAAATTAGTTTATGGGATCGCTTAAGTTAATGCTCGTATTCCACAAATGATGATGATGATGCACGTTAACCCAATCAAGGACACTCATAGTAATGCCCGTCTTAATTTCGGTTAAATTCTTGTCTTGCATAATTATATGCTATTTTAATTGAGTTAATTATTTAACTAATTGAGCAAGTTTAGGTCCTAATTATTTAAGTTGAAACATTAGGGTCATTTGTGAAAATTAAAGTTTAGGGGCTAAAATGCTCAAATTAAAACTTGAAGGGCCTTTTTGTTAAAGTTGAAACTTGAGGGGCCAAAGTGCAATTCTTAGAAACTTGAAAAGGATAAAACTTGTTTGCCTCTTCCTCAGAAGGAGGATTCTCAAATTCTCTCGTTCATTCTCTCTGTTTCATTAAAGAAAGTTAGGGTTTACCCTATTCTCGACTCCTCTTGCTTAATTATGCCTCTGTTCAAAAATCCGACTTCGCATAAATAAACAGGGCGGTGAGTAGAGCATTTCCTGCCAACAGAAATTAGTTTGGGTGAATTTGATTTCAGAGTAGGTAAGTCACTAGCTCCCCTTGCTTGTAATAACATGCCTATGTGTTATTCTTGATACTTGTGCTTGTTAATTTCGTGATTTGGTTGAATTTTGTGATACTAGTAAAATTGGGACAAAGGGAGTATTCTCAGTACTTGTAAATGAAAGGAAGCATCCTTACACTTAAATGGGTTTGTAAGTGTTATGAAAATTATACTCCTAATCGTGAGACTTGTATAGTGTTCTTGTACTGCCAGCGTATGTGCTAGGCATGTTTCTGCTGTGTACAACCATTTGGTTTAAATTTCTTGGTATAGAACTCGTTGTGAGCTATCTTTGCTCGTTTCTCTTGAGTATATATGATGTCAGTTTGATATAAGCAGGTGTCATTCCCGTTTCCCGCTTCTTGTTAGTCACGCGCACGAGGTTCGAGGTTCTATTAGGGAATCCCGGGACTTGGGGGCGTGTCAGGTTGGTATCAGAGCTATGGTTTAGCTCTAAGCCTGGATAGGGTCTATGGCCTAGGTTGGGTTAGTCTTGGGTGTGTTTTGACGTCGAGTGCTTCGTTACTTGTTATTATACCAGGCATAGGACTGGTGTTGATAATGTTGGTTATCAATGTGACCAAAATAAGATTAGTTTATGGGATCGCTTAAGTTAATGCTCGTATTCCACAAATGATGATGATGATGCACGTTAACCCAATCAAGGACACTCATTGTAACGCCCGTCTTAATTTCGGTTAAATTCTTGTCTTGCATAATTATATGCTATTTTAATTGAGTTAATTATTTAACTAATTGAGCAAGTTTAGGTCCTAATTATTTAAGTTGAAACATTAGGGTCATTTGTGAAAATTAAAGTTTAGGGGCTAAAATGCTCAAATTAAAACTTGAAGGGCCTTTTTGTTAAAGTTGAAACTTGAGGGGCCAAAGTGCAATTCTTAGAAACTTGAAAAGGATAAAACTTGTTTGCCTCTTCCTCATAAGGAGGATTCTCAAATTCTCTCGTTCATTCTCTCTGTTTCATTAAAGAAAGTTAGGGTTTACCCTATTCTCGACTCCTCTTGCTTAATTATGCCTCTGTTCAAAAATCCGACTTCGCATAAATAAACAGGGCGGTGAGTAGAGCATTTCCTGCCAACAGAAATTAGTTTGGGTGAATTTGATTTCAGAGTAGGTAAGTCACTAGCTCCCCCTTGCTTGTAATAACATGCCTATGTGTTATTCTTGATACTTGTGCTTGTTAATTTCGTGATTTGGTTGAATTTTGTGATACTAGTAAAATGGGACAAAGGGAGTATTCTCAGTACTTGTAAATGAAAGGAAGCATCCTTACACTTAAATGGGTTTGTAAGTGTTATGAAAATTATACTCCTAATCGTGAGACTTGTATAGTGTTCTTGTACTGCCAGCGTATGTGCTAGGCATGTTTCTGCTGTGTACAACCATTTGGTTTAAATTTCTTGGTATAGAACTCGTTGTGAGCTATCTTTGCTCGTTTCTCTTGAGTATATATGATGTCAGTTTGATATAAGCAGGTGTCATTCCCGTTTCCCGCTTCTTGTTAGTCACGCGCACGAGGTTCGAGGTTCTATTAGGGAATCCCGGGACTTGGGGGCGTGTCAGGTTGGTATCAGAGCTATGGTTTAGCTCTAAGCCTGGATAGGGTCTATGGCCTAGGTTGGGTTAGTCTTGGGTGTGTTTTTGACGTCGAGTGCTTCGTTACTTGTTATTATACCAGGCATAGGACTGGTGTTGATAATGTTGGTTATCAATGTGACCAAAATAAGATTAGTTTATGGGATCGCTTAAGTTAATGCTCGTATTCCACAAATGATGATGATGATGCACGTTAACCCAATCAAGGACACTCATTGTAACGCCCGTCTTAATTTCGGTTAAATTCTTGTCTTGCATAATTATATGCTATTTTAATTGAGTTAATTATTTAACTAATTGAGCAAGTTTAGGTCCTAATTATTTAAGTTGAAACATTAGGGTCATTTGTGAAAATTAAAGTTTAGGGGCTAAAATGCTCAAATTAAAACTTGAAGGGCCTTTTTGTCAAAGTTGAAACTTGAGGGGCCAAAGTGCAATTCTTAGAAACTTGAAAAGGATAAAACTTGTTTGCCTCTTCCTCAGAAGGAGGATTCTCAAATTCTCTCGTTCATTCTCTCTATTTCATAAAAGAAAGTTAGGGTTTACCCTATTCTCGACTCCTCTTGCTTAATTATGCCTCTGTTCAAAAATCCGACTTCGCATAAATGAACAGGGCGGTGAGTAGAGCATTTCCTGCCAACAGAAATTAGTTTGGGTGAATTTGATTTCGGAGTAGGTAAGTCACTAGCTCCCCCTTGCTTGTAATAACATGCCTATGTGTTATTCTTGATACTTGTGCTTGTTAATTTCGTGATTTGGTTGAATTTTGTGATACTAGTAAAATTGGGACAAAGGGAGTATTCTCAGTACTTGTAAATGAAAGGAAGCATCCTTACACTTAAATGGGTTTGTAAGTGTTAAGAAAATTATACTCCTAATCGTGAGACGGTTAAATATTAACTTGATTTAAATGTTATTAGAAAAATTGTACCATTATTTGTGGTACGGGGAAATGAATGGAAGTATCCCTAAATGATTATATAAGAATATTAGAAAATTATACCTATACTTTTGGGACGGTGAAATATTTAAATGGAATAAAAGAGAATTATCCTATTATTTGTGGGACGGTAAAAAGAAATGAAATAAACTTGAAAGTTATGTTTGGAACATGTTAGTATACTCCTGGGTATTGCTTGGATGTTAGAATGTTAATAGAAAGTTACTCCTACGCTTGGGACGGAGAATTCTTAACCTGGGAAAGAATTTAGCATTTGCTGAAATCGCTTAGTGTGCGACCGCACAATATTTCCTGGGCGACCGCCCATCTTTCTGAAGCAATTTTAAAAGGATTCACCTGCTAGTGCGCGGCCGCCCGGTCCATTTTGAGCGCCCGCCCGGGTGTCCTGAAAAATAAAAAGTTTGTTTAATGTTTGTATAAGTTGGAAGTAACCCTAGTTAAGGTATATAGCCTTAATATAAGATGTCCTAGCAAGTGTTGTGACACCTTAGGGGCATCAGAACTTGATCTTGGACATGATTACTCATAGAATTAAAATGAGAACTTGAGCCTAAGAGTAAGAACTCTTTTAATTGTCTTGAAAGTGCTAAGAACAAGCACTAATGTGTTATATGTGTCTTGAAATCAATGTTTGTGTACCTTAGGGGCACTAGAACAATGTCTTGAGCTTGAACATCCAAAGTATAGGATTAAGAACTTAGAAGTATGAGATGTATAACTCATCTACTTAGCTTGAACTTGAAGTATAAGACAATTAAATCTTATACATGACTTGAATATCCAAAGATTGGAATAATAACTTGAGTATAAGATAATTAATTCTTGTACATGTCTTGAACATCGAAAGAATTGGAGTGTGAGCTTGAATATAAAAGGAAGAAATCTTGTTCATGTCTTGAAACCAATACGTGTGTATGGTAATGAACTTGAATGTGCTATGAATAAGCACTAATATGCTAGTAATTGATTTTAATCGTGCATATACTCAATGAAGTATATAAAGTATAAAGAAGATATCTTGTTCTTGAGTTGAGTTCCTAAAGAATGAGGGACTAGTGTAATATGAAGATAATTCATAAAACAATGATTATAGAACACAATATGTGTTGGAAAATATATTCGATTATTAACGATAAATATGCGCGAGGTATGATTGTGACTAGGTACATTACGACCTATTCGACTACGTGCTTAGAGTCTAAAATGTTGGGCTCTACTTGAAAGTAAGGGTATCGTGATAGACACATTAGTGTGTTAAAGGTTATATGAATATGTACGTGCAAATATTTCATATGACAAAGTGATATAGTATGACATACCCTACTACTTGGTTGGGGTCTGTTATTAATAGACTCTAATTTGGCTTGATTGTGTTACGTGGACACATTATGTGCCATTGTTATACTGATTTGTATTTGCAAATATAGCATACGTGTACTTGTATTTGGTGAGCACATAATTACATGGTTCATGAAGAGCTAGTCCACTACTTTTGGACTTAGTTCTATACTCTTGTAGTTCAAGTAAACATCTACTTGTGCATTCTTGTGTGAGTCCATCTAGTCACCTTGCTTGCTCGGAGATGTATAGGTTCACGCTTATCATGAGGCTAGGGCCAAAGTGATAATCGGGTGCCTATGTATCTGCGCTTGACCCCTTACTACAGGCCACAGTAAGGGCATAGCTTCCTTTATTAGAGCAATACGCCTGATATAAGTGAATGCTAAACTCGTGAACACCTCGTGAATCTTGTTCTTGTTAGTGACACTGGTTACCGGGTCCTCTTGTGTACTGCACAGCAGCAACTTGATTGATCGTGATTTGTCATCTACAATAAGCAACAACAACAATGGTTTACTTGGGTGGAATAAGGTTGGAATATCTTTTGTAACGTGTTAGTTTAGCCTTATGTGCTAGTTACTTGATGAGTTGTCTTAGCCTCTCATATACTTGTTACTTGATGACATCTTGAGCATGATTACTTGATAATCTTCTTGATATGCATGATTACATGATAACATGCTATGTACTTGTATCTAGTAACTTACTGAGATTTATCTCACCCCGTTCCTTGTTTATTTGTTTCCCCCCCAGGAAAGCAAGTGGTAATACGTGTGAGGCTCGACTTAGCAAGGGCCTACTTGGAAGATTGTTCTTGTTGGGGATTGTTATCCTTTCCAGTTTTGGTGAGGACGATTTGGTATCAGTTGTTTAGACTCAGTATATTGGGTAGACTTGTATAGTGTTCTTGTACTGCCAGCGTATGTGCTAGGCATGTTTTCGCTGTGTACAACCATTTGGTTTAAATTTCTTGGTATAGAACTCGTTGTGAGCTATCTTAGCTCGTTTCTCTTGAGTATATATGATGTCAACTCGCACCAGGTTCGAGGTTCTATTAGGGAATCCCGGGACTTGGGGGCGTGTCAACTCATAAACATGTATACACAGTTTTCAACCCGGTTACCGATATTGAAATAACATATGGCATAAAGTTTCAAGCACACAAATGTGCGAGGCTAGGTTCACGGTTACAAATGAAGGTAAGGACATACGAAGTTAAGAAAGTGGACTAAGAAGTCTTCTCCAATGTGTACATCCTCACAGTAAGTTGAACTCTCCGCTCACCCAATTCCCAAACTGTCTCCTCCCCAAACTTGAACTTTCATATAATTACATGGGGGTGAGAAATATTTCCCTATTTCTTTCGGCCTTTTCCAAATCATTAATTCAATAAATTAAGGGGACAACCATTTTCTCTTTTTTTTTTTTTTTTTTTTGCACACTACATTAATCACATTATTTTTGCGCTTGCCCCTTTTCTTTCATTACATACCCCATTTTCATATCTTTGGCCATATACCATAATTCCACAAATCATTCTCCCAATTTCGAACCATTAATTCCCATCATTCCCTAATCCACTTCCTCGTCAAGGTGGGTCTAACCTATTCTTAGTGCAAAAGGGTAGGAAATTGGGTCTCAAAAGAAGGTGAACGGCGGTCTTTAATGTGCCATTCTTTCAGTCATTATTAAGCTCAAAAGGGTGTTCTAGTGATGATTTTATTTAAGTGACTAGATAGACAAAACAAGTCCAACAAAAGGGTTGAGAAATAAATGCCATAAATACCGAATAACCTATTGACTTGTTATTGACAACCATGCAACAATGTTCTAGGGTCCCCGAGCATACACCAAGTGATCCCATAAATTATTCCTAAGTTGGTAACATGATCATGGAAGTAATGTAAGTGAGAGGTGGTGCAATCATGCCTTTAGTAGTGTTAATGCAGTTCCAACTCTAAGTTAAACAATGGCACCAGCAATGGCTAATAAAAACAAAGCCTCCTATCATCACCGACCATGGCCAACATCCCAAAATATAAAGAGAACAAAATTTTTAAAATTTTTCTATTTTTTTTAGGGTGACAACTATATACACTCCCCTATAAACCCACAAACTCGGAGAGATGCCTACCCCCAAACTCAAAACATGCTATATCCTCATAGCATAAGGAACTAAAACATGCTTTGGGTTCAAAGGATGACATGACACAACAAAACAATTAAATGACAATAAATAAAACATACCTAGTTGGGTTGCCTCCCAACAAGTGCTTTTGGTTAAGGTCGTTAGCCCGACCGTTGCCCGGTTTAGATTTCACCTTTCTTCCTTTGGCCCACTTTGCATTTTCGTGGGTCTTTATCTTCAGGTCCAGCCCCATGTACATTCCCCTTTTTATTTTATCATTTAGTACCACAGGGAATTGTTGGCATCTTCGCTTCTTGGGCTCTTCCACTTGTGGCCTCTCACCACCTTTTCCACTATTATAAGAAGGAAAGGGTACCATAAGGATCACCAAGTTCTTTTCAATATAAAGGTCCTCATCCTCGTTGGGAACTTCCCTACTAACCCACTTCTCACCACCATATAAGGAAAACTCAAGCTCCTCAATAGCTAACTCATGCCATGTTTTCTCCACCTTCTTTGCCTCCTTCGCTTTTTCCACACACCCTATACACCCACTTGAATTATCAGAATGTGATTCATCTTCAGAGTCAACATTGGAGATTTCATAGACAAAATTTTCCTTTGCATCCTCAAAAGATTTCTCTTCAAGTGACCCTCCATTAGAGACAACATTGGAGATTTCATAGACAAAATTCTCCGTTGCATCCTCAAAAGGTTTCTCTTCATGTGACTCATCCAGAGAGGAAACATTATAGATTTCATAGACAAAATTCTCTTTTGCGTCCTCCACGGTTTGCTTTCCATATTGTGGTGGTGGTTTAAAATATGGTACAAAAAATGAGTCATAGACATACTCTTCCCCGTCAGCATTTAGATACCAAACTAGGGTTGAAGGTTGCTCTTCCGACTGTGGTGGTGGTGGATTATTCACATAGTTTGGCTCACAAGTGGGATCATAAACTACCTCATCATTTCCCCATACCATGTTTGAATGATTTCCCCATCCTGGATTAAAAGAGTTAGGAAAATAGTCGTATTGCGGTGACCATGGTGGGGTGAAATTCCTTTCTTGAACCTGTGGAGTATACTCAGAAAAATACGTCCTAGACGGATAATCATTAGTAGCATGATAATAAACACCACAATTAGCACATCCATGTTGAACTTTATAGTTTACCGACTTTATCTTTGCAAACAACAAATCTATATTCTCAGATAATTTGGCTAATTGTCGGTCTAATTCTTTTTTTCCTAAGTCATCATTGGTGTTTATTCCAACATCCCTCTAGAGCAGCTCACACATATATTTAGATAAAAAAAGAAATAAAAGAATTAACTAAAAAAATAATAAAAACTAAAAGAAAACTATTTACACTATCTACACAAACTTGTTAACGTAATCAAGTCCCCGGCAACGGCGCCATAAACTTAATGAAGAAAATCTCCCTCTAAGAAATTAGCTACTCATAAAATCAAGAACAAAGAATAAATTAAAGAACATCAAAACCTGGATTAATTGATGAATCCTTGATTACAATCCTTGAAATCTTGGCTAAAGTATGTACAAAGTATGAATAAAATAAATTGGATGGAGTGTTATATTTATACTAAGGTTAAGGAGGTGTAAAAATAGGAAAATCCTAGGATTCCTTGTTGAAAAAGGATAAATAAAGTGCTTGTGGCCGAAATTCCCCAGGAGCCCTTATTATTTTTGACTTTCCAGAAAAGTCCTCCAAAAATTCCCTAAAGGTCTTCCAGAAATTTCAGAAAAGCCCTTAGAATTTTGGAAATTACTAAAAAGCCCAACATATTTTGCATAATTCCTCAAAGGTCTCTAGAAAATTCCCCTAAGGTCCCTGTGTGGGCAGCCGCCCAAGTGGAAAGTGGGCGCTCACCCACTTGATCTGACCTCTTGCCAATTCGGAGCTCAAATGTGTGATTTGTACTTTTTACGCGTAAACTTCCGGAGGCCATAACTTCTACATACGAACTCCGATTTGGACGTGTAAACTATCGTTGGAAAGATATTTTCGAGTACTATCCAATGGATTTGATTGATCAGTGGTAACATCTTTTTATCTTTATTTTCTGGTCCGTTCTTTATCCTTCTTTTTCGCACTTTAACGCCCATGAATCCATACATTCTTTCGCTCCTTTCCTGTACTCATAAACACTCCAAAAACCATCAAAACACCCAATGTTGAGCATCTAATAAGTCATAAAAGTATATCATTTGGATCGGTAAAAACACATCCATCAAATACCCCCAAATTTATCTTTTGCTCGTCCTCGAGTAAAACAAAACAAAAAATAAAACTATAAAACTACAAAAGCTAAAAACAATAAAAACAAATATTTTTGGGATGTTCTCAATACATATGTGAGTCGTTAGCCAAAAGTCTCAGGGTCCTTACACAAGTGTCAATAAATGGGTACCATTGTAAAACCAAATTGCAACACATACACACTACTAACTCGTTTGATTTTCCACCGCAGCATGATAGGATGAGTGATGTTGGTGATCAATGTGACCAAAATAAGATTAGTTTATGGGATCACTTAAGTTAATGCTCGTATTCCACAAATGATGATGATGATGCACGTTAACCCAATCAAGGACACTCATAATCATGCATACACAGTTGTCAACCCGGTTACCGATATTGAAAGAACATATGGCATAAAGTTTCAAGCACACAAATGTGCGAGGCTAGGTTCACGGTTAAAAATGAAGGTAAGGACATACGAAGTTAAGAAAGTGGACTAAGAAGTCTTCTCCAATGCGTACATCCTCACAGTAAGTTGAACTCTCCGCTCACCCAATTCCCACACTATCCCCCCCCCCAAACTTGAACTTTTATATAATTACATGGGGTGAGAAATATTTCCCTATTTCTTTCGGCCTTTTCCAAATCATCACTTCAATAAATTAAGGGGACAAGCATTTTCTATTTTTTTTTTTTTTGCACACTACATTAATCACATTATTTTTGCGCTTCCCCCTTTTCTTTCATTACATACCCCATTTTCATATCTTTGGCCATATACCATAATTCCCCAAATCATTCTCATAATTTCGAACCATTAATTCCCATCATTCCCTAATCCACTTCCTCGTCAAGGTGGGTCTAACCTATTCTTAGTGCAAAAGGGTAGGAAATTGGGTCTCAAAAGAAGGTGAACGGCGGTCTTTAATGTGCCATTCTTTCATTCATTATTAAGCTCAAAAGGGTGTTCTAGCGATGATTTTATTTAAGTGACTACATAGACAAAACAAGGCCAACAAAAGGGTTGAGAAAGAAATGCTATAAATATCGAATAACCTATTGACTTGTTATTGACAACCATGCAACAATGTTCTAGGGTCCCCGAGCATACACCAAGTGATCCCATAAATTATTCCTAAGTTGGTAACATGATCATGGAAGTAATGTAAGTGAGAGGTGGTGCAATCATGCCTTTAGTAGTGTTAATGCAGTCCCAACTCTAAGTTAAACAATGGCACCCCCAATGGCTAATAAAAACAAACCCTCGGATCATCACCGACCATGGCCAACATCCCAAAATATACAGAGAACAAAATTTTTAAAATTTTTCTATTTGTTTGGAGGGTGACAACTATATACACTCCCCTATAAACCCACAAACTCGGAAAGATGCCTACCCCCAAACTCAAAACATGCTATGTCCTCATAGCATAAGAAACTCAAATATGCTTTGGGTTCAAAGGATGACATGACATAAGAAAACAATTAAATGACAATAAATAAAACATACCTAGTTGGGTTGCCTCCCAACAAGTGCTTTTGGTTAAGGTCTATAGCCCGACCGTTGCCCGGTTTGGATTTCACCTTTCTTCCTTTGGCCCACTTTGCATTTTCGCGGGTCTTTATCTTCAGGTCCAGCCCCATGTACATTCCCCTTTTTATTTTATCATTTAGTACCACATGGAATTGTTGGCATCTTCGCTTCTTGGGCTCTTCCACTTGTGACCTCTCACCACCTTTCCACTATTATAAGGCAAACTCAAGCTCCTCAATAGCTAACTCATGCCATGTTTTCTCCACCTTCTTTGCCTCCTTCGCCTTTTCCACACACCCTATACACCCACTTGAATTATCAAAATGTGATTCATCTTCAGAGTCAACATTGGAGATTTCATAGACAAAATTTTCCTTTGCATCCTCAAAATATTTCTCTTCAAGTGACCCTCCATTAGAGATAACATTGGAGATTTCATAGACAAAACTCTCTGTTGCATCCTCAAAAGGTTTCTCTTCATGTGACTCATCCGGAGAGGAAACATTAGAGATTTCACAGACAAAATTCTCTTTTTCGTCCTCCACGGTTTGCTTTCCATATTGTGGTGGTGGTTTAAAATATGGCTCAAAAAATGAGTCATATACACACGATTCCCCGTCAGCATTTAGATACCAAACCAGGGTTGAAGGTTGCTCTTCCGACTGTGGTGGTGGTGGATTATTCACATAGTTTGGCTCACAAGTGGGATCATAAACTACCTCATTATTGCCCCATACCATGTCTGAATGATTTCCCCATCCTGGATTAAAAGAGTTAGGAAAATAGTCGTATTGTGGTGACCATGGTGGGGCGAAATTCCTTTCTTGAACCTGTGGAGCATACTCAGAAAAATAGGTCCTAGACGGATAATCATTAGTAGCATGATAATAAACACCACAATTAGCACATCCATGTTGAACTTTATAATTTACCGACTTTATCTTTGCAAACAACAAATCTAAATTCTCAGATAATTTGGCTAATTGTCGGTCTAATTCTTGTTTTCCTAAGTCATCATTGGTGTTTATTCCATACATCCCTCTAGAGCAGCTCACACATATATTTAGATAAAAAAAGAAATAAAAGAATTAACTAAAAAAATAATAAAAACTAAAAGAAAACTATTTACACTATCTACACAAACTTGTTAACCTAATCAAGTCCCCGGCAACGGCGCCAAAAACTTAATGAAGAAAATCTCCCTCTAATTAAATTAACCTAGCAAGTGTACTAGTTACCGGTATAGTAGTATGCACAAGCAAGGGTCGAATCCACAGAGACTTGAAGGATTAACAAGAATGTAAATTAAAACTATAAAAATAAATAAAGGGGTTTTGGTTTTTGTGATTTAATTATAATTAACTACTAAAGCAATAACTAAAACTAAATTAATAAAACAAATAAAAGCAAGATTAAAGAATAGATTCACGAATTGAGTTCACAAATACTTTCACTCTATGCTATGCTCATGATGACAAGATCAATCTTATTCTTGGGTTCATTCACTTTAGTAAGAATTGGGACGGTTAGGTGGCCGGATTGCAATCCTAATACTCTCTTTATGTTCTACTTTCCGCAAGGTCCGTTTCACATGCAAAGAGTTCATGAAGTACTTAAGAATATTTGAACCTAGATCCTTTTGATTTCCGCAAGGTCCTCAATTAGATCTAATTATTAAAATAGTGGTCAACGTATAATCGCCCACGCAAGTGAAGCAATATATACCCAATAATTCTAAAGCCAATTTATATCTTAACATATAATTGAAACTAAAGAATTAATTATGAAGAATATTTTAATGAACAAGAATTAAATCGAATGGAAGTATTAAATATATAGCATAGAGATCTAGTATTTGTTACTACCAATCCATGAATCTAAGAAATTAGCTACTCATAAAATCAAGAACAAAGAATAAATTAAAGAACATCAAAACCTGGATTAATTGATGAATCCTTGATTACAATCCTTGAAATCTTGAATAAAGTATGTACAAAGTATGAATAAAATAACTTGGATGGAGTGTTATATTTATACTAGGGTTAAGGAGGTATAAAAATAGGAAAAACCCTAGGATTCTTTGTTGAAAAAGGATAAATAAAGTGCTTGTGGATGGAATTCCCCAGGAGCCCTTGTTATTTTTGAATTTCCATAAAGTCCTCCAAAAATTCCCTAAAGGTCCTCCAGAAATTCTAGAAAAGCCCTCGAAATTTTGGAAATTACTAAAAAGCCCAACATATTTTGCATAATTCCTCAAAAGTCCCTAGAAAATTCCAATAAGGTCCCTGTGTGGGCAGCCGCCCAAGTGGAAAGTGGGCGCTCACCCACTTGATCAGCCCTCTTGCCAATTCGGAGCTCAAATGTGTGATTTGTACTTTTTATGCGTAAACTTTCGGAGGCCATAACTTCTTCATACGAACTCCGATTTGGACGTGTAAACTATTGTTGGAAAGCTATTTTTGAGTACTATCTAATGGAATTGATTTCTCAGCGGTCACATCTCTTTATCTTTATTTTTTGGTCCGTTCTTTATCCTTCTTTTTCGCATTTTAACACCCATGAATCCATACATTCTTTCGCTCCTTCCCTGTACTCATAAACACTCCAAAAAACATCAAAACAACCAATGTTGAGCATCTAATAAGTCATAAATGTATATCATTTGGATGGGTAAAAACACATCCATCAAGCACCCACACCATGCATATGAGGTGGGGTGAGGTTACCATGACTCCCACTGACTTTCATGCTATTACCTGGCTCTCTATTACCGGCGACCCGATCGAGGTAGATGCAGACTTTTCTCCTAGCAGTGATGATATGAGGCACCTTTTGGGCTTCTCTGTGCGTACCTCGGGAAAGGGTGTCCCTCTCGTGGCCTTGAGGTATAAGGTGGATGCTTATGTCACCGTCAATACAGGCCAGATGGGTTCTCTCAACACCCGTATCGTAGCCATCTGTGGTTTTCTGTGGTGGGCGTTCTTTGAGATTCTATTTGCCAACCATGCATCGACGGCCTTGTTTACTCTATTGAGCTGCTTGAGGGATATCCAGCATATTACTAATGCTAGCTGGGGTTTAGCTGGCTTTGCCCATTGCTACATGGCCATGGATGAGAGTTCGCGGGATCAGACGAACGCTGGCTTAGGTGGCTACAGCCATGCTTGGGAGGTATGACATTTAGTCTCTGCAGTACTCCTCTTTTTATTTTAGCCCCAGTTATACTTTCTGTCTTGATAGCATTCGTAGTTTAGCCATCGTATGTTGATATTTTTCATATTTCTCCTGTTTGCAGGCTTGGAGTTACGCCATGTTCGGGCTCTATAACTTTGATCTTTGGGACAATACCATTATGTTTCCGGATACATTGAGGTGGCGCATGGGCAACAGAGATACCAGCGGTAAGCAGGCTGAGGGTGATGACTTGTCAGTGGAGCACATGCGGCGGTACCTTGATGAGTGGACAGCCGTTCCTGAGTTTGATAATGCTCTCTTTCCTTAGAGGAGTTTAGGGATTGAGCAGGCTTACTGGCAGTTGGGCCTGAGATTGTTGATGATCGGCCTCGGTGGGGGATGCTTTTACTTAGGA
The DNA here is from genome assembly GCA_026119855.1 of Campanula takesimana. Lineage (NCBI taxonomy): Eukaryota > Viridiplantae > Streptophyta > Magnoliopsida > Asterales > Campanulaceae > Campanula > Campanula takesimana. The sequence continues at coordinate 73,658 of JAOWBW010000151.1, read as the reverse complement.
GAAAGGGTTTCTCGCCAGTAGGATGGTGGTAGGCTTGATCTCATCATCCCTTTGGATCCTCCGGCTCACATGCTTAATTCTTTCGCCATCGGGGAGGAGGAGAGAGAGGACCTCATCATTGGCCAGGTCGCCTTTGACCTTATGCATCTAGAGGCCGATTATCAGGATTTTCTAGCTCATCTCATGCCTCATTTGATTTTGGAGGGTGACCAGGCTCATGCCCACGGGTTTGTCCATGTCCCATTCCATCGCAGCTCGGACCGGCTTCCTTCACCTACAGCATGGCTAAGGGGACAGAGAGCATCGAGGATCTTCCCACCGAGTACGATATGCCTGAGGGACTCGTACCTCCTGCTGATGCGACCATGGTATGACTCATGACTCTTCTTTTCCATTTCTCGTCACTTTACCATTTCACATCTCTGTTTATTATTTGATTGAGAATTTTAATATTTCTCCTTGTTTCTTCTCAACAGGTTCCCATTGCTGAGTACAGAGAGGTTTCGGGACGGCTTGCCCAATTTATGGCCTATGCCAAGAGGGTGAAGAGCGAGACCATGGGGCTCTTAGGCCGATTGGCTCGCCAAACAGCAAAGTCAGCTTCTTGCGGGAAGAGACCTCGGACTGGCGAGTGATCACGTGGCGGTGGCGACCTTCCTGTATTTGATGCTTGAGCAGATAGGATCCCTATTCCCTTCTTTCATTTTTGGTTGATGTATTTATTGCCTCGGTGTAGGCGAAGATAATTTTTCTTTCTCTTTGGCTTGTACCTATGCAATAGTTAAATCCTAACTCTAACACACATACTTTTGTTAATTTTAGTTTTTATTTCTGACTGTGTAAATGAATTGTTTCACGTCCGGTTGGTCAACTGATCTTTTATGAGATGGATTCGCTTTGGGTCATTTGTATGTGATGATGAACTGTTTCGAGTGAGTTTCTGGGGTGATTGAGACATGTTTTGACTAGTCGGGTAGCCTGAATTTGGGCAGAATCCCTGCTTTCTGAACTGGGGAGATCCCTCGTACGAGACATCGATTTCTCATACGAGTCATCCCTTGAATCAGTGACTATTTCTCCTTTTTCCTCGAGCATTTGTTGTCCGAACTTGTATATAAACACCTCTAGTCCATCCTAGAATGTCATGCAGCCTTAGATCAGTTCTGGGAACTTTTCTTTTGGAGTAAAATTCTCAACCTTTTGCTCCCAATGGCCCCAAACAAGTCCGTCCCCTCATCAATGGTTTTTGATGAATTCTCTCTAGACCCGAAGTTGGTGGAACGCTACAAGGATGATTTAGCAACGTTTTTCTGTTCATTTGACAAGTCTCGTCAAGGGAGATTTGTAGAGATGTTCGGGTTCAAGATTCTCTTTACTTTAAAGAATCTAAAGCCGATTGGACCTCTTGAAGGGAGTTGTACGTTTTTAGGATCCTTCGACCCATATTTTCAACTTTTCACTTAATGAGATGGTCCCTAATGTAGAGGACATGGCGACTATCTTGGATATGCCATTGACCGGTGTGATCGCGATTCCTAAGTATGACAAGGTACCGGTAGAGTCTCTTAGGGACTTATTTAGCATAGACCTTCCTGAGGCAAAGGGTTATATCCACAACCATCATGTTGATCTCTGCGCTCTGTCTAGGAGATTTAGGGGTCGTGTGACGCGTACCCATGGTGTGGATTCCCAATGTTGTCTCTTGGCACTGTGTTTGTTCCGGAACGTGCTTTTCATGAGCAAGTGTGGCATAGCGGACACGGAGCTCGTGGATATCGTTTTGCAAGCTAGGGGACGAGCCTTCAACGAACCGGCTCTATGACCTGGGGAAGTCCATTGTTGTTGACTATTTGGCTTAGGGAGCATTTTAAATTGTTGAGCTCTCCAACCGAGTATTCTCCTTATACTTTCCGTAGGCGGAGATTGTTAGTGAAGGATCTCAGCATCGAGGGGTGGGCCCATCTTATTGCGGAAGTGGAGACAGATGATATTTCTTGGTGTCCACCCTTTTGGAAGGTGAAGAGGTTTTTAGCTAGTACCCTTGGATATGATAGGGTCGTTCTTCCAGGCTTAAGAGATTCCTCCTTCTATTTTGCTCGAAGGGTGATGCGACAGTTCGGCCAGCAGCATGACACTTTTGCTCTAGGGGGACGTGCGCAGGATATTTCTTTTATGGATGCGGAGTTCTCAACGAGCCTGGCTCGTGCTTGGGGGAAAGGTACCACTATGGACCATTGGACCAATCTTCATCATGATGGAGGGAGCATTTACTTATCAGATAAATATTTGGATTGGTTCCTCAAAGAACTCCGTCCTAGCGTCGAGGGTATTGATGAGATCCGTCGTCCTTTGTTGGGGGATCGATTTGAGCCTAGCTTGAATTTGAGGAAGAAGGAAGCTATGGAGGATCCTTCTAATATCAGCGCGGATGCTACCCAAGATTTTCTGGATAGTGACTTCTATAGGAAGAGGGCGAATGGACTTCCCGAAAAATTTCAAGCTCTTGATAGGCCTCACGCATTCACGAGAGTGACTCCCTTAGTTTTTAGCAGACTTGATGTTCCTCTTGGTTTCGAGATACCTTGGTACAAGAGGAAGAGGGAAGACAAGATGGATCGTGGTCAAGCCCCTACTAAGTTAAGGAAAAATTAGATCCTTAGGAGTATCGAGAGATTGCTTAGATAGACCAAAGTTTAGGTTTTTAGTATTTTATTTATTTTCTTTTGCAAGTTGGTATTCATGTTGGGAATTTTCCTATTGTTTCCTTGAAATGCATTCAATTAATAAAAGAACAAATTTTTTATTTTATTTATTGAATAGACCAGACCAAAAGGCTGCTTAAGTTCTCCTTTTACATCAATTAAATAAGGAGCTCAGGTCATCATAGTTCTTGTTCAAGAAAGAAAAATATATGTCTGCTGATTACTTGACATGCCTCGTACGAGACATGGATGTCTCGTACGAGACTGTCCCCTATTTCTTTTTAATGCACACCTTGATTTTTGCCTAGACCGCCCTTTCAGGTTTTCAATCTAGCAGGCTTCTTTTCTCGTGCTCTCTGCTCTAATTTTTGCCTAGGCCGCCCTTGCAGGTTTTCAACCTAGCGAGCTCTCTTTTTTTGAAATAAGGGACAGAGCTATGAGTAGTACTTTTTCAGCTTGTCCATGTTGATGGGCTTTGGCAGTTGATCTCCATCTAGTTCTCCGAGTTGTACCGCTCCTCCGGAGAAGATCTTCTTAACTATGTAAGGACCTATCCACCTTGGTCCCTATTTTCCCATGGGGTTGAATGGTCCAGGAAAATGTTTGCGTAGGACAAGGTCCCCTTGTTTGATGTTTCTGGTTTTAACTTTCTTATTGAATGCTCGGGCCATTCTTCTTTGATATGCTTGGATATGCTCAACGGCTCGAAGTCGTCGTTAATCTAGCAGGGCTAGTTGTTCGTAGTGGCTGTTTAACCATGCGACTTCATTTACTTGGTTTTCTAGGAGAACCCTTAGAGAAGGTACTTCTAATTCTATTGGTAACACTGCTTCCATCCCATAGGCTAGGGCGTATGGAGTTTCGCTGGTGGCGGTATGGATTGAAGTACGGTGGAGCCAAAGTGCAAAAGGTAGCTTCTCGGGCCAGTCTCTGCCACTCTTAGCCATTTTTCTGATGATGGTTTCTATGGTTTTGTTAGCAGCTTCGACTGCTCCATTAGTCTGTGGTCGGTACGGTGATGACTGATGCCTTTCTATTTTGTACTTTGTGAGTAGTTAGTCACATTCTTTCTTAAAGTGTGTTCCATTGTCGGATATCATCTCATGAGGTACCCCATATTGGCAAATGATGTTGGTCTTAATAAACTCATCCACCTTCTTGGCATTTAAGACTTTGTTGGATTGGGCTTCGATCTATTATGTGAAGTAATCTACAGCGACCAATACGAATGCATGCCCATTGTGACCTATTGGTGAGACCTTGCCATTGACGTCTATTCCCCACGTAGAAAATGGCCAAGGGGATGTCATGGGGTATAACACGGACGGTGGTGCGTGTTACAAGTTGGCATTTATTTGACACTTGTGGCATTTCTTAACCATGTCGGTGCAGTCGGCTTCCATCGTAGCCCAATAGCACCCTAGTCGGATAATTTTCTTTGCTAGCATGTTGCCATTCATGTCGGTTCCACAGACTCCTTGATGGACTTGGTTCATGACTTCTATGGCTTCGTGCTCATCAGCACAGAGTAGACATTGTTTGTGATATTTCTTATAGAGCCGATCACCTATAATCACGAATTGGGTAGCGAATCTTTTGAGAGCTATCTTCGCCTTAGGTGATGTTTCTGATGGGAATGTTCCGTCTAGGAGGAAACGCCATACGTCATAATACCATGGTTTATTGTCCAAGGTATTCACCGAAACAGAGTCACACGGTTCCTTATAGTCATGCAAGTCTATGATTGAGTGATAAGCAGGAGTCGTTCGTCTCACGACTTTGAAGGTTTTGACTTCAGTCCATTCGGGAATCTCCACAACTGATGCTAGCATGGCTAGCGAGTCTGCTAAGCGGTTCTTATCTCTAGGAAGATAGCAGAAGGTGAGTTCTCTGAACTGTTTAACCAAGTCTTGGAGATGGTCGTTGTATTTCTGCAGTGTAGGATCTTGTATCTTCCACTTTTTGAGTGACTGATAGATTATGAGTTGTGAATCACCGTACACCTCTAGCTCGGTCACATTTCTTTCCAAGGCTACTTCAAGCCCCGCTATGCAAGCTTCGTACTCAGCAATGTTGTAAGTGGCCTCGAAGTCAAGGCGGATTGTGAGTGGAGTATAGAAGTCTGAGGGATCTACTAGTAACATGCCAATACCATACCCCCGTTTATTGGCTACGCCATTAAAAAATAATTGCCACTTATTTTCTGCTATTACCATGATGTCCTCATCAGGAAATCGCGGGTCTTCCCCCTTCGCTTCATCACATGGAAATTCGGCTAAATGATCAGCGAAGACTCTTCCCCTCACAGATTTCTTTGTGATGTAAGTGATATCGTACCCCGCGAGCATAAAGTACCACTTAGCTATTCTGGAGGAGACATGTGATTTCTCAAATATATACTTCATCAGGTCCATTCGGGCAATCAGTTGCACGGGAAATGCTTCCATGTACGGTTTGAGTCTCTCGGCCAGCCATACTAGTGCAGCACACGACTTTTCCAATGCAGAGTAGTTCAATTCAGCCCCTTGAAAGCGTCATCTGACAAAGTAGATGGCATTCTCTTTCCTCGAGTCGGGTTGCTCTTATGCTAGCAAGCCCCCAATGCAGTGTCATCGTTTGTAAGGTACAGGATCAACGGTTACTCCTTATGCAGTGGGACCAATACAGGAGGATTAATGAGGTACCTTTTGACTTTTTTGAAGTCTTCTTGGCACTCTTCTGTCCATTCTAGGGATGCATTCTTCTTAAGAATTTTGAAGATAGGTTCGCACATCGTCGTGAGTTGATTGATGAAACGACAAATCTACTGAAGGTGACCCATGATACCCTTTACTTCTTTCTGCGTCTTAGGTGGAGGCATATCAACGATGGCTTTGATTTTAGCAGGGTATGCTTCTATACCACGTTTGGTGACCATGTACCCAAGGACTTTCCCTTTCACTACCCCAAAAGTGTACTTGGCCGGATTAAGTCTCATCTTGTGGTGTTTCAACCATTCGAAGAATTTTCTAAGGTCAACAAAGTGCTGCCCGTTGGAGCCTTTAGAGTGTATGATCATGTCATCCATGAACACCTCCATTTCTTTATGTATCATGTCATGGAACAGTGTACTTACAGCTCTCTGGTAGGTGGCTCTGGCATTCTTGAGCCCGAATGGCATGACTCTGTAACAGAAAGTCCTCCAAGGTGTGGTAAACGCCATTTTGTGTTGATCTTCTTCAGCCATAAGGATTTGATTATAACCAGCGAATACATCTACGAATGAACGGACCTCATACTTCACGGTATTGTCGACAAGCATGTCTATGTTGGGAAGGGGGAAGTCATCCTTCGTAGATGCTCTATTGATCATTAAAATCTACGCAGACAGGGACCTTCCCGTTCGCTGTGGATACTTGCACAGTATTAGCCAACCAGGTTGGATACTCTCTTACTTTGATGAACCCGACATTCAGGAGTTTCTCTATCTCTTGCTTGACTTGTACCGACCACTCGGGTTTAATTCTGCGGAGTTTCTGCTTGACTGGCTTTGAATCTAGAAGCAGTTGTATCTTATGTTCAACAATCGAATTGGCGAGCCCCTACATATCTTTGTAGGACCACACGAACACATCTATGAATTCTCATAGAAGCGCTATGAGGGCTTGTCGGTCTTCCTCCTTGAAGAAACTACCAATATTGGTCTCTTTCGGATCATCCTCCGTCCCCAGATTAACTGTTTGCATTTCTTCAGTATCAATAGGACTATTTCCACCACGATAACCTACTTGCTTATTAATTTCTTTTAAGATTTGTTCGTTTTCTTGATCTATCTCGTTATATGACTAATTATTATCTAATTCGTTATAGTTATTAGTTAATTCATCATTCATAACGCTTGCAATCTCAGGATACTCAGAAAGATATATGTTTTCATTAAGAAATTAGGGGAATACACGTTCCACGATGGCATCCAAGTCCTCTTGGGTGAGCTCATCGGTAGCGGTATCCGATTCTAAGGTAAGAGTTACAAATTTTCTTTCCCTATGGGGATGGGGAGTGCATCCTAATTCCTTGATCAGGAAGTCTTCACTCGCTATGGGTCCCCCAGTTGTGTACCAGTTCTGGATAGGCTCGTCATTCTTCTTGATAAGCTTGGTGTAGTCTTGCTTTAGAGCGTCCCCCTTGTCTATCGCATTTATCTGAGTGTCATCTAGCTTGCAGAGGTTGAGAAATTGGCGCAGTAGGTCTTCTCCCAACAAAAAGTCCCATTCACTGAGTGCTTCGGCCTTGGTTCCCCGTAATTCTCAAGGTAGCCATGAGAATTGTACCGGCTCTGTTTCAAGTGAGTACGGGTCGCAGTTGTAAGTACCCCAATCTGAAATGACCAAATTAGAGGAATTCTTGGCACCATTCAGGGACAAACTGATAGGCCAGGACCTCACTAGGATAAATTTGGAACACAAGGACCTTTCTGGAATTAAAAATTGGATAAATCCAGAAGGCACCATACTTAGCCGTACGGCTACTTTGGGAGGTCACAACCCCTATAAATTGAACCCCTTGCTGATCATTCTAGGGGTGAGAAATGATTATTGTTAGTGTTACTCTGCGAAAATTGCTCCAGAGAGTGTTTTGAGAGTGAAAGAGAAAGGAAGATTGGCCTAACTAAACATAGGTGAAGCCACCTTCTCCCCTACCCTTCTCTTCATCTTATCTCTTTTGTTTTTTCATATTATTGTTGTTCATCTCTTAATTCTTGCAAGTCTTTTCCTTCAAGCACTTTAATCTTAATTCTTGCAAGTCTTGTCCTTGAAGCACTTTAATCTAAATTCTTGCAAGTCTTGTCCATTCAAGCAACTTAATTTCATTGCAAGCCTTGTCCTTCAAGCACTTTAATCTTAATCTTATTGCAAGTCTTGTCCTTCAAGAACTATATATATATATATATACATTGTTATACATTATGGTCCAAACCATGGATGATTCAAGGTGCCCTTCACACTTTGTGTGAAAGTGGTTCTAACCTAATAAATTAATGATCTATTTTGATGAAAAAGGCACATGTTTTGGTTGAGTATGTTGTTCATTGGTAGCAAGGATGGTCATTTGGATGATAAAGTTTCAATCTTTATCATCCAAACATTGATCTAGCTTCAAAATCCCCTTTGGGGTCATAAAGATCAAATCTTTATGACAAATAATGTTGCCCCAAGGTTGCCTTTGGCTTAAGGATCCACTCTTGTGGTGAGAGCTCAAATCTTAATGTTAATTTTGTTTTGATTTGGCCATGATAATCATGTGGGATGATAAGACCTTGGTGTTTATCACTTCCCCTCTTGATTTAACCTTGAAATCCAATTTTGGGTCATAAAGATTGAATCTTTATGCAATAATTTGGTCCCTAGAAGGTTAATAATGTGTAAAAATTCCATCTTGATGATAAAGTTTCCATCTTTAGTCATCAAATGGTCATTTTGGTTCAAAAGCCATGTTCATCAACTTTTTCTTAATTTCTCCAATGATTGCCTTTGATCACACCCAAATCTTTGTTTTTGGGGGTTCTTTTGATGATCAAAGTGCATAGGAATGATCTTTTCAAAGTTTTGTTGTTAATCACAAACTGAAAATTAGCATTTCAGTCCAGTTTCAGCATGATACTCTGTTTCTGCCTGAAACTGGACAGTTTTCTGATGAATCTGTAAAAAACCTCGGGACGGCCAAACCAGCCTTACGGCTGGTTTAAACTAGCCTTACGGCTGCTTTGGCCAAAATGGTGTTTTGCCCATTTTCTGTTAAACTGTTTGCAAAATAACCCTTTTCTGTTAAATAATTAACCGGTTTTGTTAAATGCCAGTTTCTCCCATTTTTGAAATCCACACACACACACACACATACACGTTTGTTAACTAACGTTAGGGAGATTCGGTCTTATCCGAGGCGACTTGGGTGACATAAAACTCTTCCCAAGGCGTAACCTGACCTCCGAACCTTTTATCTCTAACCTTTTTAATTTTGTTGGGTTTAAAATTAACAAAGTGTGGCGACTCCGTTAAAATTGTACCATTGTGTTTGGAACCATCCCAGCTTTGGACACGTGTTGACCTTGCCGCGCGGGGCGGGATCCTTACAGTGGCGACTCCGCTGGGGAAAATTTTGTTTCCGGACTTCTTTCTAGAAGATCCGGGGGCATTCTTGTGTGGGTCAAACTCCCATTTCCGTTAGTTGACTTTGTGCATATTTGTGTGTGTTTGATGTTTCTGTTTGAACTGTTTTGAGTACCTATGTTCTGGAAATGCAATAAACTGGAGTATGATGATCAGAAATTGCAGAAACTGAGAAAAATCTCAACACCATGGTTCTAGCCGTACGGCTAGTTTGGTAAAAGGGTCTGTCACGACCCGAAATCTAGGCTCTATTTTATTAGTAATTAAATGATTATTATTTAATTATTTGCTTATTTATTTATTTAAATTATTATTTATTTAAATAATTATGTGTGCATTTTATGTTTCATAATAATTATGCCTAGCATTTTAATTGAGTCGTTTGGGTTAGTGTAGTATTGTTGGGTCTTAATTATTAGTAGGGAGTGTAGTATTTGTGTGTAGTGTAGTGGAGGGGGGCCTAAGTGTAAATCTTTTAAAACATTTCCCTACTCCCTCCCTACTCCTTCCCTTCCCTCACCTCCCTACTCTCCTCCCTCACTCATCTTCCTCCTCCCAGCAACTCCCTCTCTCTCTCCTCCCTTTTGGTAAGTTTCTCATTCTCTACCTTCTCTCTTCATTTCCTTCATCTTCTTCTAGTTATTCCTCATTTCTTAAAACGTGAACCTTGTTTAGATCGTCGATAGGATCGCGTAGAACCAAAAAGAATTGAATTCCCTCAACTTTGAGATTTATCAAATAAGTTACTTTTCCCCCATTTTGATGCTAAAATGTTCATATCATGTTTAGATAATGCTTGATGTGTTATATTTGAAGTTTGGTTGAGATTGGAATTTATTGGGAATTTATTTTGAGTTTTGATTGAAAATGGTGATTTGATGAATGTTGGGATTAAACCTTGATCTTGGTTGATAAATGATGTTATCTAGGTCCTCATCCTAGTTATAAGTTGTTGTGGTTCATATTTATGCTTGGTGGAAGATTGATGGTGTTTGATTTTGAGTATTTGGTGTTTTGGGTCGAAATTTGGTAATGCCCAGCTCTGTTTCCCGACCTTGAACCCAGACCAGGCGCCCGCCTGCACCCCCTTTTCCAGCGACCCAAACCCTCTGGCCAAACAAGCGCCCGCCTGCCTATGCCCAGGTGCCCGCCTATTTGGGATTTTGCCCTTTTGCTTGGTTTAAGACTTAAGGCTTATCTAGTTTAGGTTTATTTCTTCTAATTAACTTAAGATATCACCGTGGAACACTTTATTGATTGGATTTGATTCTTTTGTGAATAAATACGATATGGAATTTGATTAAGTATCATTTTGGGAATGTGGTTCATCTTTGATGTGCGGTTTTTATTGGTTTACCTTTGTGGTGATTTAATTGGATTGGTTCCCTACTTTGGAACCTTAAGTTGTTTATTCATGCTAAATTATTATTACTTAGCATTTATTTGGAAGCCCAGCTGGCATATTTGTTGCATCGGGCGATGGGAAAGATTATAATGGCAAAGCCAAGTCCATTATAATGTTGACCATTGTTTTGCCCCCTTCTTTACCCCTTTTCCAGATTGGCCTTGGAAAAGATAAGTTAGCTTCCTTTGTGAATGTATCTAGCTACCGGGCATGACTTTGTGTCATGGCTCTTGTCCTTTGTGACACTTTTATGGTTATTGGTTCCGGTACTGGGGTTTTCTCTTCGGCTTTCATGCTATTATGAAGATATTGATGGTTGATTATTGAAGCTGCGCAGCGATCCTTTATTTGGATGTTCCGGTTTGGAAAACCTTGGCTATATCCTTTGTTATGTGTTTATTTCCGCTGCTATCTGTTATGTGATAAATGCCATGTGCTATGTGATAATTACTATTGCTTATTGCTTCTTGCATCATAGCATGTCATGTAGTTGCATTAGTAACTTATTGAGATTTATCTCACCCCCTTTCTTTTATCTTTGTTTTTCCTTAACCCCCCCCCAAGGTGCTAAGGATTAGTCTCGCTGATCACGAGAAAGAGGACGTCGAGTGGGGATACATTCTTTTGGGGAAAGTTGTTATAGGTTGGTTTACATTATATCAATGTGTAACCTTTGGGGATATTTGTACCAAACATTGACGTCACTAGGATTTGTGTATTTTGTAACCTTGGTGTATAAGCTTATGGAGTTTATACTAGTTTTACTTTGTTGTTCAAGTTGATTTTCAAAACCTTGTGTTATCACCTTTTGGTATCAAATGGAATTTTTAACTTCAGTATTTCACAGTTTTGGTTTTAAGTCGACGTCCAGATCGCGGTCTCGGGCCCGCGGGGTCCGGGGTCGCGAAAGTTGGTATCAGAGCTATGACATTAGCTCTATGTATAAGTATAGGTGGGATAGTTTGACTTAGGAGGGTAGTAGTGTGCGGAGTGATTAACGGTTGATGTCTTATGCAGGTAATTACTCGCAATGTCTGGAAGAAGAAACAGAGGAGGTACTAGTGGGGCACAGAATCAGAATGACACAAGGGAAGAAGCCCGTGCCATGTTTCAAGGCATGTTCGAGGCGGCCATGAAGGCCATACATGATCAAGGTCCGAGGGTAGAACAAGCACCACCCCGCTATGGATTGGAGCAATTTCTCAAACTGAAACCGGGTGAATTCAATGGGGAACCCGATGTTCGGAAAGCTGAGTTGTGGATTGAGTCGATGGAGAAGATTTATGAGGTATTTGGTTGCACGGATGAGGACAAGGTCCGGTTCGCGGCTTACAAAATTGTGGGAGCCGCCGAGCATTGGTGGAAGGGTGTTAAAGCTAGTTGGGATGATACTCACACGGTGTATGCGTGGGAGTTGTTTGTGCGCAAATTCAAGGAGCATTTCATTCCGGTTGTTGATCAAAACCGAAAGGAGATCGAGCTACTCAACCTGGAGCAAGGTGTGTTGTCTATAGCACAATACTCGGCTAAGTTCATAGAATTAGCCCGGTATTGCGACTATTTGGTGAGGACTGAGGAACAAAAGGCTATGAGATTCATTCGGGGATTGAAGACCTCCATCCGTACTCAACTTATTGCTCAACGGATTGTGACCTTCCAAGATGCGGTGGACCGAGCCTACTTAATAGAGCAAGATATTGGGGAACATAAAAGGAAGACCGAGGTGGCCAACCCGAGTAAGCAAGGAGCGCAGGGCAAGTTACAACCAAGGATTGATAATCGAGGTAACCCGGGAGCATCATCTCAGTTTAAGGGGCAAACCACACCGAGGAATCCGGGTACTACTCCGGGGATTCAGAATAGGAAGCCTTGTACCTATTGTCAGAGGGTAGGCCATTCGGAGGATAGGTGTTGGAAAAAACAAGGCAAGTGTACCAATTGTGGTGAAATGGGGCACTTTGCGAGAGAGAGCACGAGGTACCGAGGACAAGCATCCGGGTCAGGGGTTGGTACTAATCAGGGTCAGAAAAGGGATGCCGCTGGGAAGCCCAAAGTTCAAGGAAGGATATATGCCATGAATCAACAACAGGCGACCGATGATCCATCCGTTATTGGAGGTATTGTTTCTGTGTCTAATGTGAGCGCACGAGCGTTAGTAGATCCAGGATCATCTCATTCATACATTTCTGTGCAATTTGCTTCCATGTTAAATGCTGCATTCGAGTCTTTACCGTACGTGCTAGAGGTGTCGACCCCTATAGGAGAATGCTTGATTTCTGATCGAGTCTTTCGTGCTTGTGATGTGGTTATTTGTGGTCGTGTCCTTTGTGCGGATTTGGTAGTTCTTCATATCCAAGACTTTGATGTCATTTTGGGTATGGATTGGTTGAGCAAGTTTCATTCTTCCGTTGATTGCCGTAAGAAAACTGTTACTTTTTCTATTCCCGATGTGCCTAAATTTGTGTTTGGGCTAGTCCTCTGAGTAGAAGGGTTCGTTTAATTTGTTATTTGAAAGCGAGAAAATTATTGTATAGTGGTTGTGAGGGGTATTTGGCTAGTGTTCTTGATACTAGGGAGGAATCCCCTAGTTTGGATAGTGTTCGGGTAGTTCGGGAATTTCCCAATGTTTTCTCTACCGAGTATGATATGCCTCCCGATCGTGAGATTGAGTTTTGTATAGACCTTTTGCCGGGTACGGCTCCAATTTCAAAAGAACCTTATAGGTTAGCTGTCGCGACCCCGGACCCCGCGGGCCCGAGACCGCGATCTGGACGTCGACTCTAAAACCAAAACTAAGAAATACCTGAGTTAAAAATTCCATTTGATACCAAAAGGTGATGATCCAAAGTTTTACAAAACCAAGTTTGATAAAAACCAATTACAACTATCATAAACTTCCACAAGTTTATGCCCAACAAAATACAAATATACAATTCTTAACGACGTCAATGTTTGGTACAGCTACCCCAAAATGGTTACACATTTACATAATGTAAACCAACCTATATCAACCTTCCCCAAAAGAATGGATCCACACTCGACGTCCTCTTTCTCGTGATCAGCGAGAATAATCCTTAGAACCTGGGGGGGGGGTTAAGGAAAAACAAAGATAAAAGAAAGGGGGTGAGATAAATCTCAATAAGTTACTAATGCAACTACATGACATGCTATGATGAAATATACAATAAGCAATAATAAATATCACATAGCACATAGCATTTATCACATAATAGATAGCAGCGGAAATAAACACATAACAAAGGATATAGCCAAGGTTTTCCAAACCGGAACATCCAAATAAAGGATCGCTGCGCAGCTTCAATAATCAACAATTCATCATCTTCATAATAGCATGAAAGCCGAAGAGAAAACCCCGGTACCGGAACCAATAACCAATGAAGTGTCACAAGGGACGGGAGACATGCCACAAAGTCATGCTCCAAGAAGCTAAAATGCACACAAAGGAGCTAGCTCTTCTCACATCCAAGGCCAATCTGGAGGAGGGTAATAATGGGGCAAAACAATGGTCAACATCACAATGGACTTGGCCGTGCCATCATAATGTTTTGCATCGCCCAAACACACATAAAATACCAGCTGGACTTTCACGTAAAGGCTAAGTAATAAAATACTAGCACGATAAACAACAAAGGATTCCAAAGTAGGGAATCATGCCAAATAATCACCAAGAAGATGAAATGAACCAACAATACACAATAAAGGTGCTTCAAAGTCCCAATTAACCATTAATGAATTTCAAACACAAACTTGATCACAAAGGACCCAATTCTATCACTAAAGGGGTACTACAATGTCCACTAAGGTCAACTAGAAGGACACCCAAGACTTAGACCAAAACGCATCCTTTTCACACAATTTTAACAAATGTAAACTTTTAGGGGTTCTGTTAGGCCGCCCAAAGTGGACTGTGCGGTCTCCCAAAAAGACCCTCAAACACGACCAAAAGCTTTCAGATAGTTGTGCGGTCGCCCAGGCATTTTTGTGCGGCCGCCCAATGTTCTGAACTACTGGAAATCGGGAAGAACAACATGGGTTCTTCCATTTTCAAACCCAAAACACATTCAACCAAAATCCAACCTTCTAACTTATATACTAATGTACCAAAACAACTTATAAGTCTAAAAGTACTCATACAACAACATTTAACAACCCAAAATCAAGAATCAAACCCATCATTCATAAATCACCATTTTAACCCAAAATCCAAATAGATTCCAAATAAATTCTAAACTCATCCAAACTTCAAATATAACAACTCAAACATCATATAAACATGATATGAACATTTTAGCATCAAAATGGGGGAAATGTAACTTACTTGAAAATAATGAAAGTTGACGGAATTCAATTCTTTTTGGCTTCCTACGATCCTATCGACGATCTAAACACATTTCACGTTTTAAGAAATGAGAAATAACAAGAGGAAGAGGAAGAAAATGAAGAGAGAAACTTACCCTTTTTCTACTTTGGAGAGAGAGAAAGAAATGGCTGGGAAGAGGGGTGGAGGGAGGTGGAGTGTATGAGGGAGAAGGAGGTGTAGGGAGAGGGTAGGAGTATGATTTAAAAACTTACACATTGACCCCCTCCTCTAATACTACCTAACACAATACTCCCCACTAACAACTAAGACCCAACAATACTACACTAACCCAAACGACTCAATTAAAATGCTAGGCATAAATATTATAACACATAAATTGCACACATAATTATTTAAATAAATAATAATTTAAATAAATAAATAAGCAAATAATTAAATAATAATCATTTAATTACTAATAAAATAGAGCCTAGATTTCGGGTCGTGACATTCACTCCCCTTAAAGAAAATTCGACCCGAATTTTAACGAGACTCACCTTAAATAAAAAGCCACGGAAATTTCCTCTCGATCTCATCACGAAGCTCCCACGTCGACTCCTCGATGTTATGATTCCTCCAAAGAACTCGAACCAACGCGATGCTCTTGCTCCTCAACTCTTGGACTTTGGTATCTAAAATCCGAACCGGTCGTTCCTCATAAGACATATCGGGCTCAATATCCTCCGGTACCCTCGGTAACACGTGAGACGGATCATGAACATACCTCCGAAGCATAGAAATGTGAAAGACGTTGTGCAACCGGTCCAAAGATGACGGTAACGCAAGACGATACGCTAGAAGTCCAACCTTTCCCAAAATCTCAAACGGGCCAATAAACCTCGGAGCCAATTTGCCTTTCTTCCAAACCTACGAATACCCACCTTTGGAGATACCTTCAAGAACACCAAATCACCGGTCTGAAAACTAAGGTCTCGCCTTCGGTTGTCTTCATAGATCTTATGTCGACTCTGGGCTGTCTTCAATCTATTCCGGATAACTCTAACCTTTTCAACTGAATCCCGAAGCAAATCAATACCCAAAACTTTTGCTTCACCGACCTCGTCCCAACAAATAGGCGATCTACACTTCCTTCCATACAAGGCCTCAAACGGTGCCATCTCGATACTAGCCTGATAACTGTTGTTGTAAGAGAACTCCACTAACGGTAGGTGCGAATCCCAAGAATCAGAAAAGTCTATCGCACAAGCTCGCAACATATCCTCCAAAATCTGAATAGTCCTCTCGGATTGACCATCGGTCTGAGGATGAAAAGCTGTACTGAATTGCAAATCTGTACCCAAAGCTTCCTGAAACGCCTTCCAGAATCTAGAAGTAAACCTGGGGTCTCGATCTGACACAATACTAACCGGAACCCCATGCAATCTAACAATCTCATCGATATAAAGGGTCGAAAGCTTCTCCATCGAATATCTGATGTCAATGGGCAAGAAATGGGCACTCTTAGTCAATCTATCCACTATTTCCCAAACACTGTCAAACTTCCTACGGGTACGAGGCAGTCCCGTAACGAAATCCATAGTCACATGCTCCCATTTCCATTCCGGAATCTCTAACGGCTGAAGCAATCCCGCGGGTCTCTGATGCTCGGCTTTGACCTGCTGACAAGTTAGACACTTCGAAACGTACTCCGCTATCTCCCTTTTCATATTAATCCACCAAAATTGTTGCTTCAAATCCTGATACATCTTCGTACTACCCGGATGAATAGTATACCTCGATTTGTGACCCTCATCAAGAACTCTCTGTTTAATTCCATCAACATCCGGAACACACAATCTTCCAAGGAAAGTCAACACTCCACTCGAGCCTAATGAAAAATCCTCGAAGTTCTTTTCCTTCAATTTACCCATTATCTTTACCAACTCGGAATCTTCTTTCTGAGCTTCCTTTATCCTCTGAATTAGGGTCGGAGATACCCTAATATTCGCAAAAATAGCCCCATGTCTCGATTCACGAGGAGACCAATCTCGAACATCCTCAAGCATTTTCCATTCTCGAACCATCATCGAAGCCACATAAGATTTTCTACTAATCGCATCGGCTACCATATTCGCCTTTCCCGGGTGATAAGAAATCGTACAATCATAATCCTTCAACAATTCCATCCATCGGCGCTGTCTATTATTCAACTCTTTCTGGGAGAAAAGGTACTTCAAACTCTTGTGATCGGTAAAAATCTCAAACTTCGCCCTATAAAGGTAGTGCTTCCATTTGTGCAACGCAAAGACTATCGCCGCCAACTCCATATCATGAGTCGGGTAATTCTGTTCACTCGGGGTCAACTTCCTCGAAGCATACGCAATTACTTTCCCATTCTGCATCAACACACAACCCAAACCCTCTTTCGAAGCATCACTGTAAATCACTAGGCCATCGCTCCCATTAGGCAAAGTCAAGATCGGTGCGGTAGTCAACCTCTTCTTCAATTCCTCGAAACTCTTGTCACATTTCTCGGTCCATACAAACGGGACATTCTTCCGGTGTGAACTGAGTCATCGGAGTAGCAATCCTCGAAAACCCTTCAATAAATCTTCGGTAATAACCGGCTAAACCAGAAAGCTTCTAATCTCTGTCACTGATTAGGGTCTCTTCCAATCCACTATAGCCTCTATCTTTGAAGGATCCACCGAAATCCCGTCTTTCGAAATAACATGACCCAGAAATGACACCTTCTCGAGCCAAAATTCGCATTTACTGAACTTCGCAAATAATTTCTCCCTCGCTAGAACGGATAAAACTGTCCTCAAGTGCTGTTCATGCTCCTCTTGAGATTTTGAATAAACAAGAATGTCGTCGATAAAGACTACCACGAACGAATCGAGATAGGGATGGAAAACTCGGTTATCAAATCCATAAATACTGCAGGCGCGTTAGTCAACCCAAACGGCATAACCAAAAACTCATAATGACCATAACGAGTGCGAAAAGCAGTCTTCGGGATATCCTCCGCTCGAACCTTTAACTGATGGTACCCACTCCTCAAATCAAGTTTAGAGAAAACCACGGACCCTTGAAGCTGATCAAACAAATCATCAATATGGGTAGAGGGTATTTATTCTTCACCGTAACCTGATTCAACTTTCGGAAATCGATGCACAATCTCAACGAACCATCTTTCTTCCGCACAAATAAAACCGGTGCTCCCCACGGGGAAACACTAGGGCGGATAAACCCTCGATCAAGCAACTCTTGCAACTGAACCTTTAACTCTTTCAACTCTGCGGGAGCTAACCTATAAGGTGCTTTCGAAATTGGAGCCGTACCCGACAAAAGATCTATACAAAACTCAATCTCACGATCGGGAGGCATATCATACTCGGTAGAGAAAACATCGGGAAATTCCCGAACTACCCGAACACTATCCAAACTAGGGGATTCTTTCCTAGTATCAAGAACACTAGCCAAATACCCCTCACAACCACTATGCAATAATTTTCTCGCTTTCAAATAAGAAATTAAGCGAACCCTTCTACTCAGAGGACAAGCCTCAAACACAAATTTAGGCACATCGGGAATAGAAAAAGTAACAGTTTTCTTACGGCAATCAACGGAAGCATGAAACTTGCTCAACCAATCCATACCCAAAATGACATCAAAGTCTTGGATAGGAAGAACTACCAAATCCGCACAAAGGACACGACCACAAATAACCACATCACAAGCACGAAAGACTCGATCAGAAATAAAGCATTCTCCTATAGGGGTCGACACCTCTAGCACGTACGGTAAAGACTCGAATGCAGCATTTAACATGGAAGCAAATTGGACAGAAATGTATGAATGAGATGATCCTGGATCTACTAACGCTCGTGCGCTCACATTAGACACAGAAACAATACCTCCAATAACGGATGGATCATCGGTCGCTTGTTGTTGATTCATGGCAAAATCTTTCCTTGAATTTTGGGCTTTCCAGCGGCATCCCTTTTCTGACCTTGATTATTACCAACTCCTGACCGGATGCTTGTACTCTACCTCTCGGGCAATCTTTTACAAAGTGACCCATTTGACCACAATTGGTGCACCTTCCTTGCTTCTTCCAACAACGGTCTTCAGAATGACCTTCCTTTTGACAATACGAACAAAGCCTCCTAATTTGGCTCCCTTGATTCCTGGAAGTGGTACCCGGGTTCCTCGGGATCGGTTGCCCTCGGAACTGAGACTGTCCCCCAAAGTTACCTCGGTTATCGGAACGGTGTTGAGGTTGAGACTTAGCATGGCTTCCCGGTTTACCCGTACCCGCAACCTCGGTTTTCCTTTTATGCTCCCCAATATCTTGCTCTATTAAGTAGGCTCGGTCCACCGCATCTTGAAAAGTCACAATCCGTTGAGAAATCAGTTGAGTACGGATGGAGGTCTTCAATCCCCGAATAAATCTCATAGCTTTTGTTCCTCGGTCCTCACCAAATAGTCGCAATACCGGGCTAATTCTATGAACTTAGCCGAGTATTGTGCTATAGACAACATACCTTGCTCTAGGTGAGTAGCTCGATCTCCTTTCGGTTTTGATCAACAACCGGAATGAAATGCTCCTTGAATTTGCGCACAAACAACTCCATGCATACACCGTGTGAGTATCATCCAAAGTAGCTTTAACACCTTTCCACCAATGCTCGCGGCTCCCACAAGCTTGTAAGCCGCAAACCGGACCTTGTCCTCATCCGAACACCCAAATACATCATAATCTTCTCCATCGACTCAATTCACAACTCAGCCTTCCGAACTTCGGGTTCCCCATTGAATTCAACCGGTTTCAACTTCAGAAATTGCTCCAATCCATAGCGGGGTGGTGCTTGTTCTACCCTCGGACCTTGATCATGTATGGCCTACATGGCCGCCTCGAACATGCCTTGAAACATGGCACGTGCTTCATCCCTTGTATCATTCTGATTCTGTGCCCCACTAGTACCTCCTCTGTTTCTTCTTCCAGACATTGCGAGTAATTACCTGCATAAGACATCAACCGTTAATCACTCCGCACACTACTACCCACCTAGGTCATACTATTCTACCTAGACTTATACTTAGAGCTAATGCCATAGCTCTGATACCAACTGTCGCGACCCCGGACCCGCGGGCCCGAGACCGCGATCTGGACGTCGACTCTAAAACCAAAACTAAGAAATACTAGAGTTAAAAATTCCATTTGATACCAAAAGCTGATGATCCAAAGTTTTACAAAACCAAGTTTGATAAAAACCAATTACAAACTATCATAAACTTCCACAAGTTTATGCCCAACAAAATACCAATATACAATTCTTAACGACGTAAATGTTTGGTACAACTACCCCAAAATGGTTACACATTTACATAATGTAAACCAACCTATATCAACCTTCCCCAAAAGAATGGATCCACACTCGACGTCCTTTTTCTCGTGATCAGCGAGACTAATCCTTAGCACCGGGGGGGGGGGGGGGTTAAGGAAAAACAAAGATTAAAGAAGGGGGTGAGATAAATCTCAATAAGTTACTAATGCAACTACATGACATGCTATGATGAAATATACAATAAGCAATAATAAATATCACATAGCACATAGCATTATCACATAATAGATAGCAGCGGAAATAAACACATAACAAAGGATATAGCCAAGGTTTTCCAAACCAGAACATCCAAATAAAGGATCGCTGCGCAGTTTCAATAATCAACCATCAATATCTTCATAATAGCATGAAAGCCGAAGAGAAAACCCCGGTACCGGAACCAATAACCAATGAAGTGTCACAAGGGACGGGAGACATGCCACAAAGTCATGCTCCAAGAAGCTAAAATGCACACAAAGGAGCTAGCTCTTCTCACATCCAAGGCCAATCTGGAGGAGGGTAATAATGGGGCAAAACAATGGTCAACATCACAATGGACTTGGCCGTGCCATCATAATGTTTCGCATCGCCCAAACACACACAAAATACCAGCTGGACTTTCACGTAAAGGCTAAGTAATAAAATACTTGCACGATAAACAACAAAGGATTCCAAAGTAGGGAATCATGCCAATAATCACCAAGAAGATGAAATGAACCAACAATACACAATAAAGGTGCTTCAAAGTCCCAATTAACCATTAATGAATTTCAAACACAAACTTGATCACAAAGGACCCAATTCTATCACTAAAGGGGTACTACAATGTCCACTAAGGTCAACTAGAAGGACACCCAAGACTTAGACCGAAACGCATCCTTTTCACACAATTTTAACAAATGTAAACTTTTAGGGGTTCTGTGAGGCGCCCAAAGTGGACTGTGCGGTCTCCCAAAAAGACCCTCAAACACGACCAAAAGCTTTCAGATAGTTGTGCGGTCGCCCAGGCATTTTGTGCGGCCGCCCAATGTTCTGAACTACTGGAAATCGGGAAGAACACATGGGTTCTTCCATTTTCAAACCCAAAACACATTCAACCAAAATCCAACCTTCCAACTTATATACTAATGTACCAAAACAACTTATAAGTCTAAAAGTACTCATACAACAACATTTAACAACCCAAAATCAAGAATCAAACCCATCATTCATAAATCACCATTTTTAACCCAAAATCCAAATAGATTCCAAATAAATTCTAAACTCATCCAAACTTCAAATATAACAACTCAAACATCATATAAACATGATATGAACATTTTAGCATCAAAATGGGGGAAAAGTAACTTACTTGAAAATAATGAAAGTTGACGGAATTCAATTCTCTTTGGCTTCCTACGATCCTATCGACGATCTAAACACATTTCACGTTTTAAGAAATGAGAAATAACAAGAGGAAGAGGAAGAAAATGAAGAGAGATGAAGAGAGAAACTTACCCTTTTTCTACTTTGGAGAGAGAGAAAGAAATGGCTGGGAAGAGGGGTGGAGGGAGGTGGAGTGTATGAGGGAGAAGGAGGTGGAGGGAGAGGGTAGGAGTATGATTTAAAAACTTACACATTGACCCCCTCCTCTAATACTACCCAACACAATACTCCCCACTAACAACTAAGACCCAACAATACTACACTAACCCAAACGACTCAATTAAAATGCTAGGCATAAATATTATAACACATAAATTGCACACATAATTATTAAATAAATAATAATTTAAATAAATAAATAAGCAAATAATTAAATAATAATCATTTAATTACTAATAAAATAGAGCCTAGATTTCGGGTCGTGACATTAGCTCCCGCAGAATTGAAGGAATTAAAGGTTCAATTGCAAGAGTTGCTTGATCGAGGTTTATCCGCCCTAGTGTTTCCCCGTGGGGAGCACCGGTTTTGTTTGTGCGGAAGAAAGATGGTTCGTTGAGATTGTGTATAGATTACAGAAAGTTGAATCAGGTTACGGTGAAGAACAAGTATCCTCTACCGCACATTGATGATTTGTTGATCAGCTTCAAGGGTCCGTGGTTTTCTCTAAACTTGATTTGAGGAGTGGGTACCATTAGTTGAAGGTTCGATCGGAGGATATTCCGAAGACTGCTTTTCGCACTCGTTACGGTCATTATGAATTCTTGGTTATGCCGTTTGGGTAACCAATGCGCCTGCAGTGTTTATGGATTTGATGAACCGAGTTTTCCATCCGTACTTGACTCGTTCGTGGTAGTCTTCATCGACGACATTACTGTTTATTCAAATCTCGAGAGGAGCATGAATAACACTTGAGGACAGTTTTATCCGTTCTTACGAGGGAGAAATTATTTGCGAAGTTTAGTAAATGCGAATTTTGGCTCGAGAAGGTGTCATTTCTGGGTCATGTGATTTCTAAAGATGGGATTTCGGTGGATCCTTCAAAGATTGAAGATATAGTGGATTGGAAGAGACCCGAATCAGTGACAGAGATTAGAAGCTTTCTGGTTTAGCCGGTTATTACCGAAGGTTTATTGAAGGGTTTCGAGGATTGCTACTCCGATGACTCAGTTGACCCGAAAGAATGTCCCATTTGTGTGGACCGAGAAATGTGACAAGAGTTTCGAGGAATTGAAGAAGAGGTTGACTACCGCACCGATCTTGACTTTGCCTAATGGGAGCGATGGCCTAGTGATTTACAGTGATGCTTCGAAAGAGGGTTTGGGTTGTGTGTTGATGCAGAATGGGAAAGTAATTGCTTATGCTTCGAGGAAGTTGACCCCTAGTGAACAGAATTACCCGAATCATGATATGGAGTTAGCGGCCATAGTCTTTGCGTTGCACAAATGGAAAGCACTATCTTTATGGAGCGAAGTTTGAGATTTTTACGGATCACAAGAGTTTGAAATACCTTTTCTCCCAGAAAGAGTTGAATAATAGACAGCGCCGATGGATGGAATTGT